>OY757935.1:48545495-48817995 GCA_963585895.1 Sepioteuthis lessoniana | reverse complement strand
TGATAGTAGGTGCTCTTGAAACGATCTCCAAATACGTGGGAAAAGATGGGAGGAACAAAAAATCGGAGGAAGAATCGAAGACCATTTAGAACACAGCATTGATCGGTTTGAATATTCAGGCAAGTCCTGCAGACATGATGAAACTTGTTATTGCTCAGACTCCGGTGAAAAAACATCAGCTAACGTGGGTGAAGAAAAAACACGCTAGGAGTAAAAATAACATGAATTTTCTTTCATTTCTTTCTGTTTCAATGATTTTGTGAGAAAGTTGAGCAGCTTTGAGGCCTATCAATATTTGTATCCATTATTACAATATCTTTAACAATAGGTACAACTGAATGTTTGATAATGATATGATATGAAAATGTACAAATATGAAGAAATGAATAAAAATGAATAAAAAAGAAAAGGTGTTCTGCGGATGATTTTTTAAAAACGTAAGCATTTGGACGGAGTTTTTAGTCATTTACCCACGAGGCAAAAATTGAGTGACCAAACAAGTGGGTACCAGGTTTGAACTATTGAGAGGATGCGTTTTTTTTTCTGTTCTTGCAACTGTATGAGGCATTGCATAGTCCTGAGTAACCAATCGACAATTAACATCAGAAAAGGACAGGTCATCATGAACGATTTTGTGTGCCGTACCTACAAAAATTTCCAGTTGTTCAGAAATATCTCTATTGTAACTCTTCTCCAAGCAAAAATTAGCATATTACCTGAATCTACCATTTTGAACTAGTTTGGCCTATCTTCATCTTAAATACTTTTTCGACATTTTTAAAACAATTTCGCTCATTTATTAACATTTTTGATAAAAACATGCTTCTGCATCCACATCACACATTCTTCTGCGAATTTTACTTGGTTTGCTCTTCTTAGCTACCAAAAATTTGATGACAAACCTCTGTTCGAGTTATTTTGAATTACTTCAAAGCAAATATTTTGCGGGATAAAAAGCATTTTCGCTATTAGCCCATTCCAAACAATGCAGAGTTTACATTAATGGAAATAAATCAGAAAAAATGCTTTAAAAATCTCCTTATATATATATATATATATATATATATATATATATACATTATATACATATATATGTGTGTGTGTGTGTGTGTTCTTATTTGCATACATGCATGTATGGAGGTGTAAGCATATACATATATGCACATATGTACACACATGCGTACAAGTGTTGTTTTTTTATTCTCTTTCTTTTTACTCATTTTCGTTTTTCAATTTTCTCCTTCCCTTTTCTCTTTCTCCATCTCTATTTTCTGTTTTTGACACTTTCATTCATTTTTTCTTTCTTTTTAATCTTTTCATTCTTTCAAAATATCTCTTCACGCTTCTATATACGTTTTCCTTAATACTCGAATGTTGATATCAGACAAGCAAACATTCATAAAGTTTCAAATCAATCAATCTCCTCCTCTCTCCTTCATCATCACATCACATTTTCTTTCTTTCGACATTTTTTTCGATTTAGTTAACCCTAGAACCTATTCTAGTCGCTTTTGTACAATTTTACTTTTTCGAACCAGGCAGAAAATATAAAATGCTGCCAATTTCCGGTCTGCTAGAGGGCGCTCGTATCTTTCTTGCCAAATTAGACAACAAAACGTTTGCAATTTCAAATAGCTTCGCTCTTTTAACAATGATCAAGCCAGAAAAGCATTGTTAAGAGCGCGAATTATGGACAGACAGGATTGTCTATGGTCACTTAATGTAGTCTTTCTCCACTTTCTGCTGACCCTTCTTCTTTCCACACTGGAATCTCCACCCTCTCATCTGTACCGCAGGGTTCTGTGTACATCCACTTACGTTCTATTGGCTACATAAGTGTTTGCTGCCAATCCCTGTAGGCTTTTCCCCACTTCCGGTTTTAGCAGAACCATTTTTAACAAAAGTCACGAAAAGACCATCATTTATGTTTAGAGCATTCTTCTTTATCTCCTTTCTCCATCTCTTCCTCTTCCAATATCTCCACATCGTCTCTTTCTTTCTCCTCCACTCCCTTTTCATATCCTCTTCCACTTTTTGTTGTTGTTATTATTATTGTTATATTTCTTGTTTTGTTATTATTAGTTGTCGCCATCATGAGATTTCTTTTCTCTCTTTATCTGACTCTTGCTTTTTATCACTCTTTTTTTTTTTTTTTTTTTGGTCATTTTTTTGCTTTCGCTTTTCTACTTCTCCATTCGTCTTCTTTTAACGTTTTCTTTTTTCTCTCCAAATTTTCTTGTTTCTTTAACTCTTCATTTATCTTTCATAGCTTTCTTTTAATCATCCTATGTTTTCTTCTTCTTCTTCTTCTTCTTCTTCTTATTATTATTATTATTATTATTATTATTATTATTATTATTATTATATTACTCATTTGAAAGATTTTCACACCAGCATAAGCTGATGGTTTTCCACTAAAGTCTTAGTGAGAGCAAGTCTCCTTAAATCTGCAGGACTCTTCTTAGTATTGTGGCTGATCTCAACAATGCTGTCGTTTGGATGGTCCCTACCCGTTCTTTTATTTCCAAGTTTTCCTGTCCCACTACCAATCCTTTGGTGACTGTTCCAAGCGCACCAATCGCAGTTGGTGTCACCGCCACTTTCATGTTCCAAAGTTTTTCAAATCTCTTGCAATGTCTTGTTACATATCACTCTTTTTGCTTTCTTTCAATTTTACCCAGTCCTCAATTTAGCAGGTTCACTTTTTTTGTTGACTATCACAAGGTTTGATCTTCTGGCTGAAATTAGATGATCCTTTTATTTCTCAAAATTCGGGAGAATTTTGTGCATCTCATTTTCTAGTGGGGATCTTGGGTTGTATCCACCACTGCATTTCCTAAGTATGTGATTCAATAGAAATAGTAAAGATTATTGCACATCTCCCAGGAAAATCCCTCTCTGGATTTTCACCTCAATTGAGCTTTTTCTTCCTGCAATCAGTTCGACTCCAGTTTTCTGTAGTATTTTCTATAAACTTTTTGACTTCGCCGGATATCGTATAGATTTTGAGCCGGTCTATTATCCAGCTTTGCATATCATATCATGTCTTTTTGAAATCAATTCTCACCATAGCTAGGTTTTTTCGTCTCGTTTTGCTGTCCTTGAGGGTATGTTGATCAATGTATAATCGATTACAACAATTATTATTCTGATCATTATTAATTGCTTCAAGGCCTCCTCCAATTTACACCTAGTTCATAGAATTTAATCATCGTGCAAGCCAATAAAAAAAACATAATTAGCTTTTGATACTACACTTACATAAGAAATAATAAAGATCGGCGCACCTGCGACCACAAACGCCACTCTTTTAGGATGAAACTACAAAGTGGACTTGAATCTGCTTTATTATGCTGGAACGTTTTAACTCAATTGTACTAATAAATAATTCGCTGATGTGTGGTATTTTTGTTGTCTTTTAGCAAGCATTTTACTTTTGCTTTTATGATGTATTACATTTTTTGCACATTATCAAAATCTACATATTGGTTTGTTCCCTGAATGGTACAAAGTGTATTTTATAAAGTTTGCACTAAGGGATTATTCCTGAGCAGCTATCAAGAGACAATAATTATTTATATTCTTACGAGTTTTTCACACCAGCATTAGCTTTCACTGGAGTACAAGTGACAGCTAGACTCCTCAGATTTCCAGGACTCTTCTGGATATTCGACCGATCTTATCGATACTGATGGTCTGAATGGTTTCTATTTTTTTCTCTGATCTCCAATTCTTCCAGTCTCTTTTCTAAGCACTTGATAACTGTTCTAAGTGAATCAATTACAATTGGTATCACTGTCAAATTCAAAGCTCGACAGCTTTTTCGGCTCAGTGGCAAGATCCAAGTATCTGTCTATCTTTTCGTTTTCTTTCACTCTGTGGTCCGCTGGAACTACAACATTAAGTTATTTTTTTCTTGTTAATTGAAACTAGGTCTGGGTTTGTGAACGAGATTGAATCTCACACTTTAGACAGGATTTTGGTTTGTGCATATACAACTATGTAGCATGGTTGCCAATTTTTATACTGGTGACAACAAGTCTTCTCAGGTCTTCAGGATTCTTCTCAGTATTCTGTCCGATTTCAGCACAACTGCAATGGGGATATACTCGATTCATTCCTCGATTTCCAACTTTTCTAGCCCCCGTTATAAGCCTTCGGGGGACAGTTCCAAGCCCGTCTTACAATTGGTCTTACCGTCATTTTTCACCACTTTCTTAGTTCTCTGGCAAGGTCCGAACAACTGTTTCTCTTTTCGCTTTTTTGATTCCACTCTGTGATGCATTAGGACGGCAAAGTCCACTATACAACAAGTTGTATTTCTTAAAATTATCATTAGGTCTGGTATTCTAGTCAGTATTTGATGATATGTTTGCATCAAAAAATTCCAAAGAACTTTATGCGTTTCATTCTCCTCAACGGATTCTAGTTTGTACAGGTACTATTTGGTAGTATGGTGAAAATTCATTTGCTACGATTTGTCATTGTTGTTGTTGTTGCTGCTGCTGATTTATATTTCCAATTTTCCATGGCCCTCAGGATAAAGATTATGACTTTGTCCGATATTTTGTATAATCTTAGACTTTCTATTATCAAAGTTTACGGGACCATAACATGGATATTTTTGGAGTCTATGCGATGCATGGCTACATTTTTCCGACTTATTTTTACTTCCTTGTGGGTGTGCTGATCTGTATATAATTGGTAATATATCCCTCTTGTTCCCCTGCGACATCCTTTCTGTTCCTCGGAAAATAGTTCGTAGTATGCAAGCGAATGATATATTTCGCCTCGTATATCTGCGATTAGGATTTTCGACTTTATTGATAGACAGGTTATCGATCTATAGTCGCTGGCTATGGTTCCTTTTTTGGTATTTTTCTGGATCAAGGTAGTTTTCTCTTTCGTCATCCATTCGGGTATGCTTGAAAACATTTACTCTGTTGCTGAGCGAATCTGTCGTGGATGAACGTGAATTTTAAAAATCAGAATCCACGTTTTTAAATTCGGTACTTTCTTTTTTGCTCCAAGAGAGTTCAAGTGCATTTTCGCTTCATGGCCTTCTTCAAGTCATTGTAATTTTTTTTTTAATGTTATTTATCTGTTCAGCCTTTCTGTTATGTTCTTTCAGTTCACATATCTTGCACCAAAACTGTTTTGTTTCCTTTGCTTCCATTTGTCGATTTTCCCTAATGCATTTTCCGCCGACGTGTTGGTAGGATTTTCTTTCGTTATGCTGGAAGGTCTATTTTGGGGGGAGGGTGTATTGCTTGATCCTGTCCCGATGTCTTTTGACTCTCGCTCTTTCGTCATCATCGTTTGATTTATTTCTTCCAATTCTATTATCTGTCTTGTTTGCTGTAGTTGTTTTTTTTATTTTTTTTTATCCTTTCATTCCCTCCTACATACTTTCGCTTGGTTTCGCTGGATGAGAAATGAGGTGATAGGGACAAACCTTTGTTTGACCTTTTCATTTCATTTAGGTTTTGTATTTCCGTACGGATGGGATGTCAATTTTATCACCGACAAGTTTTCTCTAGCATAAACTAAATCGTTTAATTCGTTGATGTTATCTGTTGAGATCTTTGTAATAATTTATTTTCCCTTTTCGATTTCTTTCTTGACTTTTTTGCCAGTCCTGATTCCGTAGTTATACAGTTTTTGTTCCAGTCATAACCTTTTCTTTAATAACTCAAAGATAATACCTTTTACATCAGTCACTTTTTAACATCTGTAAGACGAAGGTAAGGAATACTCTTGGTGTAGTAGTAACGTGCTAGATTGTGACTTCGTAGTAAGCGAGTTCGAATGCTATTACGTTTACTTTCTGACAAATACTCTTCGCAAAAACATGAACCCCTCCTCAAGATGGTTTTGTCATTGAATAACCGACGACTATTTATAAGTCATAAAACAAAGAAACTGAACCGATCTACTAATATGGCCTTGTATCTTACACAAGGGAACTTTTTTTTTTAGAATTGATAATACAATTCAACAACTATGTCCTGCGTCAAAGTCGCAATTGTCATTGATTTCTGGTGGTTTTCATTCATGTTCAGAAAGAAATAACGGTGTAAAACCTGCTTGCAGTTTTCTTTATTTCTGCTTAGTGTTAATTAACCGGTTGTATTGCCAGAATTTTTATTGAAAAAGGAAATCAAAAGAAAAATCAACTTCAAGTAAGCCTCGAACACACACTTCGTTTCAAAGTTACCAGTGCAAGAGTATTTATCTGAAAAGGCACTGAATACAATAAACCATTAATTAAATAACCAAGCATTTACCCAGTTTATCTTTAACGATTACTGTTCACTTCTCCTATGTTCTATAACAGGAATAAGCAACCAACTTCTCTCGGGCCACATTCGGACCTTAAAAATTTCTTAATGGTACGCTTAAATTTACCATCAGCATCATAACTTTTAAAATTAAAATGTTTCTTTTGTTTCATTCTCATGCTTTCTATAGATCTTTGAATTAGTTTTATTTTGGTGTACTTTTATTTTCTATTCATAATCTTTTTTCTTTTTAACTTTTTACTTTTTTTCTTTTAGTTGTATGGAACAATTTTTAATCAGCAATATAAAAAAAAAGATTTTTCATCTCGTTCGAAAACAAGACTCGTTATAATAATTTACAGGTTTTCCTTTATTCGAAAAGAAAGAAAGAAAGAAAGAAAAAAGGAAAAAAAGAAATAAAGAAGGAAATTTATAGAAATTAAAGAATGTCACATATACATAAATCATCGTTAGAATATAAACGGTCTTGCGCATGCGTAAATGTGAGGTGTGGTTGTCGGGAAATGGAAAAGTTTTTCGGACCTAGTGAAGTGCTATAGTTGTTGGCATAAAAGAAGCAACAGACAAAAGTATACTTTTCGATTTCAGTTGGAAATATTCAGGAAATTCTGGTCATTTTCCAGAGAAAAATTAAATATTGATTTTAGAAAGGACTCTGCTTTGCATCTTGATAATAGAGTGGTTTAATCTGCCATTTTGTAGAAAAAGGAGTTCGTCCTTTCAAAATTGGACAATAATACAACAATGATTATGAAAAATATATTATCATTTTAAAAGATTAAAATTCTGGAAGTTCTAGAAATAGAATAAAACAGTTTTTAAGAAGTTCATTTACAGGGTCACCTGAGTGGTGCAAGTGAACTTAGGCAAGTTGTAATGGTCGCTTCATCTTATCATTTTCTTTTTTTTTTCTTTTTTTTTTAGATAAGATCAGTTTCGATCATTTCCTGTTAAAACGTTTATTTTTTGTTTTAAAACTGAAGATTTTTTAACTCCTGCATCGAGAGCTTTTCATTTCAATAAATCGTCGGTCACCAAAAACCGCGAGGAATTAGAACGTTGAAGAATCGAAGAAAATCCCAGAAAAGACTCGTTCAAATCTCGTCAAAAACTTCAGAAAACGATTGCCGCAAGATTTAAAGATAAGAGGCCATACTATTGACTATAAATATAGTGAAAATTGTTAAATTGTTTTCATTTTTCATGCTGTACGAATACTTTTGTCTTTTCCTCTTGCGTTTATTTTTCTTCTTATATTTAGTAAATTTAACCAATCCTTCACAAAACTGAGTTTTATATTCTTGTTTTGGACTCAATAACATATAAAAATCTGGCATCAATCGAGTATTAAATTCTAATAAATTGGTCAAAATATTCAATATTCATAAGTGTACAAATAATTTCGTCGTTGACTATATATATACATATATATATATATGAATACGGACTTCATGATTTCTCTCTCTCTCTCTCTCTCTCTCTCTCTCTCTCTCTCTCTCTCTTGGTGGCTGAGGTGGAAGAAGAAAAACGTTTACAGCGAACAGAGAATGAGGAACAAAGATACGTGAAGTATTCTGTACCTAGAATAACGAAGAAACTAAAACACATGGTAGGTGTAGTTCATTTCTTTCTGCTTCCACAACGGAACAGAATAAGCATAAAACAATGAAAGGTACTAAAAGTTAAGTTGTGTTTTTTGTTTTGTGTTTTTTCCTCTCCAGCCAACGAATAGCCATCATTGAGAGAGCATTCAGTCGCTGACTTCTCTATAATAATTCAAATATGTCCACGGTAACTTAATAATCAGATAAATATTTCCAGCATTCACATTTTATATTATAAAGGTTTCATAAAATTACTAAAAGTCTGGGTTGATTGACTTAAAAAATAGTTCCATAATTCTTTTTATAAATTACTATTTTCAAAAATCTAAATTCAATCAGGGAAGGAGTCCCTGTGGCATAGTGGCTAATGTGCAGGACTGCATCATTGTTATGAGCGAGTTCAAACTCTAGTTGCGCCATAACACTCATTTTCGTAGCCCACCACTCCCACATATCGTTTAAATAATACAACTGCTGTTCTGTAACAAAACAGAAAAAAAAACTAAATTCATCTATTCGATGAATTTATGTATAAAACTTCTTACAATGAAGTCAACAAAGATGTGTTCACACGGAACTTTGTTCACACATCAGTCCTTATATTTGTCACTCTCTCATTATACCACATTCCGTCCAGGTGTGGAGCTAAATCGTTATATCATAAAACAACTGCCAAAATATTTACATCATGATCCATAATTATATTATTAAGATATATTCTATTTGTAGCACGCTCTGAAAGTTTCATTTAATACTCTTCTTTATGAAAATATCCTTTTCCCTAACGTATTGTCTTTCTTTGTTTCTTCATTAATTCTCTCTTTTTTCTCTCTTTCCACTCTTATACACTCTCTTTCCATGACAAATCATTTCTCTCCAGATATCTGACTTCCCGTTTCTGACTAACTACTTGCCCTTTCTTTTTCTAGATATGTTCCCAAACAATTTTGATTCCTAATAAACAAATCTTTTTTCAATCCGCCAGTTTTTATATGGGCGACTGATGAAAGGAAGAAAGAAAGAGACGAGCGAATGTTTAAAGACTGATGCCTCCTCTTACCGTTGTAAATCGACAGCGATATGCCGTAAGTTATACGTGCTTATTTCAGTAGTCGGTCAGCAAACAGAAATTCAATACTGACTGAATTTATTGATTAGGATAACTGAGTGAAACCTGTCGATAGATTCCCGATAATCTAACTGCCTAGATACCCAATCTGAGTTTCACGATAAATTGTTTTTCCTATTCTATTCTGTTTATTTATTCATCTATTTGCCCATTATAATTTTTCTTCCGTCAGAAATCCGAAGAAATACTTTGTCAGCATCTCGTTTGATATATTTGTTATATATTTTTATTTGTACTAATGTTAACTTGTTAGGTCGACGTGGAAGTGCCATGACGAGCAATTTCTCTGTATGGTTTCTTCTCTCTATCTCCTCTCCAAATGCGACAGGTTGCATTGAGTTACATGATACAGACTAACCTATTAATGAACTTGCGACGTAAATCGCCTTTTACAAAGCTCAAGAGTTCCGACTATACAGACATCGTACACATTACAATTAAAATTTGATTTTTGAGTTTTCATTGTGTAAGGAAAATGGAAGTACCTGTTTCACCATAGTTATTTATCCAATGATAAAGGTGATATGACACTATTTCGGGAGCTAATATCTGACTGAAGTCATGTGTTCGATCATTGTTATTTGTCAATTTGTTCTCTCTCTCTCTCTCTCTCTCTCTCTCTCTCTCTCTCTCTCTCTCTCTCTCTCTGTGCAACAAGCATCTGACTAGTGTCAACTTTATTTCAGTTAACTTAACGAGAAATCGTAACAATATATTTGTAAATTGCACGAGGGCAAAGTTTGCGCAAACTTTCACAGCTGAAGTTTAAATTTGTTATGCTGACTCCGTTCTTCTCGCTTATACCCGTTTGGCCAGCCGAGCCTTCTTATCTAATTGCAAAAAGTATAAAATTTAATTTACTTTAGGACATATTTACAGCTTTAAAGAATAGTTTATTAATAACAAATTTACTTACTTTTGTTCAAAAACCTAATCATTCCTAAGAACATTTAATTTCACTGAACAAATACATAATCCTTTTATCTCCAGACACCCTTTTCTCTCTGATTTCTTATTACTTTCAATACAAGCAATACTTTGTTAATGGACATAATATAAATAAAGTAACTCCGAAAATCATCCTTATGGACAATCTATAATGATTAACAAAACAAGAATCATAATCATTTCTTCATATTTTCATGTGTCAAAACAAGATCAATAGAATTTGAAAAGTTTTTCTGTTTTCGATAGTAAATTTGATGTGTTTGATGTAGGTTTATGACCACTGAACACAATTTGAATATTGCTGGTAAATTAATTGAGAAAATGATTTATTTTCACTCTATGCGACTTTTTTCTTGCCGGGTGTTTGTTCTTACTGAAGTTTGATTGACAATAAGTTTCCTAAGGTCTCCAACACACTTCTACGTATGTTTGCTATCTTAAAAGTGATGTCTAGATGATCGTGATCTTTCCTCTGAACTCCAGTTCTCCAGTTTCTTTTCCAGACTTTTGGGGACTATTTCAAAGGCACCAACTACAATTGCTATCACTGTTACTTTCATGTTTCACAGCTTTTTCAGCTCTCTTGCAAGATCTAAGTATTTTTCTCTCTTATCGTTTTCTTTTCTTTTCACTGTGATCCGATAGAATGGCAAAATCCACTAAACGCCAAGTTCTATCTTTCTTTTTTTGTTGATTACTACTAATTCTGGTCTTATGGCCAAGATTGAACAATCCCTTTGCATCTCAAAAGCTTAGAGAATGAAATCGGGATCCCCAGTTTTGCATACGCTTGTACTCGTATTGAACTAGTTTGCGGCATTCGCTTATTATGTAATTGATTGTTTCATCTCTTTCCCCGCATGACCTACACTTGCAATTCTGTTGCGAATTATCAATTTTCGCTTTTATATAATTAATCCTTATGGCATTGTTTTGTGCTGCGATTAGAAGATATTCCGGTGTTCTCTTGAAATTTCCTTTTCGTAGCCATATACAGGTCTTCCCATATGCAATCTCACCTGTTTGTCGCTTGAAATATCCATTCAGCTGTTTTTCTTCCCATTTTTAGTTTCTAGTTTTCGTTTTTTATCAGTATTTAGTTAACAATTCTATTATTGACAACTTTAATTAGTCTTTTTTCGATCTTTTTAACGTAGTCCTCAAGTCATTTTGACTGATGCATTTTCCCCTTCTTTCTGTGACTCATACAGTCTGTTTCTTGTATGTAAAGCCTTGAACAATATCATCAAATTTTGTCTTTTGGTCTATTTGTCATAGGTTATCTCCTGTTCATTTAAAGAATGACTCTGAGTACCTTTCAAGAAGAATTGACCTGGTATTTATCCCTTCCATCAGATTTCTGCGGCTTAGTTTCAAGAAGCTTTTTCATTCTTCTGAGGTACTTTTTTTTCTTCCTGTCCTTTTGTTTGATGGTGTCTGCTTCTAATATCCCCTTGTACATGTAATTTTCCTTCTCTTCCAACGTTCTAATGCTTTCCTGATTTTGTAGTTGTATTCGTTCCGTTGGTTCTCTTTTCCCACTTTCCATTATCAGCATGGCACATTCCATTTTCATTATCAGCATTCTGAATTCCATTCTTGTATACTGGCTGTATATTCTAATTATTTGTATCAGAATCTCCATTCAATTTTTTCCAAAATACCTTCATATCTTCCCTGTACATAAGGCGATTAATCTTTTGTGAGTTTGTAAATTTTTACCCTCCCATTCACTTCCTAAGAACGTAGTTAAGTTGCATCATTGCTTTAAAAATCGCAATGGCTAGAGTTAAACTCTCTGGAATATGCCTCTTTGGATTTTACCTCAACTAGGGTTTGACTTGCTGCAGTTAATTCCACCCTCCAGTTTTTTGTGGCATTCCTGATGAAGTTCATGAGTTTTGTCGGATATTTTCTACATCTTGAGAAACTATTATCAAAGTTTCCAGGGCTATATCATAGATCTTTTTGCAGACAATCCAATGCTTCTTGCTGCTTTTCCCGCCTGGTTTTGGCTTCTTTGAGGGTGTGCTGGTCTATATAGAATCAATCATTCTTGTTCCCTTATCGTACATTTTTTCTTCTTCTTGAAATAGTCCTCGGCAGACAAACGAGTAATAGATTTCTTCTTTTAACTGAGCAGTCTGGATTTGCTACATCATAGGTAAACACGTTGTCAGTCTATAGTTACTGGGGATGATCGTTTTTGGTGTCTTTTTAGATCAAGTTAGTTTTCCACTTCGTCATCCATTCGGATATGCTTGCTTTTTGTAAGTATTTACTAGGTTGCTCGGACAGTCTGTCATGGATGAACGTGAATGTTTAAAACCAGAATACACGTATGCCATCATGGCCAGGTATTTTCCAATTTGATATTTTTTAGTGTTGCTCTTGCTAAGTCCAGGTGTATGTTCACCTCAAGGCCTTCACCAAGTTCTTCTAATTATTTTTTCATGTTATTCATTCATTCATTCATTCAGCATTTCTGTGATATTCTTTCTGTTTCCATATTTTACTCCCAAATTATCTTGCCTCTGTTGCATCTGGCTATTCATCTGTCATGATCACCCACCACCAACCGGTTGGCAATTTTCTTTTGCTTTTTGGAAGGTCTTTTGCTATTTTAGAAGGTCCTGTATTTTTTTATTGTTCTTGTCCCGGTACCTTTTGACTATGCCTTCTTTCAAATCTTTTGATTTATTTCTTTCAGTTGTGTTGTCAAATTTGTCTGCGGTTGCCTTATTGAATTTTTTTTCATTCCCTTGGGTTCCTGTACTTTTTATCAGTTTAAGTAGTTTGTGACAACTTCATTATTTGCCCTTCTATCCTCATTTCCCATCGAGGTTTTGAATTTTTGTTCGGATTCGTTTAGGAGATGCCTTTATCACAAACTAGTATTTCTCCTGAAAAGATAAACTCGTTCAGTTCGGTGATGTTACGTCGAGGGTATGTTTCAATAATTGTTTTTCTCCTTTCCGGTTTCTACCTTGAGTTTTTCCAGTCTTGATTCCCTAGGGTTGGTAGTATAGTCTTCTGTTCACTCGTGATTAATTGTACATTTATTCTATCTTGTGTTAAGATTGGCGTTGTGGTGCTGGGTTTCAATTTAATGTTTCAATTAATTTAGAGAGCTCTCTTTGAGTATATTCAACACGATTTACCTGTCCATATATTTCTAGTATCTCAAGGTCAGAAAATCAATCTTTTTTAAAAAATAAACATCGCTTAGTCAGCAAGTCTTTGTCTTGTATTAAAATTTGTGTATTTTTCCTTATTTCAATCATCCGTTTCTGGTATCGTTTTTGCGTAAGAATGCTTTCAAAATAACAGAGTATTACATTTTTGTTGTCTTCACGTCCATTTTTTTATATGTCTGCTGAATCATTGTTTTGGTAATTGTTTGATAGGTACCCGCTATGTTTGATAATATTGTAGTAGTAGGTGCATGTGTTATTTGAAAACACACAGAAGAACGTGCAATGTAATCTTATTCGGGACCTTATGTTTCGAAAATTTGAACTGAGACATAGCCGCAGAAGCAACTAAAAACCTTTGTTACATAAAATTTGAAGGCACTATAGTAACCAGATGGTTACAAAATCAGGTGGGTGTAAAACCGTGGATTCCGAGGCAGTCGAGGCAAATACGGCAAAGGGTACTCGCAAAGTAACAGATGAGCTCGGCATCTTACACTTCAGTGTGGTTCTTCACTTTTATGACTTCAGCAAAAGCATCTGGAGCTGCCGTGCTGTGCCTCACATTACTAAAACTTTATTCTTAATTACATCAATATCCTCTTTTTCGCTATACTAATCATTTTTTTTATTATTGAGTTCACGCACATTCTCAGATTCGTTTTCCTTTTATCAGTTTACTCCTTATCAAAAGAAGTTATACTGACTTTTACTCTGCTTCTTTGTTGATATTCTCCAAGTCCTGTTATGGATGACTAAACTGAGTCATTGATAATGAAGTGTCTTCTTTCTCATTCTTTGTCTTTTTTATTCTTTTTGTTTGTATTCTGATATGAAGAACTCTATCATTACAACCTGTTTTTTCGATTTACTGTTTTAAGTTTTTTTTTCTCATCCTGCTGAGGAAGGGTACAGAATACCTCAATATTATCATCATTATTAAAAAAGAAGAGAAAGTAGAAAACTCATTCATTAGTGAAGGTAAGGAAATAGAAAATTAACCGTAAGGCGACTTCAAGGAAATTTCACATAAGATGAATTTCCCCCAAAAAAACTGAATCTCTTTTAATAGCGGCACAAACAACACCATAAGAACAAATTACCTTAAAGCGAAAATTGATGATACACAGTAGAATAGAAAGCGTAGCTAATGGGGTGACAGATGAAACAGTTAATAGCATAATAAGTGAATGCAGCAAATTGACGAGGCACAATTGATTGGGAAAGTAGATCCACTGGGAATTGCACAAGAGATTAAAATTTGACCATACAAATATGCACAAATCAGAATCTGTTCAAGTAAATAAGACTTTGTAATACACATGGGCTTCCAAGTCTCGTTCAAAAGGTCAGACTTAGTTATAATTAACGAGAAAAATGGCTTGTAAATGAGGCTGGAGGAATAGGCTGGTTGGTTTCTTGTTTTCTGGGTTTTATGACATATCAATCCTTGTAGCTTATTTAATGATTTAATGTCAATTCCTGTTTATATATATATATATATATATATATATATATATATATACATGTGTGTGTGTGTGTGTGTGTGTGTGTGTGTGTGTGTGTGTGTGTGTGTGTGTGTAAACAAAAGTTTTTAGATAAGATTTTAAACAAGCCAGAGCACATTTCTTTGCTCAATTAAATTGTTTCAAGTATTTCTATATAATACGAGATTCCTCCTTAGTTTTCATGCAGTTAAATAGTTTCAAGTATTGCTACATAACTCAAATAATTTGATCTAACAGCAATCATTTATTTGCAAACAGTTAAATCGTTATACATTTATATACATGATTAGTAAGTGAATTGTGTGTAGGTAATTTTATTTCTAAATGAATTAGAGCCAATTTATTTGCACACGATTCTAATCTTGCTATTAAACACTAGTGATTCTATTTAATATCAGTCATTTGTTGGCACACAGTCATTTGAATTATTGCTCACATTAACAGTTTTATTTTCACACAGTTAAATGATTTGTAGTATTGCTATTTAATAATAATTCTGTTCAACGTTACGCATTCGTTTGCACACAGTTAAAGTTGTTTGGTAGGGATTTATGGCACGTGAACTGTGGTAATACAAATCGGGCCATGCACGTAACGAAATGAAAATCTTACCCACGTTGCGTTTGCTGGTTCTCACTAGGTCGAGTCAAATGTGTCGAATGCATGTGACCAAGAATGGTTATACAAAAAAAAAAAAACAATGCGAAGACAAAAAAAAAATTTGAATAAATGCTGTTTAAAGAAAGGAGGAAGTTTGTGTTGCAAAATGACGGTTTGTGGTGTCCTCACATTGGCTACGTAATTCCCTTAGTTAAAAACTAAAGCTGACTGCTAGAGCTTCGGACCTGTCTCTTTGGTTGACCCTCTTCGTCTTCTGGGTTTTGTTTTGGGGGGTGTAGTTGTTCTCTCGTCTTTTGACTATTCTTTTCGAATCGGTTTACTCTGTTCTGATTCTGGTTCCCTCCTATCGCTTCTGTATCTGTTCGTTCTGGACATTCTCTGTATCAGTGGTTCCATCTATCTGTCCTTCCGAGTGACTTCTGTGCTTGTCTCATATCCCTTCAAGTAGCAGACGGCCTCGATTTGTCTATACCAAGGGGTAAACATTCCTATTTCCAAACTTTTGACTACCCAAAAGCTGGACATAAACATACTGGTGGACAACACGTCTCTAGCTGACCTTAAAAAGTGTTGTAATAAAAAAAATTTAAGTCACAAAGTGAATTATTTTTAAATGGGTTGTTTGCACACTAATATTGCTATTGTCTGAACACAGTTAAATGGCTCCAAGAATTGCGATGTATCACTAACAAATTAATCTAACATCAGTAATTTGTTTGGACACGGCTAAATGGTCAAACATTTCTATTTGACCCATAGATGATGA
Source organism: Sepioteuthis lessoniana (assembly GCA_963585895.1). Lineage (NCBI taxonomy): Eukaryota > Metazoa > Mollusca > Cephalopoda > Myopsida > Loliginidae > Sepioteuthis > Sepioteuthis lessoniana. The sequence continues at coordinate 48,801,923 of OY757935.1, read as the reverse complement.
ATCAAATAGAACTGTTTGACCCTTTAACTGTTGTTGTATACCATAAAGGAATTAAGGAAAGAATCAAAACACTTCTTTATAAGAATATAACTTTTTCTTGATTTCTTCTTAGGGTCGAAACTCAATAGGTGTGAGAGAGAGATAAGGAAACGGAGACACACGGTGAGCTTGGAGAACTACTATATTGATGAATAACTTCTTCTTAGATGCGTAGTGCCATATTATGTGCTTTAAGTCTTCCTTGACAAGAAGTATTCAACCAGATGCCGCTGTAGGCCACTGCCCTCTGGGAACCCGCAGACCACCTACTGGCGCTCCCCGGACCTCTTGACTACTCGACTCTTTCTGACTGCGGACCAGAAGACTGGCCGTAAATCAGTGGGTATCTAAGTATATATAATTTCACAAAGCCTAAGTCTCTCCGGTTTTCAACCCATGTGAGCTGCTTCTGCTTGTTTACACAGGATGCACCTGTGAAGAGAATTCACTGATAGACGGCTCTGTCAAAGGTCAATAATCAACACTGTCTGCAACTGGTCTGAGTGGACCTGGGAATAATGGCAACGAATGGTTACTCTACATCCGCCAGGGCACCAGTATTGAAGCCTTACCATCATATGCAGTTTAGTGTCCTATCTAGGAGCCTATCTCTCTGAAGAGATATAATCGGCGTATTCTACAACACCAAATCAGAAGAAGAATTGAAACCATACAAACTACAGCATTGCTAAGATCAGCTAGAATGCTTATAAGAGTTCTGGAGACTTGATAAGACTTGCAGTCACTTAGGTTCCCGTGTAAAACTACAAGTTAAAACTGTTGTTAAAAACTCACAATACGATAATACTACAACTAATAGTAATAATAATGGATCTCCTAATCGCGACCAGACAACCAGACCTAGTGATAGTCATCAACAAAAAAAAAGAGAACATGCAGGATAGTGACCTTTTCAGTTCCGGCTGAGCAGAGTGTAAAACTGGAAGAAAGCGAAAAGAGAGATAAGTACCAAGACTTTGCTAGAGAACTGAAAAAAAAACATAGAACATGGCGGTGACACCAATTGTGATTGATATACCCGGAACAATCACCAAAGGATTGGTACAGGGACTGGAGAACTTAAAAATAAAAGGGCAAGTGGAGACCATCCAATCTACAACATTGTTAAGAATGGTCAGAATATTAAGAAGAGTCCTGGAGACTTGAGGAGACTTGTTATCACTCAGGTTCCTGGGAGAAACCATCAGCTAACGCAGGTTTGAAAAAATTTCAAAAGAGTAAAATACTAATGATAATAGAAAGTGATGCAAGTGAAATAGTCCGTAAATGATTGATAAAGGAACTAGATGAAGTAGAAATAAGAGGATAAGTAGAGACCATCCAGACTACAGCATTATTACGACCAGCCATTATACTGAGAAGAGTTCAGGACACTTGAGAAGACTTGCTGTCACTCAAACTCCAGTGAAAAACTATCAGCTAATGCTAGAGTGAAAAACTCACCAGAAGTAACAATAATAACAATAATAATAATAACTCATCTTCACTGACTCTATTTTCTTTAATTTCCTTTTCCTTTTTTTTCCTTGTATTTCTTTAACAATCCTAGATTTTTCATTACCGATTTAATATTTCTTTATTTTCATTCATTCATTATTTATTTATTTATTCTTCCTAAAGTTCTTTATTTTATTTATCATTTTTTTTTCATTCCACCTTTTGAATCCATTAAATCCAAATGCCGAATAAAAAAGATATGGAGACACATACAGATAAGTGTGTCCAAGTGCTTCCGCCTTTATCCCACAAACATTGCTCTCCCTATTCTTGTGCTCTTTACGTTCTAATCACCACTCCACCACTGCTACCAGCGCCGCCTCTCTGAATCTTAAATCCAAAATTCTCGTTCGCAAGGCGGACATCATGACCAGCTGCCGGGATCATAAAACGCGCGAAAACGTCCAGTGGTCATTGATTTATTTGGCGCCAGAGTCGGGTCACGTGATTAGGTTAATATCGAAATGAAACAAAGCTGGAGAAATAAAGGAGGGGAGAAAATGAATGAAAAGGAGTTGTTGTTGGAGTCGGGACATAAACAGATGAAACGGGAGAGGAGGTAAAAATGAAGTGAGGGGAGATCAGTTAGACAAGCCAAAAAGATGTTCACCAAACAAGTTTCGAGACATGGTTGAGAAGAAGAAGAAGAAGAAGAAGAAGAAGAAGAAGAAGAAGAAGAAGAAGAAGAAGAAGAAGAAGAAGAAGAACTAGTTGTCAATGTTGATTGTTTGATGAAGAAAGAAAAAGAATGGCAGTGGTAACTTGATCAAGATGATAGTGAAGGTGGTGATGGCGGTTGATCAGGTAAAATAGAAACCGAATAAAGAAGAAGAAGAAGAAGAAGAAGAAGAAGAAGAAGAAGAAGAAGAAGAAGAAGAAGAAGAAGAAGAAGAAGAAACGACAAAAATATTAAAGATTTAGAAAAAGAATAAAAAGTAAAAATATTTTGAAATAATCACGACCAATATTGAGAGAATGGCTGAAAGGGTCAGAGTTTCGGGTAAATGACTTTTGACTTGAATTAAAATGAAGACGGATTGGTTTTTCTTTGAGAGAAAGATGAGATTAAACGATCGATCTGTAATGGGCAGATGAGGGGAAAGTGTTTTAAGATATAATGGAAAAGGGAGCACCAACATCGTGATTGACCTGAAATAGAGTGAAAGGTCTCCAACAGTGACACAAGATCTCGCAATATTCTCAATGATGATGATGATGAGGAGGAGGAGGAGGAAGAGGAGAAGGAGGAGAATGATGTGGATGATGATAAGTAGAATGCGAAATCGGATGAGGATAGGTATATATACAATGAGGGTATTGTCACTGTAATAATGGTAATGGTTTGCTAGTTTACTGCCTAAAATATGACCAAAGACGACAATATTTCACGGAAAGTATGAAATATTTACTTTTTCTTCTGTTCAGATGAGAACTTCATAGTCCTGTTTTATGCCAGACGTATAGGGATTTATTTGCAATACTGGTTTATTTGTAGATTTATGAAATACGTACTCATGCCAAACTTGTGGCAAGTTATTTAAAGAATATACAGATAAAAAAAGGAATTTGAATTTAAATAAAAAAGAAGAGATAATTTGGGGATGGGATGATAACTGCAACAAGTGGTTAAAAACCGTTTGCTGCTCAAATTCTACTTTAGTTTACTGCGATACGAGATAACATTACACACACACACACACACACACACACACACACACACATATATATATATATATATATATATATAATTTCTCGTTAAAATATTAGTAACACTATGTAGTTTTGATTTCTGTGTTACATTATTCAATTTCAGATATCGTGCACTCCCACTATGAACATTTTAAATTTAAATACATTAATTATATCCATATATATATATATATCTGTAACCTGGGTGATTAAGGGTTGCAGTATCTATGATAAAAATGCTCGATATCTACCTCAGAATATTATTACTTCAATATGTTGTTTTGATTTCTATTAAACAATGTCACCCCTCTCTCGCTTAAGTTTACTTTAGAATAAAACCAGAAGTGCAGGATGTGCCTGTGAAAATCACTTTAGAAATAAGCTGCTAATCTAACTCGCTAAACATTACACTACGTAACGATATTCCAGTCGAAGAGGCTTAAAATAGACTGACTGAATCCTCTTCAAAGGGTCAGACCAAAAAAGTGGATGTTCTGAGTATGGCATTAAACTGCGTCTGAACGTGAGATTTTGCTTCTTGAGATATTGGAAGTTACGAGTACCTCTTCATTGCCATTAATCCCTTGTCCACTTTGAGCCGGTGTGGTAGTATCTGTTAGGGTTCCATCAATGAGTTAAATATATCTGTTTGAAGATTATTAATATTAGATAAAAATACTTGATATCCCATAAGTGGATTTTTTTTTGTATTAAGCCTTTTTGGTATTAAGAATATAATTGTTTAATAAGGTATTATTATAAGTTACTTGAAACCATATAACTGTATGCAAAAAATACTGTTATCAAATAGGAATATTTACTCTTAACCATATAATTATTCAAATTAGATACGAATACTTGAAACAGTACAACAGCACGAATATTATTAGTTTTAGATAGAAATACTCGGTATCACAAAAAAATTCTTAAAAACCAAGAAGCGTAGTAGTTAACATTCAGGTCTGGTCTTAAATAGTATCACTGCTGTATTTCTACAACGATGAATTTGGTATTTAATATCCCACGAAGGTTGATATGCCAATAAGCAAAGAAACCAACCAAATATCTTAAGAAACATTACAAAAATTACAGAAAAATATAAATATAAACTTACAACGTTCACAATTCCCAAACTCTTGGCATAAAATATCCCTAAACGAGTTGACATACCGTTAAAATCAATCATTGTAATAGAGATGTTTTAAAGTGAAAGCTGAGTCAAGATTAGAATAATAATAAATTTATTTCTGACAAATTAAAATAAATAAATTTAAAAAATCAACATGCATTTTATGATTTCGCCTGGGTTATTCTTCAGATTCTCACACAAACCTCCGCGCGCTTCCGGTGCGTGACGACACCCGCACCCCGTCACCCGTTTTGTCTCGGAGTATTGTGACATCTGATTGACACCTCCATCCGCCCGCGCGCGCCCGCGTTAACACCTGCCTCAATGTTGCACCTAACTAACCGATGTGCTGAGCCGAAAGGTTCTCAGCCTAACTAAACTCAAAGGCATGAACCGAAATCCCTCGGCTATTATATAACATACCAATCCAACCACAAATAAAATCATTTGTCATCGATGATGACAAATTATTTTCTTAAACTAGTGTGCCGCTCCTCCTCACGTCGAACTGAGCAACAAAATTTTCAGCAATACAATTTCAACAAAATAATACAACAAAAACATGCGTCAGTCCCAAGCTCAAAAGTCACTGAAATAAAAAATAAAAAGTGTTCGTATTGTCCTTTGTTTTCTTTTTTTTTTTTTCATTTTTTTTTTCTTTTTCCGACCACATTTTCTGGTTCTTTTTTCTCTCTTTTTTTTTTCATTTTTTCAACAGTCACTCGTTCGGCATGTATATTTTTTCAGTCTTTAATTTGTTCTCTTATTTTTTTATTTTTTTAAAATCTCAGGTCCATTGCTCATTATGTCTTTTGCACTTTTGCCTTCCTTCTCCGTCCGTACTCATTACTTCTAACTTTATATCTCCTTCTCTTGTAATCTCTGTCATTAATTAATGTACACATTTTAACCTTCCAAAACTAAGCATTCCTCATAATCAAACCAAGATACATATTTCCCCGTTTTTTCCAACTTTTCACCACTGTCAAACGGTCTATCTCACATCTTTTCAACAGCTTACGAGTACCCTTCTTTCTTACCTTCTTTCTTTCTTTCACCCTTAAAATACTGGGTGTTCTTTTCTAAACCACCCAAACCTTTATCAGCTCACTCAATAGAATTTCTCCATCGACACAAAATCGAGTCCGCGAATTTTCCAACCACATCCAATGAGACCACCAAAACTCTGCGCATATCTTAAATAACTTATCTCCAAACCCATGTTTTTCCGAACATCTTCCTCAACAAAAACCTCACAGTCTCACTCCAGAGGGGAACTCACAGAATAACCGTCTGCCCTGTCAGGCACAAAAAACATCCGTCTCTTCGTTGCTCTGCCTCTATGGCAAGATATCCGAGACAATTTTCCAGTCGATACGGACAACGAAACGTCCGAAGCATTCCAACCGTGCCTCCGACTTTTTCGGACTCGACAACTTAAACAAAAACCCGCCCTGATTTCTTCAGCGCCCAAAATATCGATTCTCCAACATCGAAACCTGTCCCAAAGGTCCTAACTGCAGATATGCGAAATTTTTCCGGCAATCCCATCGATGAGCGAAATCTCCAAGGTCCCGAATCAAAATTCTAATCTCCGAATATTATTAGCCCAGACTACCAACTAGTTACTACAAGTTTTCATTCATAAAAAACTTTATTTACTACAACCTTCACCCACAATGACCCCGTCTATCGTAAAATTCATTCATAAAAATATTGTTTATTAAGGCTGTCCATCATGTGCGCGACACAATCCTCTATCCACACAGCGACCATCTTTTTTTATTCTTCTCTGCTACTCTTTCTTTATCTCCCCTCACTACGGTATAAAGTCACATACAGTCGTAATCATAATTTTCTATGCTACCAACGATTTTTTTTTTTCAATTTTAGAATTAGTTCCAAATCTATCCTCCACAACCATTCAAACTCTATTCGTAAATTAAACTATGACAGACGTAAATGAGCAAATACCTTCTTATTCTTTTTCTTTTTTTCATGCCTTTTTTTTCTTGGGGTTGAGTTGTGTTACTTCTTTTTTTCTTTTCTTTTCACGCCTTTTTTTTTTCTTTTGGAGTTGCGCTGTTTTTCTTCTCTTTTCGGTGTTGGACTTTTCTCCTTTTTCTCTCTGTGGGGTGCCGAATTTGTTCTTCTTGTTTTTGACCTTTTTTTTTCTTAGAGTTGAGTTCTGTTGCTTCTTTTTTTCTTTTCTTTTCACGCTTTTTTTCTTTTCTTTTTCTTTTCTTTTCACGGCTTTTTTTTTCTTTTTTCTTTTGGAGTTGCGCCGTTTTTCCTCTTCTCTTTTCGGTGTTGGACTTTTGTCCTTTTTCTTTCTGGGGGGTGCCGAATTTGTTCTTCTTGTTTTTGGTCTCTTTTCCTTGTTTCTTATTTTCTGGGGGCCTTGTGTTTTCTCTCTCTCCTTCGATCGCCTGAACAAGCCGCTCCGAAATAGATTTCCAATTGTTCTTAGCCGCTTCTCTGATCGTCTCAGTGGAACTATGGTAACCCAGTCGTACTATACCCATGATACGGATATGCCTTGCTCTGGCACCAAATATGTCTATGTTACATAGCCATATACACGAATATGGCCATGTGCAAAATGGGTGAAATAGACATCGAATGTTTATAACGATAGAACATATAAAGAACATAGGAATCTCGGAATTCGAAAACACGTAACGACTTCTTGTTCTGGTACGAAACCTTTTTATTAACTTTGAGTTAAAGGTTTCGACGTAAGGAGGAGAGACACAATCTTTTATGCTGTCTTATTCAGTTGGCCCCCATCTCGAGCGGCCCCCGGCTCGAGCGGCCCCCATAGGGCGCAAGTTCGCCTCGCGTCTGCGAACTCCAAAAGTCGATCCTTCTCGTTTGGCGTCTAGTACCCGACTTTCACTTTCTTCAGATTCTCACACAAACCTCCGCGCGTTTCCGGTGCGTGACGTCACCCGCACCCCGTCATCCGTTTTGTCTCGGAGTATTGTGACATCTGAGTGACACCTCCATCCGCCTGCGTTAACACCTGCCTCAATATTGCACCTAACCGATGTGCTGAGACGAAAGGTTCTCAGCCCAACTAAACTCAAAGGCATGAACCGAAATCCCGCGGTTATTATATAACAACTGAACTGAATAGAAAAAATAGATATTATAACAATAACCTCCGCTTTACTCGCAGTAAATACGCCAATAATTTCACATTATCTAAACATATGTAGCAAATAAAAGATGGGTAAATTTTCGATAATAAAATGGGATAGAGAAAAAAAAGTACAAGCTTCTTAAGGATATGACAATAGTTGTATTTTTGTCAGAACAACAAATTGTATCCGAGGATACAATCTTTTGATAAATGATGAAAATGAATTATGAAAGAAAAGAAGCGAATTATATCAAAGAGTAAACATACTTCATTTACCACCTGTGTCATTTACTACCAGACTAATTTCATATTTATCACCCTTTATTTGGGCCGTGTTAATTATATATATATATATATATATATATATATGTGTGTGTGTGTGTGTGTGTGTGTGTGTGTGTGTGTGTGTGTGTGTGTGTGTGTGTGTGTGTTGTGCGAGAATTATAGCTACTATGAATACGGTTTATTAGCGGCTTTTTCTACATTTTCGTCGGTTGATTATACTTCAAGTAAGTGACTTCTAGTTTTCATAATTATCATATCTTTTATGTTTTATATCTGTTCTATCATACTGGTATCAAGCTCTTTTAAAGGTTTGGTTTGGTTTAGTTTGTTGGGTTTTATGGCATATCAACCTTTGTAGGTTATTTAACGCCAAATCCATTTTTATGTAAATAATCTGTTCTATTTCAAACAATTCCATTTAGCATAAGTACACAGTTTAATTGTCAAAAACATTTACATTTCAAACTATTCAAGCAGTTATATGTAACAATTCAGTTAAGTGTAAATACAGTTTTAATGTCGAAAAACAGTTCTATTTCAAATAAATCAGTTAAGCGTTAGCACTCAGTTTAAATGTAAGTACGGTTTGTCAAAAACATTTCTATTTCAAGCTATTCACTTTACTTAATTCAGTTTAGTATGCTGTTAGTTCTATCTAACCCATAGATAGGGCCCTATCAGGTGCTATCAATCCGGGCCAGAGTGGACCTGGGAGCAATGGCAATGAAGGGGTACTCCGCATTCCCCAAAGCTTCAGCACTGCTGGAACCTCACCATCAGATTGTTTAGTGTCATATCTAGGACACTCGTTATGGGGGGTCTTACCCCTCTGCAGAGGTGCAGTCAGTGTATTCTACAGCCCCAGCCGATTGGGCAATCTTTTAAAGCAAAACGTTTCTTATATATATATATATATATATATATATATATATATGCAAATCAGAAAAATTTTGTATATATATATATATATATATATATAATCTTCAAGTGAGTCTATGTAACTACTCTGAAGTCTTTAGTATATATATATATATATATACTGACCGAGGGACGAGCCATTGTAAAATGCATTGCTCAATAAAGTTTATAACATCCTTTACTGTACAAATTTTACTCCAAATTTGATGATGTTAACATCCTATGCTATGTATAGAATTTTAGAATAGCTTTCAGAAAGACATGCATTGTAAGTTCTAAAAAAAGAGCCCTTTTTATCAACGTCTCTCTTAGTGCTATTCTATCGATGATAGGTTCTATTTAGCACCGTCTGACTAATTTGTTAGCAGGCAATATATGCTCTACTTAAAGCTATTATAAATTCCGTAGGTACCATAGGATCTTCATATACTACAAGCGCTGGTACGATGAGAACAAAATGCGCGCCCTAAACAATATCAACAAACTCAGGGGTAATATTCGTACTCTAAGGCATGGTGTAAAGATAGATAGATAGAAGGATAGATATAACTCCCAATTGATAATAGATATAATCTATTAGGGGTTTATATATATATATATATATATATATATATATATATATATATATATATATATATATATATATAGTATTTACACTATGAAATTTCACCGTTCACTTTTTTGTACATGAAAAAGAAATTTTAATAAAAAAGATTTTCTTTTATTCTTTACTTTTGTCTCGTTAAAGATATATTAACGAACGAACGCAACCCAAAGACACAGACACACATCCATACAGTGAGTGAGACAGACCGACAGATACAAACACACACACATAAACACACCCACACACACACACACACATATATATATATATATATATATATATATGTGTGTGTGTGTGTGTGTGTGTGTGTGTTATAGGTTTGTTTATAATTGTCTATTTTTTTCTTTAATTATTTGAATAAATGGGCAAATACCTTAAATATCTTCGCCTTATATTAGAAAAAGTGTTCGATTAAAATTCAGTCTCCACTGAAGCTGGTCATATTATCTTCTGATACGATCAACTGTTTTAACGACATCGATTCGATTTTACAATTGCCAGAGGCGAAAAAGAACGAAAAGTTTGGTGAATGAGGAACTTTAAACAAAGAAATGTAATGGATCAGTTACAAAAAATAAAAAGAAAAAAGAAAAGAGAAAATCGCCAATGACCATATTGAAGTCGCTGTAAATGCTTTCCTATATAAACTTGGCAAACAGATGGTATATTTTGGGTTTTCAAAGATGGCCAATTTTCCTGCTTAGCTAAAGGAATGATGAGAAAAAAAAGAAAATGTCAATGACTACGTAATAGAGACGAATTCGTTCTCAAAAGAGTGAATCATTGAAGCCAAGATCAAAGCTAAATGTTTAGACGCCGCAGGGTAGAAAACGCCATCGGCTATAGACGACCTCCCGCTATTTTGTTTCTCGCTTCATTCCTCAAATCAAATCGCCCTGCGGGAGAAAAAGACGGTGGAGAAGGTAGATAGACCATTTAATCTGAAAATACGCCATGAATTGTTGAGGATCACTGCTGCTACCCTTGCGGTTGTTACGTCTTCTCCATTTCCGTAATTTTCCGACCGATGCCTGAGGTAAAAATCCCTGACTCACTCAAGGCAAGAATCCATAAACTGATTCACTGATCCTTTTAATTCATTCTAAGTTGATTACTTCGGAAGAGTGCAATAAAGTCCGGATGTTTCGGAACACTGAACGGCGGACAGCTTAAGTACTTAGTTTTATCACAGGTTCGTTCAAATGAGTTCAGTTTCATATCCACGAGAAAGATCGCTGTTAGAAAACTTACGAGCAAATATCGAAAGAAAAATTAAAAGTTTTTATTTTGTTTTGTCAGAGCTTTATAAAAATGAAATGTGTGACAAAATAGACTGCATTTTTCTTTGTCTGAGAGTCGACTAAAAAGGTAAACCCAAGTATATGTAACACACACTAACACACACACATATATATATTTAAGCAAAAGTCGTTCAAAATAGATCTCACCCAGAAAGAAGAGCTTTGCCGAATTTTCAGTTCACTTTTTATAAAAAATAAATTTATTTCGGCGAAGAATATCATTATACACTCCGTTTCATCAAATGACTTCACACTTTTAATTTGTGGTTGAAAAACAAAAAATATGGATTTCAGTCTCTCTCTCTCTCTCTCTCTCTCTCTCTCTCTCTCTCTCTCTCTCTCTCAATATATATGTATATATATATATAACTTAGCAGCTCTAGCAGTAAAAGTTATGTCTTAGCGATTCCGAGATCATCTATTTTAGGGAAGGGAAGGATGCAACTTTTCCTCCATTCCTCTATTGAGCATTATTTGCGTTGCTTAATCAGAGAAGTATGTCATAAAAATGTTCTTTTCTTGGAATTTCTGGATGTATATATTGCCTCAAGTTCTTCTAGTTGCTTCTCAATCGTATCCAAGCATAAATCAAGAAGATTCCGAGGAAAAATCAGAATAGCTTTCGAAGAAATTGCTCCACAACTTCACAGATTCTGACAATAAGTTGAATCATTGAAGGAGTGCGGCAAATAATCCCGAGGTAACACTGCAGTTCGTAGATTTCTCCAAGGAATACACGGAGGAAAGACGGAGCAAATATTACTTGCATACAGTATTTCCAAAGAAGTTGTTACCGCTATAATGATGCTTTACACAAACATGAAAGCAATGATTTGCTCACTTGATGGAGACACACACTTGTTCGATATTGTCGCTTGAGTCTTGCAAATTGATAAGATTAATTAGCACTGTATTTGTTTATACTCAACCGGGATTACGTATTTCGAACATCCATAGATCTTTTATATGAAAATGGTTTCACATTGAAAAAGGCAAGAAACAGACGATATCCCACAAAATCTATGACGGATGCAGACAACGTAGATGAGCAAGTAGTTATCGTAAATACATCTGACCAAGCAGAATCTCTTGCTGAAGGAGGCATATGGCCTTCACGTGAACGCAAATAAAACGGAGTACATGTATTTTAAACAAGAAGGAGTCATCTTCACTCTAAGTGGCAAGCTTCTAAAATTAGTAGACCAATTAACATACCGCGACAGCAATATTTCATCAACTGAAATTGATATCAACTCAAGCCTAGTGAAGGTGTGGAATTCTATAAACAGGCTATCGATCATGAGGAATCTGATTATCCGATAAAATAAAACAGCGCTTCTTCCAAACTGTTGGCGTGTCCATATTATTATATGAATGCTTCACATAGGCACTAAAAAACGCGGAGACAAAGCTTTATATATATATATATGTGTGTGTGTGTGTGTGTGTGTGTGTCTGTGTGTCTGTGTGTGTGTGTGTTTCCATTTTATATATAATCAAATCCAAAATCTTTACAATTGTCACAAATTAATGAAATTCGGCGATTATTTAACATGAACATTTTGCTTACAAGAAGTTTTGACATTTTAAAATGATGAAAGAAACTCTAGGTAAAACGTTTTTAAAATTCCGGCCATTTGCAACACAACACCAAATATATTCGATTTTTACTTCAGTTTTCATTAAATTTTAGTTTCATTTCGAGTTTAATCTATCTCATATAATAATCGCCGAAAATGTTTTTCAATGATTAAAGAAATCTTCTTCTTCTTCTTCTTCTTCTTCTTCTTCTTCTTCTTCTTCTTCTTCTTCTTCTTCTTCATTTGTTCGGAAGTGAATGTAATAGCACAACTCGATGATGCTGATATCTATCACGTTAGTCCCTTACAACACGGAGAAGATATTTTGTAATTAAAAGCATTATTTTAAAAAGATTTTTGTTTAATCATCGCAGCCGCTAAAAAGGTTATATAACGGTATTTGGGTTATTTTTAGTGATAACTAATCTTTAGGAGTTACTGCAGAAAAGTTCTCAGCTCAACCAAGAGAGGGTTGTCCTTTATTGTCATTTTTTTTTCTTGAGATAAAAAATGTTTGAGATGCGATGTGCCAAACTGAACAACTGGATGAATATCTTTAGTAGCTTAGCTTGTACGTTTCATAATTATAAATTATTCTTTTTTTGCTCAGACCAAGAACTTTTCGGCGTCTCCTCGTATCTTTTGGTCAAAGAGTTATCATTTATATTCTGCTAGAATCTTATTTTATCCTCAGTTGATAATTGTTGACACTTGTTGATGATAATGATTATAATGATGAAGATATATATATATGTTGCAAACACTTGTCAAAGAACGCAAAGATACTACACTTTCATTGTAGGCAATAGTTACTGGGAGCAAAACTTAGGCAGAACACCAAAATGCTCTGATTCAAGTTAGAAGTTGATTATGTTCTTTTTATAGGAATCGATGAACTTTATTAACTGATGATGGGATGAAAATATAAAAAACTTATCTTAGTGGATAAAAGTGAATCGTGAGTTCAATCCCAAGATCAGGCACTACAGGAAGACATTAAGTAAGTACAGAAAGCACGGAACCATCATCAGAAGACGGAATGATAATGGGCGTAGCTAAGATAAAACAAAAGATGATAAACCCCACTGGAAAAAATGAAGAAAACTCTAAAGCGTTACTTGAAGGTTTTCAGATACGTCTCATAACCTGATGAAGGGCCAAGGGTAAAACAACCGAAACATCTTAATAAGAAAAACACATCCAAAATGGCTATCCAATCCGAAATAATCATCAGCATATTCAAAACGCAATGTATTGTCCAATATATATATATATATATATATAGATGTACCACTTGAATTTTAACAAAATAATTAGAGGAAAAGCTGGTTGGGACTTACACAAGTACGCGCAGCAGATATACGGCCACTTATCTCCCATCTCGTACACCATCCAAATAAGACAAGCAATAGATGCTGGGTACAGCTGGTGAAGTCAAGATGAACTCAGAGGTGACATTCTCCCATAAACTCCTACAGATGGACACACCAGTGATGGCTGAACTGCACAAACTTACATTCGTCTGTTCTCTGCAGACACGGGGTGACGTTTAGACAACCTACCAAGAGCGATGACAGAGAGAGAGAGAGAGAGAGAGAGAGAGAGAGCCAAAGGAATCTGTGCTATCAGCACTTCCTGACGGTGATGATGATGATGATAATGTTGCGTAACACTTGTCACAGAACGCAAAGATTCGATATTCCGATTATACTCAGTAGTTCCCGGGAGCAAAACTTAGGCAGAATGCCGAAATACTATAATTCTTGTCAGTGATTTGTAAATTATACAGAAACCCATTCGTCATTTCTTACGAGTACTATGCTAGTTGGGAATGACACTTTAATTTTAGGCTATAGAAGAGAAATAAATCGATAATTTTTATGAGTATTAGTATAAAAATCACACGGTTTTACAGGCTTTCATTTTTGAGAAGTTTTCAAGGTGATTTCGTAACTTGAAAAAGGTTTCATTTTTTTAAAGTGTCTGCATGCTCAGATATATACATCAATACGCTTGTAACCTAATGAAGACAAAAAGCAACAAATATTTATTTTTCAAAATAATCTCCTCCATGCATTTCATTAAGTTGTGAAAGGAGACACGCTTAGCGTAACGGTTATGGGTTTTTATGTGGACATATCCTACCATACCACAAAGATGGATTCGTCCAACCTAAACATATTCGCCGATCTTAGCTCGCTCGGAGAAGACAACTTCTTGTTTCCTACGAGGCATTTGACTGACAGACTGCGAGCCGAGAACGGCTAGTACTTTTGTATGACTTCCTTTTTTCTGTTAATACAATATTGTTCACCTATCACCCATTGTTTGAGTTGTTCTTCCACCGGTCTTATCTGAAGACCACAACATGGTTGTAGGAAATGGAATCCGTGACCCAAGTTCAAATCCCGGACTTCGTACTTACTAAAGCCATGAATCCATCTGTTCTCCTTCAAGTTTGAAGTAAATCGTAAGGAAGACTGGCTTCTTTAGCCTTAGTAAATCTAGGAAAAAGAAAACCAGCTTCAAATGGGCCTTGCGTCATCTCCTGCTCGAGATGGAGTGGTTGAGTATATATATTCATTAAATGGTAAATATTAATCACAAAGAATTTCATGTGGAGTAAATTTCTTGTCCGGCTATGGAATTAACGATCCACCCTCGTACGTTTAGATTTGTTTACGAAAACTTTAATGCGTGACATATATATACATATATATTCTGGAAAAAAATTCCGAGCATAATACGTACTGACTTTTTGAAAGTGTAGCAGCTAAATTTAACATTTCTTTAACTTTTTATCTGTTTTAAACAACTAAAACTAGGAATTTCTACACTTTAGGTTTTGACACATTAAATTTACACAGCATTTAAAGCAGTATTTTGGCACAAATATGCAACAAACTCGCAAAAGAAAAAAGTTCCATGAACAAATATACATTCCAATGGCTAAATGCTTCTCAAATCGCTAGTTTACATCATAGATATAACTTACCTATGGTCATGCCATCTAGGAAATTACAATACACATGACTGGAAAAAATTTGATATTTAGTTCTCGTGTATTATATGCACTCCTAACTTTTTTGAATCTTGCAAAAAGTGCGCGTTATACGCGAATAATTTCGATCTAATAAATTACACTTTAGGATATCGACTATGTCAGTCATATAATTAACTTTTGTTGTGAATAATTCCTTAGGACGTCTGTTGTAGAAGAAAGGTAAACAAGATGATCTCGCAGACCATAGTTCGTCAGTTCGATCTAGAGATCCCCTGGGTGGTCTACTACTAAAGTAAAATGAGTTCATATCGACAAGAATACATAATAGACATCATTAATTCGTAAGTCTCTCATAACATTAGCGAAGTGAGTAGGGAAACTAGTTTGAATGGTGTAAGCAGACAAATGTTAATTCTGAACCAGATGGAGATTAGTGGATAATTATGCGTGGGTATATTTGTGAGTATGTGTGAGTATACTGCTAAGTAGGCCAGTTGAAAAGAGAACATTTTCAACAGCTTTTAAGATAAGGAAATAAAATACTCATTTTTTTTATTTATTTGTTTATTGTCAGTTTTCATTATATCTGATGGGGTATATATGTGTCTAAGGGTAAGGACAGGTTGCGCTTTCAAGATTGTCCGTGACGATTAAAAGTGGAAAACGTCGAGAATAAATCAACAAATATGATTAGAGTTTACTTTCAGTTTACACAGAAGATAAACAATGAAATTAATATTAGGAATCTTAAATACACACACACACACACACACACACACACACACATATATATATATATATATATATATAAAATTCTTTATATATGTATGTGTGTATGAGTGAGTGAGTATGTGCGTAGGTGTGAATGATTCTGTGTGTGAGGGAGACCGCTTGAGTGTACGTGAGTGTGTGTGCATGTCTGTTAGCTGGTCTAGGAAACCTTAAATAATACACACGGCATCTGTCAAAATATATCATAAACACTGACAATAAAAATAAGATTCTTTCATATGTATAAATATATATGCATGTATGTGCGCGTACATGCAATATATATATACATATATTGAGTTGGCTGGCTTTAGCCGAGGATGACCCGAAAGCTCCCTTTACAATAACTATTACACTGAACTATAGGGCAGGGCGCCACTCCTTTCCCTGGATATGCTTAACTTATCCTTAATCCGTACCTTATAACGCTGAGTGTTAAACAAGGAGGCATCAAATACCTTGGTATGACTCAACCTGGGATTGAAACCCAGTCTCGTGGACCATTGGCGAACTTTATAACCAATGGGCCGATATAGAAACTTATTGTTTTTTCAAATTTGGTTAAATACGACGACGTTCCTTTTCTATGATTTTTATGTCGATCTTGGCGTCTGATGTGATGGTACACCCCAGGTAAGTGAACTGATTAACTGCTTTCAGCTCAGTTCCACTGAATGTAGGGAGGGCGGTACTCTTCTTGGGGTGCAGACTGGTGGAGGATCTCAGTCTTCTTTAAGCTGACCTCGAGTCCGTAGAGCTGGGCAGCCTCTGCAAAGCAGAAAGTTAGGTGCTGCAGGGCTCTTTCGGTGTGGGCGAGGAGGGCAGCATTGTCAGCAAAGAAGAGGTCACGGAACAGCTGCTCGAGTGATTTGTGGTGTTATGCAGTCTCCTGATGTTAAACAGACTGCCGTCGAGTAGTAGCAGTAGCGGATGTATCTAGCGCCGTCATCATCAAGGTCTTCTATGTCCTGTTTAAACATCATACTGAAAAAGATGCCGAACAAAGTCGGTGCCAGAACACAACCCTGTTTCACGCCGTTGACGATAGGGGAGGTTCCAGAGAGGTCTCTGTTCAACCTAACTAGGACACGCTGGGCTTTTTGCAGTTGGATAATCATGCTGAGGGACTTAGCGGGCAGCCAAGGTGCTCTATGATCATCTACAGTCCCTTTCTACTCAGTGTGTCAAATGTTTTAGTCAGTCCATGCGTTTCGAAATCAAAGAAGTATGAATGTCATTCCGAAGCAAAATTTTTTAAAAAAAGCAAAAAACGTTAACCTTTATAAACGGAATCTAACATATCATTTTATATTTTAATTATAATTGTTTAAAAAAAATCATATTTTAGAATTACTTTGAATGTTAGAGAAATTAGAACAGTTTATTTTTTCTTAACTGATTTAATCATATTTCACATTTCAAACACAGTACAACTACGAAAGATAAAAAAAAAAACGTAACACATAGTGAACTACTTACTTATTCAATAATACATAACGAAACATTTTAGTTCCACTTTGAATCCAAAATAAACGGTAATAAACACAAGCAACACTGACAGATCTTCCGTGAGAATTTAAAATCAAGTAATTAAATAATAGATGAATAAAATGATATTTAATGAATTTATAATGCTAAGGATAATTATATTAATTCATTAATATATATATATATATATATATATATATATATATATATATATATATATATATATATATATATGTTTAAATTTGAATTCCATCTGACGAGCTTGAATAACCGAAATAAATTTATTATGGAAATGTAAACTATTTCTAAATTACTTGATTTTGAAACAAAATATACATTTTACGCTGCAGGGATATTTTGTATTAAAAAGCCGTGCATTGAGCACTCATTCTTTGGATATTCAAACTCCTTATTTACTTTATATATATATATATATATATATATATATATATATATATATATATATATATATATATATATATATACAACAGTTATGGCAGAAATACTTCGAATATTTTAAACTGTTACTTGTGTGATGTGAGGGAATTTAGACACGTGGCAATGGTAGCTCCCTCTAGCTAATGCTTTACCATTTTCAGATCCTATCAAAGACTAGCCTTATCTTTCCAGATCCTATCAAAGACTGACCTTGTTTTTAAGGATGATAAGAAACGTTGACTAATAGAAAATTATTGATATAAAATGGTCATTTCACTTTCATTTAAATAAAGGGTTACCATTTTTATTCAAGACGATTTCTTTTAATCGATTAACCAGAAATGTTCAACCCATTACTTTATCGATTTGCTATCTGGAATGGCTTCTTTCCGACATAACATGAAACGCTCTCTGCTTAACAATTGCAGATTCGACAGTCTTGAAACGATAAACTCACAATGTACACATGTCCAAGCCATGATCGTAACTGATCGTATATTTTTAAAAAATGGTAAGAAATTGTCGAGAGGGGGCTACCATTACTACTTACTTAAGTTCACTTGCCCCACATAAGTGACAATTCAAAAAAGATACATACCCACTACACACACATATATAAATATATATATATGTAGATGTATACACGAGATCTGTTAAAATATACATATAGACATATATATATATATATATATATATATATATATATATATATATATATATATATGCGTGTGTGTGTGCGCGCACGTGCGTATGTATGCGCGTGTGCGCAAGTGCGTATGTGCGTGTATGATTTATTTTATTTATATTTTTCGACTTGATTCAACCCCGCCTCTCTCTTTCTCTCTCTCTTTCTCTCACTCTCTCTCTTTCTCTCTCTCTCTCTCTTTCTTTCTCTCTCTCTCTCTTTCTCATACACACGTAGAAACATGGAGAAATGGTAGATTTTGATAAATCTGACAGGAAGATAAAAATAAGTTGAAAAGTGGATAAATTAAACACTTACAACGGGTTTAGTGGTAATATTTCCTTCTTTATTAACAGAACTTGATTAGACATTACATTTTTGTGTTTTTCTACATTTTAGCAATTGAGGAAATAGATAAAATAATGAAGAATGTAAAAAAGGTATAAAGGGAGGGAAAGGGTCTAAAGACAAGAGATAGATAAGAGAAAAACAAAGAGGTTTGAGTGATGGTGATAGGGGTTAATTTGGTTTTGACTAATCTCGAAGCAAGGTGGTACCAAGTGTATCGGGTTTCATCAGCGATTTGATTAGATAAACGTGAAATAATTCTAGTGAGAAAGAGGGAAATATGAAGGGGCGAGGTTTATTTAGAGAAAAAGAAAGAGGAAAGGGTTCATGGGTATCCCGTTTCATCAAAGACATTGACTATAATAAGGTATCTAAAAGGAAAGGAAAAAGAAAAATGAAAAAAGAGAAATGGGAATTTAAGAAAAATCATTCATAGTATGGTAATGTTGGGTGGAAAAAAGTCTTAGTTTTGCTAATTTTTTTTCATCCATTCTCTATTCTGATATTGCTTTCATGTAACATAATGTCTGCTAAGTAGGGTAAAATCTGAAAGAACCCGGGATGTTGCTTTATATAGTTTGTTTTGGAATTTACTGCAGATTCTAAAAATCTGCGGGATTTTTTTGCGAAACTCAACTCAGTCTAGAAAAAAAGAATATCAAACACGAACGAGCAATTAAATTCAATGACAACCAAAATACCCTTTTTTACCACATATTAAATCTCAAACACTCTTTTAATTTTTCCCAAGACACTTTAATCAAACCCAAACATTGTCAGAGTATCTAACCCCCGCCGACAGGGTGATGTATTATGGAGAATAGTTAACACATCTGACCAGAAAAATACAAGCCTTTATCACGATAACAGCTTGTAGTAATAAGGTGGGATAATTGATAGGCTGACAAAGAGAGATTTAAGAAAATTCTTCAAAAAGAATTGAAATGTAAAGTAATTTTAAAAAGATGAAATTTCCATGATGTAGCATTTGCTTATAAGCCACATCAAAAAGCAAATAATGCAGCTACATTTACCAACTGCCACTAAGACTATTCCCGGTATTAATGAAACATATCTTCAAATCAACTTCCAGTAGACTTGCTTTAAATTTTAGTTTGAATTCGTTTCTAAAACAGTTTTAGAAATATTTTATCTCTTGTTAAAATGTTGTCCAAAATAAACCTGTATTTGTACGTATTTTTTTAGAAGTGTCTTTTTATTATTGTTGCGATATCATGTAACCTATTAATCGCAGTTACACGATATTAACTGATAGCTTAAAAGCTATGGAGTATCCAACATTGAACCCGAACCCTCCTCCACTATGGGATAAACTAAACATTCTAAGTGTTTCAAGTGATGCAAAGGTATCGTGTACTTCTACTTGCCTTGAAATTTATAAAAACTTAGCTTTCAACTTCTTAAATTATTTGGCTTATATCTCCCCTCGCCCATATTCAGACACAATCACATTCCCTATCTATCTATCTATCTATCTTAGGCCCTTGTGCTCAATTGTGAATGTAAGAATTTGCAGTATCTATCTATCTATCTATCTATCTATTTACTAAGACCCAAGACATTAGAGTTATAATATTTATATATGCTCTAAACTTTTCTTTCAAGTAAACATTTGCTGACACCTTGATCAAGATTTCCGATAACTGGCAAATGTTTTGTTTGGTTGGTAAGGTCAAAGGTCATAAAAGTTACCGTGTGGCAAGTGATTAGAAGGCATTTTGCTCGGTTTACTATTTCTGTTTCCATCTCTGAAAATTGCGTCAAGTACCACAGAATAAATACAATTCAGTGATTATGTTGAACATATCCTTCTACACTGATGGCTTCTTTGGTTCCAGTAAAGATAAAGTTTCAGAGTACTAAACATTAATATAATACACACACACACACACATATATATATATATGTGCGTGTGTGTGTGTGTGTGTGTTGAGGGATTTCTTGGCGACCTATAAACCAAATTCTTTCCTGTTTTAATAACTGTCCATGATTATATCAATGCTTCTATCTAGAAATGAATGAAAGGATTATTATTAACATTGCTGACTCTGCGACGCCGGCTTCACTCTGCTTGCAGTCTGCTGCTCTTTAGTGGTCACTCATATCAAGACTGAAAAAGCTCATATCAGCTTAATTTCGGTAATCTAACGGGAACCAGTGCTTTCTGCGTGTCTCAATTAAAATTTCATTATTTTCTCCTCAATAAAGAGGCATGGTTTGGTTTGGTTTGGTTTATTTAGTTTATTTAAGAACACATGGGTTCTTTAATGGTGAAGTTTATTTCCTGTGTGAATGTTTTATTATAATCTAACTATTTACATTACCAAAGCGTTTTAAATTGCATTTTATTTTTTATTTATAATGGTAAAGAAAGGGATAAGCCACTCTCAGAGCTTCAGAAATGAAGCCTCATCATCAGATGCATTCTATTGTCATACTAAGAACATTCATTCTTGATGGGGGATGTAGTCACCATATTCTAAGCCTCTTTGACGGTGAGAATTATTGAGAGGATTTGAATGATTAAAAATGGATGCAGACCGAACGAAAGTATTATTCACTAAAAAATTACACAGGAAACTTTTGCATTCTCTGGGAAAGACACAACAATATATTCATATAACATATGACAACTCTGTGTTAACCAAGAGTGAACCACTAAGAACGATTGCGTCATCTCGACAACCAAAAAAATAATCCCAGAGAACCACCAGCTTTTTGCCAAGTGGAGAGACCACTTTGCGACACTATTCAATGAACTATCAACAGTGGAACAACATGCGGTTGACAACATTGAAAAAGGCCAAACCAACACTGGATGTGTAAATGCTGAGGCCTGGATGAAATGAGTAAAGTTATCTCTATCCTCCTGGAGCAGACGGACTGCATCCATAAGTTATTAAGAGAGGAAGCAAGAGACTCGTTGAGTTATCCCGCACCATCGTAAAAGATGCTTGAGAAAACTTGGAAGTTCGTGCAGTTTGGAGGGACACCCAACTAGTCACTATCTTCAAAAAGAGAGACAGACGAGATTGCAGCAACGAGCACGGGAAAGATCTTACTTCTCTCCATATTAGAGAAGTGTTCGCTCGTATCTACTTGGCATACACAGGTTAAGGAAGCTCTTGGAACCATTTAAGTCCAGGAACGGAGTAAAACGGTTCTGTGATTTTGCCCAATCTGTTCTCGGTTTTTTCTTTCTATGGTCTTGTCTGATTCCACCGAAGGAGTAAGAGCACAGAGCAGAATGGAGACAAACCTGTTCAACGCCAGTCAATTTTAGTCTGCAAGGAAGACCAGAAATGTTCTGGTACGCGGGATCACGTTTGCTGACGATACTGCCTTCGTAGCACACAACACCTAAGATGCACAGGAAACAATCATCCGTTTCTCGAAATATTCATTTGGGCTTAAAATGATCCCCGAGAAAGCTGAGGTTATGTACCGAACCCTTCCACGATCGCATGGCATTAGCCTAGACAAACAAATAAAGGGCCCGATACTAATGCAAGTAAACAAATTCAAATATCTAGGCTCCATAGTCGCTAGCACCAACTGACTAGATGCAGAACTATAGACACAAACGCCAAGTGCTTTCAAGGCTTTGGGCGAGATGAGGAAGCAAGTCTGAATTAAAAAAGGACTCTCCACAAAAATTAATCTGCAGTGTACCATGCTGTCGTTCTCGTAACCCTCTTTCTTGTACGGTACAGATACTTTTAACTAAGAAAAGGGTCACGTAAAACCTTTAGACCAAAATTCAGACATAAGAACATCATCAATACAGACCTGGGGTCATGAACATCTCTTTAGATACAAGGCTCATTAAATAAGTTTCCAGACTTTTTTCATATGGGCACTTTTATTGATAGTACACACATGAAACCCACGTCCCCTTCAAAGTCATTTCCTCCGGCTGCAATGCACTTGTACCGTTCCAACAACTTCTGGAAGCCCCATGGAAGTCCTCTTGTGTGAGCGTGTCAATGAGCTTCGTCACAGCCTCTTTCATCTCCTCAATTGTCTCAAAACGACAGCTTTTAAGTTTTTCCTTGAGCTTAGGGAATAACCAAAAGTCACAGGGAGAAAGGTCCGGACTATAGGGAGGGCGAGGAACTGTCTTGATGCCCATCTTGGTCAAATAGTCTGTGACAAGGGTGGAGTTGTGGACTGGTGCATTGTTCTGGTGGAAATGCCACTGACCCGATTAGAAGAGTGCTTGCCTCTTCCGACGGAATCTCCTCCTGAACTCCCTTAAAACCTCAACATAGTATTCCTTGTTGACTGTCTGTCTAGTGGGAACCCAGTGCATGTAGATCATGCCATTGCTGTCAAAAAAAAGTTTGTGGGTGGCTTTGCTCTTTCTGGCCTTCTTGGGTCTGGGAGAGCCAGCATGCTTTCACTGGGAACTCTGTCTCTTGGTCTCTGGGTCATAGCAGTAGATCCAGCGTTCATCGCAGGTCAACAGAGCATCAAGAACTGCGGGATCTGAATTGATTAGCTCGACTATTTCCCTGCTGTCATGACAACGTCTTTCTTTCTGATCTTCTCTGAGCACCCTTGGGACAAACTTCGCGCAAATCTTCCGCATCTTCAGTTCCTCGCGAATCATTGTGTGTACAGTTACCACACTGACATCAAACTGTGCACTTATTTTCTCTATAGACACACGACTGTCGTTACCTATGAAATTCTTTATTTGGCCAATCCACTCTGGTGTTCTGACTCCCTTACTCCTCCCACACCTCTCATCATCCCTCGCAGACTCCCTGCCTTCCTTGAATCTCTTATGCCACTCAAAAACTGATGCTCGATTCCTGCAAGATGGTCAAAAAGCAGTCTGAGGCATTCCATACGTTTCGCTGGCATTTTTTCAAGTTTAAAACAGAATTTTATTTCATATCGTTCTTCTAAAGTGTCCTCACGTCCAGATTGCATTTTTTAAATTCATCAGCTGTGACAATCAGGCTTTAGTAGAGTGTATTCCAATTGCTGCTGTAGCTGTTCCTTTGAAGCTGAAATCATAAAAATTGACTAGTCATCTCATAAGATGTATAGTAATAACATACTGAATTTTCAAGAGTCTACAACAATCTTAAATGCCTATACGAAAAAAGTCTGGAAACGTATTGAAGGCACCTCGTAATTGACAATAACTGTCCAAAAATCGAAAAAATTGTAGAAAAATATCAGTAGGACATCATCATCGGATACGCTGGACAGGTTTTAGTGGTTGTAGTAATAGTGTATATATATATATATTGGTTAGAGTGTTCGCCAATAGGCCGGGAGACCTAGGTTCAATCCCAGGTCGAGTCATACCAAAGACTCAAAAAATGGTACTTGATGTTACCTTCCTTAACACTCAGCATTATAAGGTAAGTATCAAGGGTAAAGTAGAGCAATCCAGGGAAAGGAGTAGCGCCCTCTCCTACACCTTAATGTGGTAGCTATCGAAAAGGGAGCCTTCGGGTCACCCTCGACTACGGTCGCTAACTTTACTTACTATATATATATATATATATAGTAGGCATAAAGATCAGAACGATGTTAAGAAAAAGTCTACATGTGAAAGAACTTTTTATTTAAAAGTTTCATTGAACATTTTATCCAGGAAAAATAAGGATATAAAGGTAAATAAGTTTACTGAGCTTTATATTTTGGAATTATATAGTTCCAAAATATAAAGCTCAATAAAATTATTTTGATAAAATTATAAGATTTAATCATATAACATTCGAAAGAAAATAGATGGTCAAAAACATCAGAACGATTAAATAAATCCGTAAAATTTAATCATTATTTTCTTTTATCAAAAAATGTTTAGAGTAAGAATATAAAGTAGGATATTTTACTAAATTACACCGGCTCTTCACTGGCTCTTACATTGTAAACATGGCGAAAAAATTTGAGACATCACTGGAACTTAAAAAATTGATAGTGAGTTACGTAATGAAGATAAATTATTGATTGGGGATATTTCAAAGACTGTGGGGAAATCTAAAAGTGTTATTCATACTATTTTAAGAAAACTTGAGGAAACTGGATCATGTGAAGCCAAGAAACTACCTAGCAGGCCTAGGAAAACTACTGCAAGGGAATATAAATGGATTACTAATGAATCAAAAACAGATCGATTTGTGACAGCAAACGCTATCTCTAAAAGAGCTAATGCTAACCTTGACATAAAAATAGCAAGGCAAACTATTTCCCGAAGATTTAATGAAATAAATTTGAACAGTTGAGTAGCTTCTACGAAGCCTTACATTTCTAAGAGGAACAAAATGAGCCGATTGAAATTTGCCACTGAAGAAGTCATTTCGACTAAAGAATAGTGAGATTATGTTCATTTCAGTTCGATTGAGACAGGAAAAGGTTCGTTTGACAGAGTCCTAAGCAAAGATATTCGCCTCAGTGCATTAAAACCAACGTTAAATTAGGAGGAGTAAGAGTGATTGTGTTTAGTATGATTTCTGTTGCTGGTATAGGACCTGTTGTCAGGCTACACGTTGACATTAACGCAACTGCATAAAAAGAGATACTGAAGAAACATGTACCAAATTTGAGAACTGCAATTAATCAACCAGCTGTATTTATGCAAGATAACACTCCTTGTTAAACAATGTAGTCTGTTAAAACATTTCTTTTTGAGAAGGTTGTTATTGTTATGAAGTGACCAGCTCAAAGCCCAGACATGAATCCTATTGAGAATGTTTGGAAGTTACTAAATGAAAGAGCTAGAACATCGATTGATAAAATCACAGAAAATGGCTTCGAGCTGACAAAGAAAAGAAGCAGAAGGTACCCTGCAAAAACAATTACCGATACCGACTACGCCGATGACATAGCGATACTCCCAACCAAGCCGAAATACTACAGCTTAGTTTGGAACGAGCCGCCGCTGGTATTGGTCTCCATGTGAATGCACACAAAACTGAATATATGAGCTTTAATCAGACAGGTGACATTTCCACACTAGACGGAATATCTCTGAAACTGGTGGACAGATTCACCTAACTAGGAAGCAGTGTCTCATCAACCGAAAAAGACATCGACACGCGGCTATCGAAGGCATGGACAGCTATCGATAGGTTATCGATCATATAGAAATCAGACCTGACCGATAAAATGAAACGCAGTTTCTTCTAGGCAGCGGTCGTGTCGATATTGCTGTATGCACCAGTTGGACGCTAACAAAACGGCTGGAGAAGAAGCTACACGGCAATTACACAAGAATGTTGCGAGCAATATTGAAGAAGTCCTGGCGGCAACACCCCACAAAGAACCAACGATACAGCCACCTGCCTCCCATCACGAAAACTATCAAAGTTAGACGAACCAGACATGAAGGATACTGCTGGAGAAGCAGGGACGAGCTCATAAATAATGTACTCCTATGGACCCCCACAGATTGCCGAGCAAAAGCAGAGTGACCAGCTCGAACATACATACTGTGAGGATACGGGATGTAGCCCTAGAGATCTGCCAGCGGCGATGAACGATACGGAGAAGTGGCGAGAGAGGGTCAGAGTTATCCGTGCTAGCGACACGACATGATGATATACATATATATATATATATATATATAATATATATATATATATATATATACATAGGGTATCTCAAAAGTTTACATGCATAGGAAAAATAAACAATTCGTTCTGTTAAATTCGATTGCAATTTTGTACTGCTTCACGATCTCCAGTAAGAATTCAATTTGTAGCCCTTTATTCAAACGGATTTTTAGGGCATCGGATGTATGAAAAATAGAATATTCAATACATATATGTATGAAAAATTATCATACATCCTCTACCCATAAACATTATGGGAAAATTAATGTTTGTGTGCGCGTGTGTATATGAGCATATATTATCATAAGACCTGTCAGTTATAACACAATCCTTTATGCATAAATCAGACTTTCTGTCAATTATCAGAATGTTTGTGCGGTCTTACAAAGATCAGATAATCAATTTGTGGCCCTTACGTTGGGATCAGAGTAGTGTCTTTTTTACTCCCCTTCAACCATATTCTCATCTTCAGGCAAAAAGCGAGACGATAATTGAACACATACGTTGCACTTCAAGATCTTTTACTGATCAACTTGGGAATAAACGTGAAGGCTAAAACTAAATAATAGCGAGAATAAGTTGTTTTCTATACTAAAAATCAATGCCTCATTATTGGTCTCTTTGAAAAGGTCAATTTATGGAACACACAGAAGTATTTATATATATATATATATATATATATATATATATATATTATATATATATATATATATATATATATATATATATCAGTAAATAAATGAAATGATCCGACAGTATGAAGAAAAAAGAAAAACAAAAGGCTTACTAAAACCGAAACATTTTAACGTTGATTTTCCATTACGATAAATTCATCGGTTTTGGACGACTTAGCTTTTTCTATTTTCTTCATATATATACATATATATATGAAAAAGCAAAATATTCAGAGAATGTATTTATATATAATAGGCTACGTTTAATGTTTCGGTTTTTGTTTTTAAAAAATCTTCTGGGCGATGCTGGAATGCAATGCATCACCCAAAAATTATTCTCAAATGAAAAAAGGAAAACAAAAAACTCAGAAAATAATTTGCGTTCTATTATCATTAATTGCATTGTGTTTGAAATGTAGTGACGTAATTTTTAGATTTTTTAAAATTCATATAAAATTTTTGAATACTAATTACGTCACCACCTTTTCAAAGATAACACTGTCAATAACAATAGATCGTTTAGAATTTTCTCCTTTTTTTCGTTTTCATTTTTTAATTGGAAAATAATTTTTGGATGATACATTACATTCCAACATCGCCCTGAACGTGGCATATTATTATATGAAAATAATTAACGCATAAATAATATCCTCTGAATATTTTGTTTTTCATATATTTTTTCCATTTTTCTCTATTATACACATATATATATATATATATAGAGAGAGAGAGACAGAGAGAGACAGAGACAGAGATAGACAGACAGACTGAAAGACAGCTACGAAGGTCGGAAGTGATGACATGATGTATATTTTTCTACATAATCTCTCTTGCGAACCACACACTTTTTCCATAGATGTTGCAGTGCTTGGATTCCATTGGTCAAAAAAGTAATCCACAACAGATTTAACGTCATCATATGAACTTTTCTGCTCATTCATCTCTCTCTCTCTCTCTCTCTCTCTATATATATATATATATATATATATATATATATTCTCTTCATTTTCTTGTTCGATTATGTATAGATTCCTGGGCTAAATAGCCAATCTTGATGAAATTTGTCAAAATGCATCGTGTTTTCTCTTTTCTCCTCTCTCTTTCTCTCCCTCTCTGACACAAACAAAGTGCACTGTTTCTCTTACTCTCTTACCCCTGTTTTTTTTCTTACTCTTACTTACACACTTCTCCCTCTCTCTATATTTCTGTTCGCTCTGTCCTCTCTCTCTCTCTCTCTCTCTCTCTCTCTCTCTCTCTCTCTCACACACACACACACACACACACACACAAACACACATACGCAAAGCACACACTAAAATGACTTTTTCTTTCTCAGACTCTCACAAAGGGCACTCGGTTTCTTTCTGTATCCTCTATTCCCCCCCTCTCTCTCTCTCTCTCTACCCCCTATATCTCCCTTTTTCTCCTTTTCTCCCTGTATTTCATCAAGATACAATTATCTGTTCCTGCGTATATTCAGACAGCAAGTAAAAACACTTAAACAATGATTTGCATAAACTTTCTGATTCCTCGTTCGCTTACCCACCAATGACAACTGAAGCCAAAGGCACTCAAAGACACACCCAATCTTCTCCTATCGAACGTCACGTTTGTTCAAAAGCGACTTTTTTTTCGAAGAGAGTACAATTAAATTTTTCCGCCATGTTGGTAACTTCCGTTTTACGTGACTCTTTCCCGCGCTTTCACAAGAATGGCAGCCAGCAATTGGGCTCATTAAATTATTACAGATGACAAATTTTCTTATCCGGGAGGCAAGAAATCGTCAAAAAGACTTATAAGAATCTTGGGTAATTCTCTTAGCATTGTTTGGCGAAATCAGGGAATTCACGGAGTGTTGCAAAAGGAGACTGTCGGAGAGTTGGTGGTGTAAGAATGTTTTTGAAGCGCGACAAAATGCTGATGGTGATTATCGTATATTAAGAATAGTAATATAGCAATTGTAAAGGCACCTCAGAAGATACGAAAACGCAGGCGTATCATTTGAATAGTTATGGCTTGAAGCTTGTAGTGAAACATCAATTTAGATTTATTATTCTGAAATATTGTAGAGTAACTTCAATATTTGCTCTTTTCAAGCAAATATTGCAATTCTGTGCCGTAGATAAAAAAGTAACGCACAATCAAATTGTGTTAACGATGGAACCATTGAAAATCGCCGGTGACGAATTTCAGTATTTGATAATATTGATTAGGAAAAGATTGGATGGATCTTTCTTATAACTCAGTTGGTTATCATGGGCTTATGCTGAATAATTCCCTTTTAGGAAATCGCTCTAAGCAATAGCTGTTACTCACCTCCTCTCCCAAAACTTATCATATCAGAGAAAATAGAAATAATTCAGACGCTATGTAAATATAAAGATTTGAAACAAGGTATTCATTAGATGAGTTTATTTAGTGTTGAATATTTTGCCAACGTCAAATGTTTCAGGTTGTTTTTATATAGCTGTCATCACCAAGACATTGTTAATATTTTTGTATCTTATTAATTATATTCAAATTAAAAGATGAAAACAAAAAATGAGAAACTTCTTAGCATTCTATTAATGTTTTTAGCGTTAGTTTCAAATGTATGTGATGTAATTTGTGTTCAAATTTTTGTTTTAAAGCGTAACGTAAAAAGTTTTATTTAGATTCTTAAAATCTATGGCAAATACGTTACCCTTTAAAATAAAATTTCGTACAAAATTACGTTACATGCGTTTGAAATAGAATGCTACAAACTGTAATAAAATGTTAAGAATGTTCACATTTATTTAATTTCATTTTAAAACATAGTTCAGAAGATACATCATATTTTAAGATTGGCCCTTGGATCACATGCTCAAACACAAAATGTTTTTTTTTTTATGTCAAATAAACACATATTAACATTGCACTGATGATGATTTTATATAAAATATGGACCTTTTTTACTTTGGCAGAATATTCAACTATAAATAAACTCATCCTCAGAATACTTTGTTTTTCTTATTTTTATAACTACAAAACCAATAGATAGATATATAGATAGATAGATAGATAGATCGATATTATGAATTTTTTGTTGTAGGTCCAAAGAGAGATTAAAAATATTTTAAAATAGAAAGGTCCATGAAGAGATTAGTATTTTTTTGAATTTATTTATTTATTTTGTTCTTACATACGTGTACGTTTCCAGTTTGTTGCTTTCGTCAGAGAACATATATGGCACATGGTCTTGTTAATGGAGTACTCAATGAGACTTGAAATCACTCGTGTTTGCAGTTTGAATGATATTTCAGTTGGTTATCTTTGTTGGTCCGTTTTGTGATGTTTGTGGGGTTTTTAATGGTTTGTGATGTAGTTTGTATGATTGGTATAATCAATTATTATCAATTATTAGTAATTATTAGTAATTATTAAATTTCAAAACAGTTTAACTTTTAAAGTCTACTGCAAACTTACAGACAGAAACGATTACATACATTTCTACCTGAACCACAGCAACAATATCAAAACAGGCCTTATAATAGGCTTTTACCTAAAAGCATTCAGAATATGTAGCTCACAATACCTTAACAAAGAATTTGAATACATCGAACATTTCAACAAAAGCCTAAAATACCCAAATTTTCTCATATTAGATGCTAGAAAAAAGCTCTTAGAATACACTCATCAAATAAACCAAAGAAAACCAACCCCACTATCCCCATCACCCATAGACTGATCTCTTTACCCGCAAACACACATACCATAACACTCTACGATAAATTAACCAAGTTAAGAATACCAATCATACAAAACACATCAAAAACTAATAAAAAACCTCACAAGCATCACAAAACGGACCAACAGTGAAACCACCTCTCACGCAGGCATATACTCCATTTCATATGCAAAGATTGCAACAAGCATTTTATCGGCGAAACCAGTGGTTTTCAAACTTTCTTGCCATCACCCCCTTCACCGCCGGACCAAAATGCCAGCGCCCCCGTCTTCCAACAAACGCCAGAATGACGGTAATGTTAAATGTCATAAGAATTGGTTGATTCTTCAATCACAAACAGTTTGAAGAGAATAAAAAACAATTTTAACAAGCAAAAATGGTTAATATTTATTTTTTAATCACAAACACCTTGAACTGAACATGAAATAAATTGTAAAACTGAACGAATAATCATTAACAACTACCCTGCTTAATGAGATGGGTGGGCTTGGTGCATTGCAATCAAACTGTCAACATCAGGATGAAGGTTTGTCAGGAGCAGTCTCACATCACTACGCTCTGCTATGTTAAGTTTGTTTGGTGAGGAGCCTGGACACCGCGCTGAATCCCCTCTCAACCAGGTAAGAAGTCGGAAAAGCAATGAAAAACAACTTGATGTCTTTCCACAGGGTTGGGTAGCGTTTTGGGATCGCTGTTTGCATCCAAAAGGCTTGGTAAGAGGTTTTGAACTTTGGTTTCAGATCCTCGTCATTTTGCAAACTTACAAGCTCCTCTTCTAGATGGGTTGGCACCTCTGTGCTGGGTTCAGTAAACGGATCGATCACCCAGCCAGGGATTTCAAGAGAAAATAGGTCGTTGAATCTGACTGACATATCCCTGTGGTGTTCCGCTAAATGAGAGCAATACACGGCAATGTCATAGTCCTTCATTCCTGTTTTCTTCTCCAAGTCAGACAATCAAGGAAACTGACGGAATTCGCGGCATCAAGGTTCCTGCTGTAGAGCTGTAATTTTGAGAGGAATGCCGAGAGGGCGGACTTGGCTTTGATTAATGAAGTCTCATCACCTTGCAGCTGCTAATTCACTTCATTGAATTTGGAAAACATTTCAGTGAGGTCAGCAATATCTGTCTTACTCGATTTCAGTTTGTCGTAAAGCTCAGGGTTGGATTCTTGAAAAAAATCCAGAACACTGTTTCGCAAACCACCTAACTTCTGTCTGGAGAAGCAGGCATTGAAAATCTTCGTCATTTTCCATACACAGCTGATGTAACAGTCGAGAATTGAGAGCATTCGCTTTGATGTTGTTGACTGCAGTAATCACAGTCAATAAGGATTCATATAGCTTCTCACTCAAATTCTTTGCCTCTAAGTGTTGTCGATGGATCACACAGTAAACTGTGAGGACTTTCGGAATAGCTTTTTTCAAATAACTTAGAAATCCACAGTGGCGACCAACCATGGACGGGGCGCCATCTGTAGCACATGAGATGATGTTTATAAGTGGAATGCTTTTTTTTTCTGGAAATAGTCCTCCACAGCTCGATACACTGATTCTCCTTTGGTATCTGTTTCCAGGAGACGTGCAAACAATAATTCTCGACACAGTGACCCACCCTTGATGGAGCGTACATATGCGAGAAGTAGCGATTCGTTTCCCGGAAGAGTGGATTCGTCCAATTGCACTCAGTTGTCATTAACATCTTACTGAAGGTCTCTTCGACGTTTTCAGCCATTTTGTCTACTCTTCGTTGTCACTGAGAGGAATCGATTTTATGACTTGTTCAGGAGATTTTTTCAAGACTGTTTTAATAACCTCTTTAACTGCAGGCAGAATCAGTTCTTCTCCAATAGTGTGGGGCTTGCTAGCTTTCGCTATCAGCAAAGAAATGTTGTTAGAAGCCTTCAGACCGTTATCTGAATTTTTCGATGAGGAAGTAAACATATTCATTGTTTTTCGCTTCAAAAATTGATCTCGAAGAGAATGAAAGAACGCCAGTGTTTGACCAGATTTATCGGGATGAATCTTCTGTAAATTTTCGATGAGCCTAGACGGCTTCATTGCTTCATTAGAAAAGTTTTTCTCACAAACCAAGCACATGGGTTGTTGTGGATTGGTCGGTGATAGTATAAATCCATACTTCAAGTACTCCACAGAGAATTGCCTACACTTCTTTTTCCATGCTTCTGGGGTTGCCATGTATGCATGTTGCCCTCGCCAAATGTTAATAAACATCTTGCTTAGACTGCCAGAATAAACTCGGACTCACGCATAAAGGAACACTAACTAATTCCAAAATTATGAAAGAGAAATTTATTCCAACGTGAGACAGGTAAATTTCTGAAAGAAAAAGAAAAACAAAGAAGTTTTCACTGCGACGAAGGGGAAGAAATAAGTAGAAATTTCAGGGGATAAAGAGAAAGGCAAAGAAGAAAGAGAGGAAGGGAGGGAAAGTAAGGCGACTGTAACAAAAAGAATTTTAGTTTACTACTAAGTAATAAAGCGGGTAAAAGCGAGACAAGTAGCATGGCAAATAGGAATAATATTCTGATAATATTTAAATTGAAGGCAACAAGTAGGAAGTAAACATAGTGAGATGAGGCAAATGAAACATACCAGAGTCATGTTGAAGGGGTGACTGAAGCTAGAAGGAAAGAACGCGTGTTGTCGGGAAGAAAAATGTCTGGCAGAATGGTTAAAAGTCCCGCCGAGAAGAATAAGTCACGTAGCTTTTGCGATGCCGAGAGTTTGGTATTAATTAATAAAGAGAAGATAAACTCCCAAGAGCAGAGCTTAAGGCAACCCGAAAGAGAAATTAAGAAGGGGAGAATAAATGAAAAATAAAAGTAACAGAGTTAAAAAGGGGGAGAAAGTTTAACGCCGCAGCGAGAAAACGGGAAGTAAACAAAGGGGAAAGCGGTGACTAGGGGAAAATTGTCCCTTACGAAGAGAGTTCTGGATACAGACGTGACACGTACGTCTAGTTGCAGCGACTGGGGGACGCTTAATTAAATCGCCTCGTTTTTTCGGCTTTTCTAACAACACCAACGTCACATTTTACTGTAATTGCTCCAACGCCCCCTTCACAATTTCAACGCCCCCATCCGACTATTTACTCGCCAGCGCCCCGATGAAAGTCCCCCCGGGGGGTGTACCGCCCACTTTGAAAACCACTAGGCGAAACCCAACGCAATCTAGAGAAAAGGATTTACGAACACATTCGATCAATTAAAACAAATGACGATCGAAACGCCCTTTTTTCCCATATGTTAGAGCTCAAACACACACAAAGTCCAGGTTTTTACCAAATCTCACCACACCTGGTGAACATCATACAGAACGAAAACAAAATCAAAATATAAAACGGCTAAGAGAGAAAAAAAAAAAAAAAAAAAAACATTTTTTCACCCTGTACCACTATACTTTTGAAAATCCATTTTGCTTTTCCTGATCGTTTACCTCTTAGCTTTTCTTCACCCTAATTACAACCCAGAGACTACAATATAGACAATTTTCTGTGATATCACATTATCGTCAATATCTTTTCCATGTAACAAGTCAAGCTAAAAACCTCTTTCCCACAAACCCTTCCCTACTTCTTTCTTATCAACTCCCTAAAATATATCTTCACTTTCAAAACAAAAAATCTTTAATGAAACCTGATACTTTAAAACCCTCCCAACTTTTCCCGCTACAACTATACCCGCTCCACTCTCCTCACATGATTTTAAATAGAAAAACTCAGAAAACAGCCTCAGTCTTGAAGAAGTTCGTGAAAATGAAATAAAACTCGAACGAAATATCACACATCTAAATCTGAGTTAAGTGTTTGATTAATTCAACTTCCCATATATTTCTCTCATCGTGTCAGATTCATTACATTTCTATCTTTTCAACCTAAGCACATTTATTTACTTCGGTAGCTATTTAGCACTCTTTTCCTACAATATTATTAAACAAGTCTTATTGCTGAAAGTTTTTTTTGAAAACCCCATCAATGCCTTTATTCTTTTTTCTGGGTGCAGCAAGTTGACTTAGTTCCTTTAGTAGGCCCTAATCCAGTTTTACGAATCAAGAGATTACTATTTTTAATTTAGATTTTGTAATATCAGAATGTATCTTTTAATAAGTTTCAATTTCTCATAAAACGATTCCCTTCAGTATTATATGAAGACTTGCCATCTTGAGGAAATTCCCAAAATTCCATCAATGCAGTCATTCATCAATGTTGTTCTAGTGCAACAATTTAGTACAATTGGTAGTCCTTTCTCCATATTCTAGGATCAGTATATGTGTTTTATTTGTCACAATCATGTAAGTTTTTGTTTGTTTTGCTTTGGTTTTTCTCACCATCCCGTTCTATTTCCGCCCTAACGTTATGCAGTCATTTTTTTTAAT
Source organism: Sepioteuthis lessoniana (assembly GCA_963585895.1). Lineage (NCBI taxonomy): Eukaryota > Metazoa > Mollusca > Cephalopoda > Myopsida > Loliginidae > Sepioteuthis > Sepioteuthis lessoniana. Next base: position 48,766,603 of record OY757935.1, on the reverse strand, counting down.
TAGGTGAGAATTATTTAGCATTCATTATTTTTTCTCTTCACCCATTTTACTCACGTGTTTCATCTAATGTCTGCATTTTCTTGAATACATGAAACTTTTAGTAATGAAGTCAATGTGAGAAAAGGGAAATGATCATTTATTTCTTTTAGCCAGTATTTGAGCATTTTCTTTAATCAAATAATATTTTCACGCATACATACACATATAAATATGAAAAAACAAGATATTCAGATGATTTATTTATTTGTAGATGAATAGTGAGTATAACGTTTTGCTGCCAAGAGATCGTGCTCTCAGCATCAGTAGATGATGATGAAGTTAATTTACAACTGAGACAAACATACAAATTATCTGAAAATACACACATTCTTATAAAGGTGCCCGTGGTGTAATGGTTATCGTCGTAGGAAATGGACACGGCACACGAGTTCAAATACTGGACGAGACTGATTGCATTTCACATAGCACTAATACCCTTGGGAAAGGTATGAATCCAATTATTCTCCCTCCAGCTTTGGGTAAATAGTAGGGCAGACTGAGTTCTTCAGCTATGGTGAGGCAACTAGTCTAGGAGAAGGAAAACTCTGAATTCAAACCTGTTAAACTCCGCTTAAAAATTGACCTTGTGTCATATCATGTCCGAGCGGAGGGGTTGGTAAATATGGTAAAACGTTTTGCTGCGCGTATATCATGTTACCGAAGCAGTTCAAAATGGGAAAAGTGCCCACTAAGATTGAATAATAAAATCGCGGTTGTCATTGCACAGACACGTTCTGCATTGTTTTACTATGTGTGTATGATTTGAAAGCTGTACTAATCAACGTTCAACAAAGTCTAATTCAGGAACTTACGCTTTGCGTGTTTGAACTGGGCTATAACGTCGCGGAAGCAACCATAAAACATTTGTTGCGAGTAAGGTGAAGGCGTAGTTTACAATAGTACAATAACTAGATGGTTAAGGAAATTTGCTCGGGTTGCAAGAACCTCGACGATCAGGTAATGTCAAGCAGGCCTAAAACCATTGATTCTGAACCTGTGTCCTCATGTTACATAGCCATATACACGAATATGGCCATGTACGAAATGGACATATAATGTTCATAACGATAGAACATATAAAGAACATAGGAATCTCGGAATTCGAAAACACGTAACGACTTCTTGTTCTGGTACGAAAACTTTTTATTAACTTTGAGTTAAAGGTTTCGACGTAAGGAGGAGAGACACAATCTTTTGTGCTGTCTTATTCAGTTTGCCCCCATCTCGAGCGGCCACCGTCTCGAGCGGCCCCCATAGGGCGCAAGTTCGCCTCGCGTCTGCGAGCTCCAAAAGTCGATCCTTCTTGTTTGGCGTCTAGTACTCAACTCTCTATCATTCTTCAAATCTCCACAAACCTCTGCACGCTTCCGGTGCGTGACGTCACTCGCACTCCGTCACCCGTTTTGTCTCGGAGTATTGTGATATCTGAGTGACACCTCCATCCACCTGTGCCCGCCCGCGTTAACATCTGCCTCAATGTTGCACCCAACTAACCCATGTGCTGAGCCGAAAGGTTCTCAGCCTGACTAAACTCAAAGGCATGAACCGAAATCCCTCGGCTATTATATTACACTCAGCCATATTGGCAAATTCGCCGAATAGCACAGAGAGACTTTCAGGCGGACTCAGCATCGCACAATCCACTGTAGTTGGTTACCTTCACGACCTCAGCAATAGAATCCAAAGCTGCCAAAGTGTGCCTCACGTCCTGCCAAAATATTACAAATATTTTTACTCATTCAAGTATTAATTTATTTTTCATTTGTTTCATAAAAAATGGCGGGATTATAACATTTTGATGGAAGATAAATTTAGGTCCTTTACAATGTTCTTTTGTTATTCTGTTCTTTTCAATCATGATCTTCAAAACAACAGTACCCACCAACTCCCTCGGAGGATTTTTTTCTGGGTGTTTTAATTCATGAATCTTGCTCACGGCAAGGTTAAAATGTTTAGATCTTTTTTCTTTTTTTTTGCGGAGGTGGGTACTGGATCTTTTTCTTTGCGGTGAGTTTTAAACTCACATCTCCTTTCAGCACCTTTATAAGAATGTCTGTATTTCCGGATAATTTGTATGTTTGTCTCAGTGGTAAATTAACTTCATCATCATCATCTACTGATGCTGGGAGCACGATCTCTTGTCTCTCTCTCTCTCTCTCTCTCTCTCTCTCTCTCCGTCCCAATTGTTCATCGCTCCTAGCAGGTCCTCTAGACTGTATCCGGTATCTGCACAGAGCTGATTTAAGTAAGTTTTTGGTGATCAGCAAGCATTGGTGTGTTCATGAGTAAGAGATCCCAAAAACATGTCGCTTATGAGTTCGTCTTTACATCTCCAACATTGGCCCTCTTATCTAGTTCATCATACTTGAATTGTTTGTGAGATGGAAGGCAAGTACAACTGCTATTTTGTAAGGTGCTGCTTCCAGGTTTGGTTCAAAATAGCACGCACAATTCTTGTGTAGTTTCCTTACAGTTTTTTTTCTTCTCCAAGTGTTTCATTTGAATCCAGATAATGTACACAATACTGTAGTACGGATACGGTTGCACCTTGGAAGAAATCCTGTTTCCATACGATTGATAGCCAGTCAATAGCAGGTCTATGCCTTCCCAATACGTATGTTGACATTGCTTCCTGTAGATGAGATATTTCTGCCGAGATATGTGAACAGGTCTACTAATTTCCGAGGCTTTCAATTTGATGTTGAGAAGCCTCCATCTGGTTAAAAACGCACTCTGTTTTATCTGTTCATGTGGAGGCAAATATCTCATGCTGATTGCTCCAAGCTATGTAGCCGAAATTCCGTTTGAGCATGTGTATTTGCGGGAAGCACATGATTATCTACGTAGTCTGTATATGTCATAGTTTCAGCAGGATATCGTCCGCCTCTTTCCTTTATAATCTGAAACAATTCTTATTAGATCTATTGGCATTCGTATTAGGTAATCAAGGCAGATTATAAATAGATAAGGTGTTATGCATTTTGTAAGACACAAGCGACAATGTCGAGGAGTTCGGTGCCAATGTCGGCTTTCATGTTTTTTGTAGTGCATCATTATGGTGGAAACAGTTTCTTTGGGTAGACCATAGGCTAGTAGTATTTGCTCCATCTTTCCTTTGGGTATGGAATCAGATGCCTTGGGGATACCTACGAACTATAGCATTGCCTCAAGATTTTTGCTGATTAACTCAGGAGGACTGTATTGACATTTGGCATATCGACCATGACTTTCAGAACAAACATTAATATTCCAAATTGTTCTCAGATAACACTGGTTTACAAAGAAATTGAGGCAAGAAGTAAAATACCCGTTTTTACCTAATTTGAGGGTGCTAAATTCAAATTTGAAATCCGTTTTTACTCATCACCTCTAGTTTTTTTTAGATATGCATAGTGTGCATTTTGTGCATATACGGTACATAAAGGCGTATATGAATTCAAGGTTAATTCTAACATTGTGAGACTTATGGCTTAATTTTTTAGTTATCATGCACTAAATGTAAGTGATAGCATTACATTATATATATATATACATATATATATATATATCAAGACGGATTTTGACAGTTAAGGCAGCAGGTCTCAATCCACACTCTGGCTGTCATTGGAAGAGGTTTTCCGAAAGCGGCGCTGGAGGTTGGTGTCCCTCACCTATCGTGTTACACATCTTTTAGGTTACTAAATATTAGTATTACATTTTCAAATGCACATTTAGTTTTACTTTGTTATATTTTCAGATTCTCCAATGGCTTCAAGCACGTCAAAATGTCGAGGATGCCTCAACAAGGACAATTCTTTCTGCTACGTGTGTGGGGACTTCACAACAGTTACACAGCGTCGAACCATCACTTCCCTCCTCAGAACCGCCTACTTTCACTATTTTGACTGTAAAATTGGTGATCAGGACAAGTCTTGGGCTCCACACATCTGTTGTAAACCCTGCTACAATGGACTGACTGCATGGTTTAATGGGAAGAAAGCTGCTTTCAACTTTGCAGTCCTGATGGTTTGGAGAGAGTCGCGAAACCACGCAGATGATTGTTATTTTTGTTTAACTAATATAACTGGTTTCAATGCATCTTCTAGGAAAAAGATCAAATATCCCAACCTTCGATCTGCTATGAGACCCGTTCCCCATTCAGATGACCTCCCTGTACCCACACCTCCAGTAAATAAGGATCTTCTTTCTTCATCAGATGAAGAAATGCCTTCAAGGAAGCATTCGGCCGAGTCAATATCTTTGAAAGATATTGAGTCTACATATTCAGGAGCAAGTGGCATCTCGCAAGAAGACCTGAATGATCTTGCTCGTGGTTTGTATCTGTCAGAGCTCTTGGCTTCTCGGCTTAAACAGTGAAACCTAACCCAGAAAGATGTAAGGATCACCAGTTTCAGGAAACGGAACAAATAAGGTCATTGGTCTGCTTATGGGTATGCAAGCGGGCTTCACAAAGTACTGTTGTTTTCTCTGTCTCTGGGATAGTCGAGCTGTATTCCAGCATTACAAGGAGAAATACTGGAGGTCTAGAAGCACTTTCGTTCCTGGCGAACACAGCCTCAAGGAGAATCCTCTGGTGGACATGAATAAGGTGCTTCTTCCTCCTCTTCTCATCAAGCTTGGTTTGATGAAGAATTTCGTGAAGGCGTTGCACAAAAATGGTGCTGCCTTCCAACACTTGTCTACTGTGTTCCCAGGTCTTAGTGCTGCTAAGTTCAAAGAGGGCATATTTGCCGGACCTCATATCCGAGAAGTGCTGAAGGATACTGATTTTGAGGAGCTTCTTAACTTAAAGAAACTGAGAGCATGGGAAGCATTCAAGTCAGTCTGTAGTGGCTTCCTTGGTAACACACGCGTACCAGATTACCAAGCCTGTATTGAGAAGTTGGTAAAGTGTTACGAGGATATGGGGTGCCGAATATCATTTGTGACGGTGCAAAAATATTTATCCCAGTACAGGAGTTTATTTTACGCACGTAAAGTCGGGGCAGTCTGGCACTTGATCCCTCGCAAAAATAAGTCCTAGTTAAGAGCCCTTTTTCAGGCATATGGGAACTGGCAAATAATGTGGGGGTTAACTTGGGGCTAAACTGACCGCCGCTGGCAAGGGGTTTCCAAGTTTCACGTTGCACCCCCCGCCAGGCAACTTCGTCTTCCTACCACCCCCAGAATAACGGAAAATATGGGCCTCTAGGTTGAGATAAGATATTATTATTTTTAGTCGGCAATTCCAATTTCCCGTGTAATATTTTTAAAGGCGAATAGGACATTTAGCGAGAATAAATTGAAGCGAATGAAGCTGAAAAGGAATATACGAAAGAAGGCAACTTGAAAGGCAAACAATACAACGAATAAATTGCGACACAAGGGGACATTTAAAATATAACAAGGTTTTTAATACGTGCAGGCCAAACAAATATTTAAGGTGCCGGCTATATTACCAGCAGACAGACTTAAACACAAATGTCTCTCTTTCTTTTTCTTTTCTCTTTTTTTGTCTCTACTCTTGAACCTTGAAAAGGTAGCAAAGTCCATTCATATGTTTAGAGTTTATGAAATGAATCTTTTCATTCTATTTCTCTTCTTTTTTTCTTAATGCATATGATTCTTTATATGCTTCTTTCTTTAAATTGAGAGAGAGAGGGCATTTAATTGCAATACTTAGGAAGGGTGGATGGAGAAAACGGTTTTTAGGTTTACTTAACTTTTTCGACGGGTTTCTTCGCAGAGTATTTTCTTTAACGGGCTAGTGGGATCCTGTCGAGCTCTGCTTGAAAGCATCTGTTATCTCCTATCCAAGAACTCTATTTCTGTTTCTTCGCCCGGAGTTTTGGCATCAGATCGGCACGTCCTTTCACAGCGACCTCCGTCCTAAAAACTGAATTCTTTATTCCTATTTCCTCTGACGAAAAGGACTACTACTTCCGACTTTAGTGTTCTGGCCAATCATTTGGCCTCTTTCTTCTTCCTTCACCTCCCCCTGTCATGCCATTCATTCGGGCTACTATACTGACCTCTGCACCCCCTTCTCTATCCACCCGGTCACAGAATGTAGTCGGCTCTTGGCTTTCATTCTGACCTGGATTCCCAACTTCCTTCAACAGGTAGGTCGAGGAGTTGACCTACATTCCTTATTCCTCTTTTAACGGTAAATCTTTGGGGCCTGTTAATTCAAACACGGAGGGGTAGGGGAAATTGATCTTACCTCTCTCCTCTCATTGGCAGACCACGTGACACACTCAAGATTCATTTTCTCTATTCCCACCGCAACTTCTTCCCGCCAAACCTTGAAGCAGTAAGTGATGAGCATGGAGAAAGATTCCACTAAGACATTGCGAAGATGGAGAGCAACTATCAAGGCAAATGGAACCCCGGCATGATGGGAGACTTCTGCTGGATGCTCTTGCGTGACATCCCGGAGGCAAAATACACCAGATCTTCTTAGAAAATACACTTTTGACTGTCTGTGGTACAATGATTTGTGTAATTGTGTCATCCAAGTATATTGATTCAATCAGTATTCTTTATCTATCCTGTTTTATCTGTTATAAGCCGCTGCAACTCTTGAAATATGCACATATATTCTCTGTTTATACTAAAATGAGACTATTCAAAAGCCAGAAAACAAGAGGTGATAGAGCAAAACTATTTATAAATTTGAATTCAGCACACCCAAATTAACAAAAAACACCTATCCCTATTCTTGCCCCAGACCAAAAATTTATTTTTGTAAACCAGTGTAATTATATTGACCGTACAATATTGAATGTAAATGACTCTTCCAAAAATTATTAGCAATATAGACCCTCTGATTTTTTTTTCTTTTTCCGCGATTTTGATCTTTCTTTAATCTAACAATATCTTAAAATCTTTTAATTTACAACACAACAGACGTAGAGGATAAAATTGCCTGAATTGCCGGTGACTAAATACAGTTTGCACGAAAAATCTAAGTACAGACTGACCATGGACATTGAAAATAACAAATCAGAAAAATGTCAGTAAATCGGTTTAAACGGCGTATCAACCCATCAAAAGTTATATTATGCCTTCGGTTAGGAAATCATGTCTCTTGAACGTTCACCTTTAAATTTTTGTGTAGTTGTTTCTAAAAAGTTTTTTTTGTTTGCACACAGTCCTGTCAAATACGGAAATTTAAAACAGATCTATTTAAACTATTGATGGAACCCTAGCATGGAAACGGAAAAGATAGATTTTGGCTTGGAAGTGATAATATTGAATTGCTGACCAGGAGTCGAGAAATTAAGTCTGAGGTGTCTGATTGGAGAGTACAACTACTCGTATATACAAAAAATTGCTTTAAAGTTGATAAAAATTTATATATTTCAATTAATTCCCTCTTTCTTCTGTTTGTTTCTTTCTACCTATCTCAGTCTATGTCAGAGATCTCAACTATTCATTCCGAGAGACCAAAAAATAAAAATAAACCAGCTAAATTTACAAGGTGACACACAAACTTATCAATAAGTTCTCCAACATTGTTTGCAATCACAAAAAAAAGAATATCACGGTTAAATGAAGAGACTTGCAGAAGGAGTACATCAGATAAGTGAATATTTGACAGTTGCAAATACAGCATACTCTTTGGTCTATATCATTTTAGAGAACAACTATTCTCAGTGGTATATAGTACCAAATACGCTCACTACTTGCAGGGTGTGGGTGGTAATGTTGGGGAATCATCCAGATAAAACCATGTCGTTCTTGCAATATTCAAGGATGTGGTAGGCAAGAAACTTGGACAACAAATATTCTGAACATTGAAGACTAATGCGTTTCATCTACAAGGTCAACATCAAAAAGCGAAAAAAATATTTTGAAAGTTGGGCCGTACGGATGGGCCTTGAGAGCTACATGAGGGGTTGAAGACCTTCGGATGTATATCTGCCTGTCAGTAGGTCAATTTATCTATATCCATATCACTTTCGTTTTGTCAACCTCTTTATTTCTCTTTCTCTTTCTCTTCTTATTTGTCACAACCTATATGTAAATGAAAAGGTTACTGTATTCAGAAAGAAAGAAAGACTGCTGAGAAGAAAAATTTCCTAAAGGCAAGAAAGAATGACGTTTTTTTCCTTATAAAAAATTATGAAATCACTCCAGCAAAAAATCTTTATCCTCATTGGGGATTAAATTTAGTGGAGTTTTATCACGAAGGATATTTAATACCATGGCTTTGTTCAATGACTTCATATTCAATGAACAGGCGTGTTATTTGGCTGCTCATTAGTGTGACGTAGTTTGAAACATTTTAGCTCAACTGGCAGTAAAAATCGAGAGCCTGCATGATATACAAAATAGAAGGAAGATAAAGTAGACAGAGAAAAAGAAGTTTGAATAAAAAAGAAATGAAACGAAACAAATATAGAACACGAAACGGAAATTAGTCACTAATATTTTTGAAAGAAATCGTAAATTTAAACAAATCATAAAGCAAAATATAAACTAATACATGAAACATTTTGGTTTAAATTTCTTTATGAATATTCTATTGGAATATTTTGTCATTTTCCCACCAATACGCGATTAGCTTAGTTTTTCCCTTTGAGATTCAAGATAACGAAAGCCGGTCATTTTATATTTTATCATTCAGATATATTTTCTCTTTTTTTCTTCTTCTCTAACATCTGCTTTCCTCTCTATTTCTCACGGAGTTTTATATCTCAAAACTTTTTCGTTCGTTTTTATTTGTGTGAGAATATAAATAGAAAAAAATACAAACAAAATAAAAAGGTCCGGTTTTTTTTTCATTTTATAGAGAGGGAGAAAAAACATTGAATTTTGATTGAAGAAAAGAAATGCATTGATGAAGATAAATGAACGACGCTATATATTTATTGCGAGAGGAAAAATGCTCGAAGAAAAATATTTTTGCCTAAGCAATGATATATAACATTACACGCCAATTCTAACACCATCACAGAAAGAACATTATTATTATTATTATTATTGACTCCTTTAGAGTTTTTCACATCAATGTTAGCTGATGGTTTTTCACTGGAGTGTGAGTGACAGCAAGTCTCCTCAAGTCTCCAGGACTCGTCTCAGGATTCTGACCGTTTTCAGCAATGCTGTCATTTGAATACTCTCTACCCGCCCGCCAACATCCCAGTCTTCAAGGCCTTTTAATAATCCTTTTGATATTGTGCCAAAAGTACCAATCACAATTGGTACAATCGTCACTTTCATGTTCCACAGCTTTTTCAATACTCTAGCAAGGTCGAAGTACTTATCCTTCTTTGCACATTCCTTCAGATTTATTCTGTGGTCCGCCAGGACAACAAAGTCAACAATTTTGCAAATTTTCTTCTTTTTGTTGATTATTGTAAGGTCTGGTCTTCTGGCCGGGATCAGGTGATCCGTTTGTATATTAAAGTCTCATAGGAGTTTATGTGTGTTATTTTCTAGGACAGGTGCTGGGTTGTGCATATACCATTTGTTAATATGGTCAAATTTCAATTTCTTGCACATTTCTCAGTGGATGACCTTGCCAACCCAGTCGTGTCTCGCCTTATACTCCTGTGCTAATTTGCTGCATTCGCTTTTTATATGATTGATCGTTTCGTCTCTGTCACTGCATAGCCTACATTTGCTACTCATTAGAGTTTTTCACATCAGGGTTAGCTGATAGTCTTTCACAGGATTTTGAGTGACAAGAAGTCTCTTCAAGTCTCCAGAACTCTTGTCAGTATTGTGGCCGTTCTCAATAATGCTGTAGTTTGGGTGGTCTCCAGTCGTCCTCTTATTTCCAAGTCCTCCCAGTCCCTTTAATAATACTTTGGTGACTGTACCAAAAACACCAATCACAATTTATATAATTGTCACCTTCATGTACCATAGTTTTTTCAATTTCCTAGCAAGGTCGAGGTACTTATCCTTCTTTTCAAATTCTTTCAGTTTTATTATGTGGTCAATGGGAACAGCAAAGTCGACAATTTTGCAAATTCTCTTTTTTTTTTTTGTTGATTATTATTAGGTCTTTGTCTACCGGACATTGGCCTAGGGGTTAGAGTGTTCGCCAATGGCCCGGGAGACCTGGGTTCAATCCCAGGTCGAGTCATACCAAAGACTCAAAAAATGGTACTTGATGCTTCCTTGTTTAGCACTCGGCATTATAAGGTACGGATCAAGGGTAAAGTAGTGCAATCCAGGAAAGGAGTAGCGCCCTCCCCTACACATTGGTGTAGTAGCTATCGAAAAGGGAGCCTTCGGGTTACCCTCGACTATGGTCGCCAACTTTTTACTATTATTAGGTCTGGTATTAGATGATCCGTCTGTATGCCAATGTCCCAAAGGAGTTTATGCGTGTCATTTTCTAGGACAGATGCTGGGTTGTGCATATACCATTTGTTAGTATGGTCAAATTTCAATTTCTTGCACATCTCCCCGTGGATAACCTTGCCCACCCAGTCGTGTCTAGTCTTATACTCCTTCTGTGTTAATTTGCTGCATTCGGTTATTATGTGATTAATGGCTTCATCTCTGTCACTGCATAGCCTACATTTGCTATTTTCTATTTTCTTATCTATTCTCGCTTTGATATGATTGGTTCTTACGACGTTGCTTTTTACTGCTATTGGGAGAGATTCTGTTTCTCTTTTAAAGTTTCCTTTTCTTAGCCAGGTCCAGGTTTTCTAGCGTGAGATGTTGTTTATTCGTCGTTTAAAACGCCTATAAAGTTGTTTTTCTTCCCATTTTTGTTTCCTAGTTGTCATTCTGTTGTCCAACGTGTTATCAGTATCGTTTCCGATGGCTGTAATCAGTCTCCCTCATGTTTTTTCTATGTAATCTTCGAGTTCTTTTATCGATGCGCCAACGCTGTCTTCAATGCTGGCAAGTCCTCTTCCTTCCTCCTTTCTTGATACATATAGTCTGCCAACCCAGTCGTGTCTCGCCTTATACTCCTTCTGTGCTAATTTGCTGCATTCGCTTATTATGTGATTGATCGTTTCGTCTCTGTCACCGCATAGCCTACATTTACTGTTTTGTTGCGTCTTATCTATTCTCACTTTGATATGATTGGTTTTTATAGCGTTGTCCTGTGCTGCTATATTAGGAGGGATTCCGTTTCTCTCTTAAGGTTCCCTTTTCTTAGCCAGGTCCAGGTATTCGGGTGTGAGATGTTTATTAGACGTTTAAAGCGGCCATTGAGTTGTTTTCCCTCCCATTTTTGTTTCCTAGTTGTCATTTTTTCGTCTATCGTATTGTCTGTATCGTTTCTAATGGCTGCAATTAGTCCTCGTTCGTGTTTTTCTATGTAGACTTCAAGCCGCTGTATCGATGCGTCAACGGTGTCTTCGATGCTGGCAAGTCCTCTTCCACCCTCTTTTCTAGATGCATATAGTCTGTCAATGTCGTCACTGGAGTGTAATGCCTTATGCATGGTAATTGGTTTTCTTGTTCTGTGGTCCATTTGTTTAAGTTCCTCTCTGGTCCACTTGAGAAAGGGTCCCGAATATCTGACCAGGGGCACAGCCCAAGTATTTATTGTCTCGAGTAGTTTTCTCGTTCTCTTCGGATCGTGTCTTTCATTTGCACTTGTTTGATGGTGTCAGCCTCCAAGATACCCAAGTATTTGTAGGTTTCATTTTCTTCGAGTGTTCTAATTTTGTCGTGATTTGGTAGTTCCATTTCGTCAGTCATATGTCGTTTGCGACTTTTAATGAAGAGCATGGCACATTTTTCTATGCCAAATTCCATTCCTATGTCCTGACTGTATATTCTAACGGCGTGTATGAGAGTTTCCAGTTCTTATTCATTTTTTGTCAATAATTTAATGTCATCCATGTACATTAGGTGGTTGATCTTCTCTTGCAATCTGCTGAGTTTGTATCAGTGGATCACCTTCCTCACTCAGTAGTATCTAGTCTTATACTCTTTTTGCGCTAATTTGCTGCATTCACTTATCATGTGATTGATTGTTTCATTTCCCTACATGACGTACATTTGCTATTTTGTTGCCTCTTTTATTTTTGCTTTAACATAGTTGTTCCTTATGGCGTTATTTTTTGCAGCTATTCGAAGAGATTCAGTTTACCTTTCTATTTCTTAGCATTGTCCCAGTCTTCTTTGTGAGAATTCGTTAGTTTGACGCTTGAAATATCCATACAGTTGTTTTTCTTCTCATTTCTGCCCCCTAGTTATTGATCATTGTGTTGTTTGAGTTGTTTCTGGTCGCTGTGATTAGTCTCTCTTTGATCTTTTTTATGTAGTCTTCGAATTGTATCGATGCATCCATGCTGCCTTCGAAGCCGGCAAGTTCACTTCCTCATTCTTTTCTTGACATATATAGTCTGTTTATGCCATCTCTCGGATGTAAGGCCTTATGCATGGTTATTAGTTTTCTTGTTATCTGGTCCATTTGCTGAAGTTCTCCCCTCGTCCACTTCAAGAATAGTTCCGAGTATTTTACAAAGGAGACAGCGCAGGAGTTTATTCCTTTCATTTTGGTTTTGAGTAGTCTTCCCATTCTCCAGAGATACTCTTTTTAAATTTTTTCTTTCATCTCCGCTTGTTTGATAATGTCCGCTTCCAGTATTCCTTAGTAGTTATTCATTTACTCCGAGCGTTTTGATTTTTCTTGATTTGGTAGTCCTATTCTTTCCGTTATTGGTCGTTTCCATCCTTCTATCCTGACTGTATATTCTTATTAGTTTTCGAGTCTCCAATTCTTTTTCACTTTTGGCAAATAGTTTGATGTCGTCCATGTACATTAGGTAATTATCAATATTATTATTATCATTATTATTATTATTATTGACTCCTTGAGAGTTTTTGTGCATCAGCATTAGCTGATGGTCTTTCACTGAAGTTTGAGTGACAGCAAGTTTTCTCAAGTCTCCAGGACTCTTGTCAGTATTCTGGCCGATTTCGATAATGCAGCCGTGTAAGATGTTGCTTATTAGTCGCTTAAACGTCCATAGAGTTGTTTTTCTCACTATTTTTGTTTTTTGGTTATTGTCGTTCCGTTGGTCTTCGTGTTGTCAGTATTGTTTCTGTTGGCTGTAATCAGTCTTTCTCTGCGTTTTTCTATGTAGTCTTTAAGTCATTGTATTAATGCGTCAACGCTGTCTTCAATACTGGCAAGTCCTCTTCCTCCTTTTTTTTCTTGACACATACAGCCTATCAACGTCATTTCTAGGACGCAATGCCTTATGCGTGGCTATTTGTTTTCTTGTTCTCTGGTCCATTTGTTTAGATTCTTCTCTTGTCCACTTCAAGAATGGTCTGGAATATCTTATGAGGGGATCAGCCCAGGTATTTATTCCATTGATAAGGTTTCTGCTACATAGTCCTAGTGAGATACCCTTTCTTAATTTATTCTTTCATCTCCACTCGTTTGGTGGTGTCAGCTTCCAATATCCCCCAGTATTTGTAGGTTTGCTTTTCTCCGAGCGCTCTAATCTTGTCTTGATTTGATAGTTCAACTCCTTCCGTCATGTGTCGTTTTGCCACTTTTCTTTACTAGCATGGCATTCCAAATTCCATCCCTATGTCCTGACTCTATATTCTGACTGCGTTTCTAGCGTTTCCTATTCTTTTTAATTTTTTGCAAACAGTTTGATGTCGTCCATGTACATTAGGTGATTGATCTTTTCCTGCGATTTACTTACTTTGTATCCGGCTGTGCATTTTCTGAGTATGTTGTTGAGTAGCATCATCGCATTATTATTATTATTATTATTATTATTATTATTATTATTATTATTATTATTATACTCTTTTCACACAAGCTCGAACTCATGGTTTTTCACTGGAGTGTAAGTGACAGTATGTTTTTAGTTTATATTCCTCATGTTTATGTTTTCTGGAGTGGTAACTTGTATTTTAAGCTTCTGTTCTTGTTTACCGGTTATTTCATTCCATTCCATTGTGTCCTCATATATTTTCTTTTGCCATTGTTTTGGATTTTCCTGGTAGATTATCCATTTTTTCCTCCAGTCTTATTTCCCACCAAGCTTTTTATTTTTGGATCCTTAACGAGTTGCCTATTTTATCAATAACTAACTTTACTCCTGTACTAAATTGGTAATATTTTACATTGGAAAATATTTCTTTAGTTAACATATTTAGGTTTAATTTTTCCTGATTTGATTTCTTAGTGATGACATTTTCTTCTCTTCAGTTATTTTTCTCATCAGGATCACTCATTTTCTTTCCTCTTACGTGAAATTTTCTGAATTGGTAATTGAGATGGGTTCTGTACTGTTGCAGTTTTCAACGTTTAGTTTCTTTCATAATTTCAGGATCTGAGATATATACTTCAGTTAGTATTATTATGGCTTGACCCGGAGGGCTTTGGGTCATAAAGTGATAAGATGCATTGAGATCACTATATTATGTAGTGAGATTACTGTCATATAGTAATATTTTATTGTGAGATTACTATATCATGTGGTAAGATCGCCATGATGCAATATTATCCTGCATTGAGATCACCATATTCTGTAATGAGATCATTCTATCATGATTTCATGTAGTGATACGACTATCATGTAGTGATATGATGTTGTGGGATATCTATATCATACCGTGAGATCACTATAACAATATAGTGATTTTGTGAGATCATGTAGGAACATAATGTAGAGAGATTTCTATATTAATCATTTAGATCGCTATTATAATATCATGTGTTCAGAGATCACTATATCATGTAATGAGTTTATTATCATATGCAGTGAGATTCCTATATCATGTAGTGAGATCACTATTATATAGAGGTATCATGTATTGAGATTACCATAATATGTAGGGAGATCAATATATGATGCAATGAGATTACTATCATATAGTGATATCAAGTATTCAGATTACTATATTATATTGTATGATCGGTATTATTATGATGATATCATATCATAAGATCACCATATTACGCTAAATTCTTGTTACTGTTATGGTTGTAAATATATCGTGTATCTTGTAATAAATATGTTAGGGCTCTTATATATTGCGAATTTATCATTGTGTTGATTCAGTTCCTATTTGGGCGGGGGTAATTATATCATTGCAATATCTAGTGTTATATATCATATTGTGAGAGCACTATATTATGCAAAGATATCATTTAGTGATATCATTTAGTGAGATTACTATATCATATATTGAGATCATGTATCAATATCGCTGCACGGATTCAAATAACTACATGTATTGATAGCACAATATACACTGATATATTCTGCATATAATGAAATCACTACACCATATTGCCTAGTCGGCTGGGGCTGTAGAATATACAGACTGCACCTCTGCAGAGAAGTAAGACCCCCTCAACTAGTGTCCTGGATATGTCACTAAATCTAATGGTGAGGTTCCAGTGATGCTGGGGCTCTGGAGAATGTGGAGCACTCCTTCATTTCTTTTGCTCCCAGGTCCACTCTGGCCCGGAATGGTAGCACTTGATCGGCCCCTATCAATGGGTTAAATAGAACTGAACTACGTACTTATGCTAAACTGAATTATTTGAATTAGAACTGTTTGACTAAACTGAATAGCTTAAAATAGAAATGTTTTTGACAAACTGTGTACTTATACTAAACTGAATTGTTTGAAATAGAACTGTTGTTGTATAGCCGTAATACAAATATAAGCAGAAACATGATCAAACATAATATACGAACTTCAATGAACGAACGAACACACTTCTTTATAAAAATATAATCTCTCACACTTTATTCTTGAAAGAGTGATGCTGGTTGTGTGTGGGAGACGAGTTGGAGACGGGGACAGACTGTTATTTTGACCCAAGTTCTTCTCGCGACCATAGCAGTACTTCTTCCTCATCTTGGCTGGGGTTGCTCAACCGTGGGTCACTGATGGCCCAAAGCCCTCTGTTTGCCGCTGGCTCACTCTTCGGCATTTTGTCTCCAACTGCCTCGAACCGTCTGTGCACCTGGTTATATTATTGTTCTCCCGCTGTTCTTCCGCTAATTTACACAGGTGCATCTCTTGATTGACAGCTCGGTCGAGGGTCAATATATAACACTGTTTTTAACATTGAAACTCTACTTACACTAAACTGAATTGTTTAATATAGAACTGTTTGGACGTTTAACTTTGTGTAAACAAAATCTGTACTTATACTAAACTGAATAAGCTGAATTAGAACTGAATAAACTGATTGGCGTGAAATAGGAATAGTCATATACTAGATATCAGTCCATCATATCACTACATGAGATCAATATATCATATACTGAGATCATTATATCATATAGTGATTTCTTGTACTAATATCATGATATAGTGATATCACTTCATATAATGATATCATGTCCATAGACATTGTTGGATCTGTTGAGATCACTTGAAGAAACAATCCAACAACAGTTGCCACATGGGAGTGCCTCAGATTACAGATGTAAATCC
The DNA here is from genome assembly GCA_963585895.1 of Sepioteuthis lessoniana. Lineage (NCBI taxonomy): Eukaryota > Metazoa > Mollusca > Cephalopoda > Myopsida > Loliginidae > Sepioteuthis > Sepioteuthis lessoniana. Next base: position 48,750,172 of record OY757935.1, on the reverse strand, counting down.
ATATATGTTGTGATGGTCTTGTTACATCTGGTGCAGACTGATTGATGGTTTTATTACATCCGGTTAAATGAATATCTTTCTTACATGTAGGAAATCTGGTGACATCCTCATTATATCTTGTTATATCTTGTGAAAAATATAGCTGATACCCTCATTACAACTGGTTTCATTGTTATTGTTATATTTTACAGCTTTGTTACATAAGGAAAACATTGTCTTTGCTATATTGCTAATGTCCTTGTTACATCAGTTGAATTTTAAGTGAAATCTGGCTCTGAATTTATTCAGTGATTTCCTCAGAATTCCCCAAGTAAAGTCATCAGCTAATCGTTTCAACCCCATCAGCAAGACTTAGAATACACCAACTGTATTTTCTGCAGAGGGATAAAATCTCGAAAAAAGGCGATGTCTTGGGTATGACACTAAACTGTATCTGATATTGAGGTTCGAGCCCTGGACATCTGGGGAGTTTATGGTACGCCTTCACTCACAAGATTACTCTGACCCGGAGTGGTGGTACCTGTTGGAGTCCCATCTATGAGTCAAAAAGATCTACTTAAAAGTATTCATATTAGATAGGAACGTGTACAAAAGAAAAAAAACTCTACAGAAACAACTATATAAAAGACGTAAATATGAACGTACAATGAATAGAATTCTATTACCATTAGGCATGAAATAATCCTAGACGCGTTGACACGCCGTTAAAATCAATCAGTCTGTTTATTTGTGTATTATTCTGGATTCCTGTGATATTTGGTGATTTTCTCAAGTTTACTCCAGGTAAGTCCCCGTGGTGTAGTGGCTGCGACATTGTCGTAAGGGCGGTTTTTAGTCGCTCTATTGCGTTCACTTTCTATCGCTAGGAAAAGAAATGAACCCTCTTACCCACCAGTCATGATCCTGACTTCTACAATCAACCGCACACCTTCACGGTCACAGCAATCAACTAACGTCGTTCTACGGGCTGGCCTCCTCTACAGACGTTTCTGCTCGCAGGCCAAATAGACTTCGTAGTCTGACTCGTACCCCCCACACACGCTGTGTTTTGTAATTCAGAGGCGAGCCAGTCGTTGATCAAAGTCGGTATCCAATCAATCACCGCCGCAGGATAGATAAAAAAGACAAAAGAAAGGAATACGGTTCAATGTGAAGATTTCCTTGGATATATATTCTGGTATATTTCATTGATTATATTTCTCTACCCTTCTTTCATGTGCTTTAGTAACGTGACACTGATGTCCACTATTACGATTTAGCAGCAAGCCAAGTTCTCAGCAATTAGGAATCTGTTACAAGGTTTGGGCGCGGGAGATTTTCCAAAAAAATCATGTCTAGTGGCTTCTCTCCGCCTTTTCTCTTCTTTCTCTGCTTCTCTATCAGCAAGCTAAGTTCTCAGCTACCGGAAGTTTGAATCGGAGGATGGTACAAAGTCTTCTCAATCTTGTGAATTGCTGATGGCTTCTCTTCGCCTATCTGCTGAGCAACCAAAAGTCTCAGCTTATATGCAATTTGGTTCCCATTTCTGAGGTGATGGAGGCGATATCAAATTTGAAAGCTGTCAGCCTACGAATAATATCAATTTCTTCCTAAATTAGAAAACAAATAATTTGGTTCCATCCCTTTTCTTTGATTCCAACCTACATTGATAAGGTACAACATTCAGTTTCTCCTACTCCTATATCTCACCGAACCCCATTTCTCTCTGAGGCGGTTACTTCCACCTGACATTACGTCACAAAATTCGCCAACTTTTAGAAATTTTCAAATTTCTTTGGCTAAATTTGTTTTTCTTGTCGTTGCTGGTTTCGTCATCGTATTTTTTTACCCTTCCATGGAAATGACTCGTCACCAGTTTTTCTCCCAACCAAAATAAAACAAACAATTGATTTAACATTTCTCATTTAAAATAAAAATATTCATATATTTTCCCCACGCATTGTGTCCAAAACTCTGATCTTTCAAAAGAAAGCTTATTTTAACTCTTTCTGCTTTTATCATTATCCTCGATTAATTCTTTCGACTAATTAGTTTACCTGTCTTGAATCTACCGGGTCATGGCCCAAAGATGGCTTTGGCATTAAATAACCCAAGAAGGATAAAAGGCCAATCAAGCAAAGAAACCAAACCAAACCATTAATCTCGCTCCAAGCAAAATTATAGGCAAATCGTTAATGTTTGTGTATTCACTGAGTAACTAATCAATCGATTACTATCGCTCCACGACGCCAACTCATTAGGTGCCCCTCTCATATGGCCTTGTGCCACATCTAAGCAAGACGCTTAGTAAATTTCCACGACGCCAACTCAAAGGCTGGGTATGTATCAAGTTAGCCAAGCATTCTAAAGTTTACAAAAACATGCAAAACTAATAAATCAACAATTAAAAAAAGACAAATAAAGAGTAAAGATGTAACAAGTAGACAACAAATGAGAACTCCGAATTAAGACAAATTAAGATGGTGGTCTTATTTCATTCAACAACTTTGTTTTGCTTTGAAACTATTTCATATTTCCAATGCCAAATGTCACCAGATATGCACATGCTCACCAAATATAGTAAGTAAAAGTAAACAAATATAGTAAAAATATATAATTTCATAAAATCATAAAGTTTACAAAGCAATGTCAGTGTTTTCTAGATGTTACCTGATTTCAGGCAGTCATCATAGCCACAGTGCTTTCTGTGAAGCTTTTGAAAAGATTCGAACATACGTCGGGGGCGTAGTGACTAACGTGCTCTGCTGCGACATCCTAATAAGTAACTTCGAGCGCCAGTCGCACTATCACGTTCACTTTCAGACAAAAAAAAAAGGTATGAATCCTCTTATCCTCCATTTATGGGATAAATAGTACCACCGTTGTTTTTCTACATAGCTGGTTTTGGCATTAAATAACCCACGAAGTTTGATATGTGATTAATCCAAGAAACCGTAACCGAACATGCGTCAGGATAGATATATATCGCTCACTACAAAAAAGATATATAGATATGTACGCAAGTTCAAGTGAAACTAATTTCATAAAAAAATATTTATCAAATAATTCTGATAATCATAATATTTCATTATATTTGAAATATAAAAGAATTTTATTTCAACGATAACGTTTCGTCTGTGTAGGCAAGGTAATATCCTGATTAGATAATAAAAATTAAAAGATTTTCTGTTCATTATAAGTGTCAACTCAATTCACTAAATTCACTAAATAATTGAATAAATGGTTATTTTTATTCTATTTAAGTATATTTCTCCTTTGACTTTCAACATTAGAATATACTACGCGTCAAGATGTCTAATCAGCATGCTGTGGATATTACTCCAAGTCACACTTAGTAATGGACAATAAAGGCACCAGAAATCAGCTCAGTCACATTGCGTTTGCTATAGAAGTGTGCCCGAGTGTTAGACCAAAAATAATCGATGTTTTTAATTTTGATATTTTTTAAAATCTGAAATGTAAATTTCTTTACCCTCACTAATCAGAGTATTATATAAATTTCTATACAAAATATTTTGAAATGATTTACTTTGGTGATGAAACTTTTGTTGGCAATTAACAATACGAATGCTTACTTAATTACTTACAACTCAAAGTGCCCACTCGAAGTAAATACTAACGACGGTGGGTGTAGTCTCCCGACAGATGTCTACATCCTTCACCAACTTAGTTGCTCCAGTGACATTTCCTTGAATTTTTAAACTTTGAATAACCTTTATCCAAAATCTTGATTTTAATGTTTTTCATTTCAAATTACATCTGACTTACAAAAAAAGCCAAACGATTTTTCTTTTTTCGTGAATAAATTTTAAAGGAAGACAGTAAAAATCCTCGTTGTATCATCCTAACTCAGTGATATATACTATATCGTTGATATGGAGCACTTTTTATTGATAGATATAGCAAACGATACTATCAATCTATATTGAGCAAGAGAAAACGAGAGAGAGAGAGAGAGAGTAGTGTAGCAGCCATAGAAATGACAGGGTTACTTATTCATGGATCAATGCTTCTACCTAAGATTAATATGTTATACGTGGTCTTTAAGTTGTCACAGGAGGTCGCATAATGAGGTGAAAAAACATCATTGCTTCTCCTAAACTGGTTGTCCACTCAGGCTAACAAGCCCAGTTTACACATAGCTGGGAGATCTTCAAATGAAAATTGAGATTTTCTAAGAACATCAAAATTATATATATATATATATATATATATATATATATATATATATATATATATATATATATATATATTGTGTGCGTGTGTGTGTGTGTGTGTGTGTGAGAGAGAGAGAGAGAGAGAGAGAGAGAGAGAGAGAGGGAGATTAAGAAGTTTTCTGTTTTCGACCAGCCTGTCTTTCAGCGTGTTTTTGAAGTCTTTCATTGTGTTCTGCTTCAGTATTTCTGTGTGCTGGCATTATTTTAGTGGTAGAAGGCTAACTAAAAAAATAAATAAATAAAATAAGCTGGGTAACCGTTGTCTTGAATTGCAAAATCATTTGTACAAATTGACAATAATTTGCAATTCACAAACTTACAAAATTAATCGTGAAGCATCATAGCATTATTCTAAAAAGTCAATGGTACCATCATATTGTTCAGAATCGGACAAATACAAAAAAATTCTATCTTGACTTTTAAGTGTAAAAGAAACCAATTATTCACAGCAATTTTATCTCAAAAACTACAAAAATAATTTATTTTGATTAAAAACATTTTTATAGCATTAATTCAATTTAAATTTGATTATTTTAATAATAACTTAATTTTAGATTAAACAAATCAAAATTAAAGCGCTCAGTATATTTTTAGCAATCTGTGACATTCAATTTTCAAGAGCATCTTTCCTTTGAAAGTTTAAAAATTGAAGTGAAGGGAAATAGCAATATAAAAAAAATCAATAATGATAAAATGATAAGTCAAAGTAGTTTTGATTCTTTTGAAGTGGACTGGGTTCCGTTCTGAATTGTAAAAGACTGTCATATGACTGCAATGGAAAAAATCAACAGAACTTTTCTTTTGGAAAATTGTATCTAGATTCATTTAAAAAACAACAAATTTGCTTAAAATAGATCGGGGTGTTTAATATGTAACCCAAAAAATATTAGTCCGAAATTGCAATTGAACCACTGGACCCACCGACGCAGAAAGTCACTGCCACACCATTAGTTAACAAGAGACACTATTCAATAACTTTGTCCTCCAAGCTACGGGTGCTGACAGACATGAGGGTAGTAATGAGGGTGGTTTGAACCTTGAAATTAATATTGCTTGTTTACCACTTTAACTGAAACAAGTCGGTGTCATTTGTAGTTACAAATGTTAGCCATTACACTATGCGAGGAGTTCTTGTACTACTCATGTAATTGGTTGAATTTTTTTAGTCATAAGTTTTTTAAAGACTTTCATATGGGGCTGGTTGGTTGACTGGTTTTACAGCATGACAATCCTTGGGTTAATTTATGTCAATGTCATTTTAACAACTATAGTTTCCAGTTATATCTTCACAATCACTTTAAACAGCGATACAGAGTCAATCCTTAAGCGATGAGAAATAGTTGATTTAAATTAGCTGATTTGAATTAAGAGTTTTCCTTCTCTTAAACTGCTGACCCTACCAAAGCTAAAGAACCTAATCTACTTTACTATTTACCCATACCATACCATCGGAGATAAGAGATGGATTCATACCTTTCCCAAGGGCATTAGCGCAAAGTGAGACACGAATAGTCTCGTCCAATTTCGTTTCATCCTACGATAACCGTTACACTATTCAGTAAATATATCTTACTTGGTTGCAACATGAATGTTTTAAGAGCCAATGTTTTAATAAAATTCACAATCATTTTTTTTCAAACAGATCTGTTTGATCAAGAGATGAGACCCTACCGCTGATACCGCTTCGGGTCAGAGTGGACCTGGGAGAAATGACTTTACATTCCCCAGAACTGGAGCCTCACCACTGAATGCAGTTTAATATGATAGCCAGGACATCCCTTTTGTGTTTTGCCGACTAAAAGACCAAATTATTCTGTAATTGAAATAAGGAATTCTATTCTAAATCTTATCACCCCAATATTTTAAAAAGAGCCGTATCTCTGACATCAGCCGCAACCTTTCGTTTAATACATTAAAAAATATTTCCGTAAATAAAGAATATTTAATACCATAGTTTTGAGAAGGATTACAAGGAAGCAGCTGACATGAATACCCAAAAAAACTATATTACTCAGACTAGCATGGAATTTGCAACCAAACAGAAACTAGATCCACGATAAGATCTGAAACGAATATAATGTAAAAATTGTTTTATCGCATTTTTGCTTTGCACTCAGGAGAAAAGAAACCAGAACAAGAGTCCTGTTACTTCCGAAGATACCTGTTACACCTGAAGAAGGCCAGAGAATGTACCGATTGAAACAACAAAAATGAAGTTTAATTGTCCGAAAAAGTCTCTGAAATCATGTTAGAATTTGCCAATATTGGTTAAAATCGATCATTTTTATATCATATTCTTCGAAGCCTAATTGTCGAGGCTTAGAATACGCTGACAACATCCCATGTACGCGGGTAATATCCCCCAGATAAAAAAGTTATGTCTTAGACATAAGCTAGGTCTGATGGTGAGACTCCAGTTCCGGAGAACAAAAAAAGGTCGAGTACCCCTTCATTACCATTACTCACAAAACCTAACCTTACTTGAAGCGATTCTAAGGATTATTATTATTAGTTACTTGAAACCATATAACTGCATTCAAACAAATCGCTATCATTAAAGAGAAATGATTTCATGGAACCATATACTTATTAGAATTAAAGAGGAATACTTGAAACCTTAAACTGTGAGCAACTTGTATCAGGAAAACTTGATATATAACCGTGAGCAAAAAAAAAAAAAAAAACTGTAGTAGTACCGACAGAAAATGTGAATATACACGTACAATGCTCGTCGTTTGGTAACCTGTCAGCATAGAATAATCCTTAATGACTTGACATGCCGTTAAAATCAGTCACATTTTTCCAAAGAGAAAATGTCGGTTACTCTGAAAATATAGCCTTGAGCCAGAAAGATACTGGCATAAGAAAGCATATACTCAGCATATCAGTTTGCCAGAGAAAAATACAATACTATTGTATTTTTGTTGCCAGAATAATGCCACCTGTACTAAGTTGAGAAAAAGAAAATCTAAGTTCTAATCAGATTTCTATACCACCTGTTTAAATGGCGATCGTGTGAGAAAGAGGAGGGCTGAAAGAACTGACCAAATGAAATACAACCCATTCCCTTAGGGCTGGCCATCCAATCAACACGGTTGATAAGAGTTAATGACTGTCATGATAATAGATGCAACCACCTGCCTAGGAGACAACTATCTAAACAACATTGCAGTTGAATGAATTCACGTCGTTATTCGACAAGCCGCAAAATATAGCCACTGGGTAAACGCAGACCCCCAAAACAATAACGAGCTGATCCATAATTTACACTTTTCTCTTCAGACCGAAGCTTGCTTGTATCCGGGCGCCACCAACGCCAGCAACAACAACTACAACAAGTAAACTTTTCGAGCATTCAAAATGGCGGGTTTTCAATAAAAACCTCAATCTAGAGACAAGGAACAGGAAAGGGGGAGATTCGCTGGTTGGATTTTGACAATCTTGGTCTTCGCCTTCCGCTTGGTAAAGCAAATTATTACAAGTCTGAAACGCGACAAGCAGATCATGCGGAAAAAAACTATAATAAGGAGTAGGATCCCCCTCTCTCCCCCTCTCTCTCTCTCTCTCTCTTATATCACACTTTCTTGCTTTTTCTTACTTTTCTCTTTATCCCTCCTTGTCTATCTTCCTTTCGGCCCCATTTCATTTTCTTTCTTTCTTTCTTTCTTTCTTTCTATGTTCTCTCTTTTTTCTCTTATATTCTGTCATTCAGCCACTTGCTTTGTCTTTCTTTCTGTTTCTGTAACTATTTATCTATATGTCTATTCATTTTTTATCTTTCTTTCTCATTCTTATCCTCTCTCTCTCTCTCTCTCTCTCTCTCTCTCTCTCTCCATTTATTTTCTATACAATTTTCGCTTTTTATCACTTATCTCTTTCTCTCTTTCTTGTTCCTTTCATCTCCTTTATTTTATGTCTTTCTTCATTTCTCTCACCCTTTTTATCTCTCTCTCTCTCTCTCCTTCTCTGTCTGTCTATCTGTCTGTCTATCTCTGTCTCTCTCTCGTTTTCTCTCTGACACTTTCTCCCTTTTTCTGCTTCTACTTCTCTGTCTTTTTATTTCTCTATCTTCGTTCTAACTCTCTTTTATTTCTTTCATTTACCTCTTATCTTTCTTTCTTTCTTTCTTTCTTTCTTTCTTTCTTTCTTTGTCGCTCTATTTCTCTCTCTATCTCTTTAGAGCCCTGTTTTATATCTCTATTTTCCCTCTCATTCTGCTTTTCTCTGTTTTTCTCTCTTTCTTTCTCTTTTCTATACTTTTCTTTCTTTTTTTCCACTTACACACACACTCTCTCTCTCTCTCTCTCTCTATCTATCTCTTTCTTTCTTTCTCTCTCTTTCTCTGTGTGAAGCCAATCATCCGGACCTTATATTCTTCTCTCAACATTCTTTATGGGCTTTTTCACACGTCATAAGGCACAGGTCTACACCTAACCGGTGTCCTGTCGCTTCATTTTCCTTTTCAGTGTGACTGACAGACTCAACATCAATGTTAGAGGCTCTGGGAATGGAGCAGGAGTGGAGGAGTTACACCAAACACTGCCATATCTACGCTCTTCCTTTTTCTAAAGAATCACTTCTGGTCGCTATTGTCTTGTGATTTAATGCCGACCCAACAAGGCGAGCCCCCATAAAAATTGCAATATGAAATGCTTGATATGTCTTCATTGATGGTGGACAACGGTAATAAATGATTTCAGCTCATTAGATATAAATTAATCTCATTGTAGACAAAATGGACGCCGTTTCAGATGAGAGTTTTAGGGTAGTAATCGTTAGGATTCAATTTATTTTGAGTAGCGTTTTCACCACCACATTTTCACCGGCAGACTGTCGGGTTTTTCTCCTTTTATATGGTGCCTGTTAAAATTCAGTAACTTACAAACGAAACAGTTATGTGCTTAATCACTGGAACGGGTGTCCTCATTTTAATTTTTTTAAACTGCTACATTTTACTCTGACGAATCTACGTCCTTCTTCAAGTGTATTGTATTTACCTAACCCAACTGCTACGAGCAGGATGCGACACGAGATATTCTTTTAAGCGGAGAACAACCGTTTTGAAATCAGAGTTTCACTTCTCCTCGACTGGTTACCGGACCAAGGCTAAATAATCTTGTCTATTCTACCATTTACCTATAACTTCGTGCACAGATCGATTCATGCCTTTCCTACGCGCTTCTATCTTTCTTCAGGTATATCTTTCACTCGCTGAAGTTAATACCGCCATAAGTAGTGGCCAGATAAAGTACCGAGTGAGGAGACAGTGGAGATGGAATTAAAACAAAATCTTTGAAATCGCAAGCTAGAACAAGTCGGTGATTAATGACAATAACTCGGTGCAAAACAGCAAATATAAGAATTCCGTCTGTAAATGTGTACCATGCCACTTTCTTTCATTAAATCGTGCTGCTAGTAAGAAGTTTCCTGATTCTCTCTCGCCATCCGTCTCTATTATCCAATGCCTTTGAACCGTCTTCTAGAGTGCATCCAGTGTCCTTATAGAGCTGCTGTATGTAAAGTCTTTGGTGTTCAGCCAACACTGGCGCGTCCATGTGTAGAAGTCCTTTATAGAACATCACTTATGACTTCGCCATGACTTCCCTAACAGTGTCCCACATATCTTGTTCGTTTTATTGGATGGTCTACGAGATAGGAGGTAAGTGATCGTACAACAGCTGTTTTCTGCTGTTCCCTGGATTTTTTCAAAATAGCTCTTGGCATTCTTGTATAGTTCCCACGTTGCGTTTCTTTCGCATCCAGGAGGTGCATCCATTCGGTTGTAATGACACAGTCACAACGTAGAAGAAATCCAGTTTTAGGTTATCAAAGAAGTTAAACTTCCATATGATCGATAACCTGTCGTTAAAAATCCGCGATTTCGCGTAGCGTATGTTGACATCGTTTTCAGTTGATGATATATTGCTGCCGAGGTATGTGAACTGGTCAACTAATTTCAGTGAAAATTGCCCCTTTCGTTTAAAACACATGAATTCGGTTTTATTTGTGTACACGTAGAGGCCAATAACTGTTTTCTCCAAGCTATGCAGCAGAAATTTAACTTGAATAGACGTATTATCTGAGGAGTCTGCGTCTGTTATTGTTTCAACATGATATTTCACTGGCGTCTTGCAAGGAGATACATCAGCACCATAAGTACTACGAAAGTCAATAAAATATCATAATATCGTTTCATATTAAAAAGACAAAAGGCAGATGATAAGTTATGAAAAGTGTTAATAGTGTTACATTTCATTATCATAGCTTTTTGACGACAAGGTTATATCTTAACCTATCAGTAGTTTATTTTTGCCAATAGATGGCTCACGTACCGGTATCTTGACAGCTGTGTTTATATTGCTGTAGAGCGATATTTTCGCTGATATATGGGTCATATCAATTTTTAGGGTCGCACAAAACGCAAATTCCATGAATAGATCAAAGAGACCTGTTTAAAAATAATCCGTATTCGAGAGAGCTGTGTACAAAACCTTAAGAAATAACTATGCAAAAAAGTAAAAAGTGAACGTGATTCTAAACATTTAAGGATAAGATAACCTCCCTCACTTTGAGATACCGTCACAATCAATCATTAGCCAAGGATACGTGTGATCGGATTATGCTCGATTATATTCGGTAATTCAATTTTGATACTTGTTACGTCATATTTAGTGTTCTTAGTTGGGGGGTGGACCTTCAAATTTACTGACATTTTTGTTTGATGATCCTTCTCGTCAGGCACAAGGCCGTCTTTTCCGTTGTTCCCCCACAAAACATGATTTCTAAATACTGGCATTAACAATTGAACAACAACAACAACAACAACAACAACAACAACAGAAGACGAGTAATGTTTCAGAATAAAATTGTAGTTATTTATATATTCATCTGTTTATCTGTTTATATCTCCTTCTATCTATCTCAGTCTTCTTAACAGAAAATACAAGCTTCTAATTATAAAATAACTATGTAAGATTTTCAAGTTCCCTCTGAAAAATATTGAATATATTCCCTCTGCCGGGCGCAAGAATTTAAACTTTAATGTAACAGAATATTATATTAAATTAGAAAACTAACGAAACTAAATAAAAACGCATATAAAAAGATCACACTTATTTTTCTTCTATTTTAATTGATTTCTATGTAGAATAATACTTAAGAGAGCTTTAAATACACTTAAGAATAAAACAATAAATATTAGAAATGAATAACACCAAAACATTAAATTCGGTTTTCTCAAAATCAGTACGCAAGTTATCCACATCATATACTACGTAAACCTTTATTTCTTAGGGATATATAACACACACTGCAGGATTTTAAACACATCATACCTACGGCTTGATCCCATCCATTGTCTTTTCGGGATACACCTCGAGTGAACTCCAGGTGATATTATTTAGTCACAGCGGCCCTTCCTCCCGGGCAATACCTGCTAGGCAGAGCTGAGTTCATCGTTTGGCTCCTGAGGCGCCCCAAATTGGGGAATGCCGACAGGATCAAACATTTTTGTAACGATTCGTGCTTATCCTCTCCTCGTCACTATAAATGACTTTGTGTCAAATCCGGCTTGGTGGGAGGTCGGATGAATATCTTGAACTCCCTTTGGTTTTCTGTGTCCCACATGGCATCCGTGAGAGGTGGATATTATTAAGGCGATCTCCTCGTCCCAGAAGGCCTCACTCCCCCAACAATACTTGCTTGACAGGAGCGAGTTTACCGCTAGGCGTCTGAGACGCTCCAAAATTAAGAATGCCGACAAGGTTAAGATTTTTTTTGATGGCCACGCATGAGGGTCTATTCGTGCGTTGCCCCAAATATAAAATGATCTTGTATCATATATGACATGGTAGAAAGTCGGATAAATATCACTAATTTGGCTGTTTTTAGGTAAATCTAACTCAACTAGACTTTGAAACATTGATGGTAAGTAAGACGCTAATTAAGATTAAATAATGATTAGTTAATAATCATTGAGGATATAAGTGGATTGTGATCTCGGTGACGACCTAATTTCAATGAGAGACTGGCGGATATATAATTTCCTTTATAATAAAATTCAAAAACCCGAAAACTAAAGTTATAGGTATGTTCCTTCTTTTCTTTTTCCATCGATTTATCTATCTTATTCAGTTCATATCTATCTTTCAATCTCTTCTACTTACATGTATACATCTATACTTACACACATAAGAAAGAAAAATGTGTATCTCTGTGTCTGTGTGTGCGCTCACGCTCACGCACATGCGTGTGCATGTTTGTTCATATGAAACATGTTATCAAGAACGTGTTCCTGACTGGAAGCATCATAAGATTTCCTCTTTTCAGGATTCCTTTTGTTCGTTGTATTCCGTCTTTCCATGACCAAAATTACCTCCATGATTCAAAAACAGAACTTGGTCTCACCTCTTTCTACCCACCTTTTTCTCAGGAGTCCTTGTCGACATCAACTGCGGTAGCTGCATCGTAAATATTTTCAAATATCTTTCCACTATACAGTATTTTTAAAACCTTCACAATTAATAAATAGAATTAGCATGTACTAATAATTGTTACGAATATTATGCAGTATTTGCCTGTATGCATTATTCACCTTATATATATATATATATATATACGAGAGCTACCTGACAAGTTCATCGGGTGAAGAAGATATTCGTAGAATGCCACCAAATATGGTTTACTTTTCGACATAATCACCCTTTGTGGTCCACATACTTCTTACATTGGTGTTGCAATGCTTGGATCTCATTGATCTTAGAAGTACTCAACAGCAGATATCACGTCATTATATGAACTTTTCAGCCAAAGAATCTTTCAGCTCACCCTTCTGATTTCCATACTTCAGAAAGTGTTAATTCTTGTGCAAAAAATGATTCAAGAATAAGAATTTTGTATCTATATCTTTGTATTTATTGACCAATCGATGCTTACGAACACTTTTTAAAATTTCTTTCAGATTTCATAGACGACTATATTTGACTTGCTAAACGAAAACTTAAAAATCAAAAACCAAAACAATTTTAAAAATATTTTCCTTCCTAGATTGTTTAAGATAATTTTTTAACCATTTAGAATCAAAGATAAATCACCAGCGAATTTGTTTAAATTTCTGAGATGAAACTTGACAATTTTTATCACTTAGAGTATTCGAACTATTGCTTTCATCGTTATTGTTATATTCACAACGTTTCTACCGGTGAATCCTTCGATCATCTTCAGGTATTTCATGACGAACTCGGAAGCCCAAACAGAACGTCAAACCGAACCGTTTAGTTAATCCACGCGGGCATATTGTTCTAATTCCGTTAACTATGATTGGGTTAAGCTCTTAAGTATTCCTTGTTATTTACCTATAGCTGGGACTGAACCTGCAACCTCCAGATGAATTCACTTCGAAGAATTTTTAACCAATCGCCTGAAGATGAAGATAATAGTCCGATTACTTTAAGTGATAAAAACATTTTCATATCTAATTTCGAGTCTACATCAATCTAATTCGGAAGTCATGAGATAGGTAAATCTTCAGTAGACTTATATATTCATTCAGTAAATCTACTCAAATCTTTAGGCCTTTTGAGTGAAAATCAAACATTCTTTTCCTTCAATATAGTAGCTAATTTCAACATCACTTAGTAATTTGAAATTGAACAAAAATAAATTGTTTGGATACATACTGGTACTAATATTCCCCTTGCTGATTTTTATCCTATATCTGCTTACATAGCGTATAAATATACTTTCTCTCCTACACAGTGGCATACTCACAAAAAAATCGTTTACTCACAAAAATATGTTAGACAATCCAAACTGCAACATTGAATGCGTGAACTTTCTTTCCTTATAATGTAAATATTTACGCTCTTGTTAATATCTTTTCTTGCTAGAAAAGATTCGTAACTTCTTTTCAACAAAATTTTCACTTAATTCAAAGAAATAAAATTTAATACATTTGTAGATCAGTGTTTTATTTAATCATTTAGACACTCTTCCGCTATATATATATATATATATATATATAAGAGAGAGAGAGAGAGAGAGTTTTAAAAAAATTGATACCATTTTGTAATTTAATAACTTTTCTCGTTCTGATAGAAATAATCTCAAATTTTAACAGCAAGTTTTAAAATAATTCTAAATTCTATCTTTAATGTTTTGTATTCTTTCTTTTCTTTACGGGTTTAGAAATGGTATTCACTGGAAAAGAAATGTCTTTGTGTTCAAGTAGGCTCAAACAGAGTCAAACAAATTTCTGCAAAATGCATTTATGAAAGAATTTGCTGAAAATGCACGACATTCAGTCCAGATTTAGACATGGCACAAAAAGCTAAAAGAAACGGTTTTTTGAGCCAGATAAAAATATCTGGACGACCACCAATCTTAGAAGAGTTGGTAGAAAATTTGTGAATTCGTTCATTCAAATTTCGATGGATACATGTTATTTTGTACAACATTAAGCCTGTTTGATTTCATTTGCCTGGACTATGTAGTTACTTAAATTTTTAAATCGCAAATTCGATCAGTTTTAAAGCATCTTTTATATATATATATATATATATATTATGACTCACCAAGATGGTGTCAGAATAACTGAACGTAAACTCACAAAGAGATCCTCGAACGAACCCACATTTATGGTTAAATCCGGAATATAAAATAACCAGGATGAACCTGCAGATAAGTTATGAAGCGTGACGATATTGGTACATGTAATATATATCATTCACATAAAATATACCTTCAACATCTTATAGAATCGCTCCTAATAAATTAAAAATAGATATAAAGCAGAAATCCACAAAGAGACGAACCGAAGACAATTTAACGGAGTTATATAACAGGAATTTTATTCGCCAAATGTGAACCAACATAGACTGACAAAGAGGATGAAGACAATATAAAAACAAACAAATCTAACGTTTGTATATTTAGTGATATATGTAGGCAAAATATCAGTTTCTTTGTGCAAGCGATCCAAAAATTTTGAGCAAAGGAAATTAGCCAACCGTCTTTCCTTATCTCAGTTCTGATGTTTTATATTTTTGTTCATTGTCTCATCGGAAACGACACAATATCTTTCTTTTTTTCTTCTTTCATTTTCTGTGGGTTACAGAAAGGACAATCCATTCTTTTCTTTCCTCTTCCATTTTTATACGCTCTTTGATTCTCATTATTGTGATAATGAACAGCTTCAAGATGAATCTTAGGGTTTTCTTTACTTTTCTTCCTAAGGTTTTCGTCATCTTACTCTGTACAGCTATTGTGCCCCTTCAGTTAGTTGGCCAAATACTTTCTTTTTATCAACAAGGCAATTCACCACATTTGAAGTTATTTCGTCAACTGGTTTTCGCTTCAGTTTATATTTCTGGCACGCGAAAATATACCTTTGACACGTACCATCTTTCATCCAATGAGTAGCTTCCATATTCACATCATCGCATCATTTGCTCTTCGCGTGCAAGTGACCTGGACTGTGGCAAGAGGAATTTTGTCTAGACTTCTTTACCCATGTTTTAGTGGCTGATCTAATCTAAGCAGTCTGTTGCTATGGATGTGTGGAAGAATTGTGTTACGTAACAGTATATATGTATATCTATATCTGTCTCTCTCTCTCTATATATATATATATGTGTGTGTGTGTGTGTGTGTGTGTGTGTGATCTAGCGGATTTTGCCGTCTGAGCTGAGAACCGGTGATTAGAGGAAGAATCAAGACCATTCAAAAAGAAAACTGAAAAATGGCTAAAATTTCAGTATAGTTCTGTGGACATAAGAATACTTGCTGCCACTCAAACTCCGGTGAAAACAACCAGCAAACACTGGGTTGAAAAAATCACAAACACTATAATGATAATAATAATAATAATAATAATAATAATCAACAACAAAAAAAGAATTTACAAAATTGTCGACTTTGCTGTCCCGGGTGACCACAGAATAAAACTCAAAGAATTTGAAAAGAAGGATAAGTACCGCGACCTTGCTAGGGAATGGAAAAAACTATGGAACATGCAGGTGACAATTATATAAATTGTAATTCGTGCGTTTGGAACAGTAACTAAAGGATTTGGAAGTTGGTGGACGGGTTGTGACTATCCAAATGACAGCATTGTTGAGAACGATCAGAATCCTGAGACGAATACTGGAGACTAGAGGACATTTGCTGTCACTCAATCTCCCGTGAAAGATCATCAGCTAACACTGATGTGAAAAAATCTAATGAGTAATATAATAATAATAAAGTTCTCTGGGATTTTTAAATACAAGCAGATCAGCAAATACCCACAAGAAGATTTGAATTAGTGATTATTAACAAAAAAATTTAACTTGCAGTTTAGTGAATTTTGCTGTCTCAGACAAAAAACAAAGAAAGCGAAAAAAGAGACAAGTACTTATACCTTACCAGCTAACCAAGAAAAGGTGACGGTGGAATGTTCCCCATAGGCTTGAAAAGGAGAATGGAAGAGTTCAAAATGGGAGGACAAATCGAGGTCATTCAGACTACAGCATTGATAATATCGGCCAAGCTACTAAAAAGAGCTCCAGAGACCTGAGCAGACTTGGTGTCACCTAATTTGTTGTGGAAGACCATCAGTTAATATTAGTATGAAAAACTGGCAAATAATAATAATAATAATAATAATAATAATAATAATAATAAGAAGAAGAAGAAGAAGAAGAAGAAGAAGAAGAAGAAGAAGAAGAAGAAGAAGAAGAAGACTTGGAAAAAATGAAAATTACAAGTAATTGGAAATACTGACTGCGGACACCATCAAACAAATGGAGATGAAAGAAAAAAATTAAAAAAGAGTATATCAGGAAAACGAGAAAACTACTAAAAACCAAATTATATAGCAAAAATCTCATCAAAGAAATAAACACCTGGGTTGTCATACTTGTAAGATACTCGGGACCATTCTTAAAGTGGACAAGGGAAGAACTTCAACAAAGGACGAGAGAACAGGAAAACTAATGACAATGCATAAGGTCTAACATACAAGAGATGACAGAGATTATATATGTCAATAAAAGGAGGAGGAAGAAGAGTTGGCAAGATTGAAGAGAGTGTAGATGCTTCAATACGAGGACTCGGAGACTACATGAAAAAAGAGCAACGAAAAACTTATTACACCGATCAGAAATAGCACTGATAACATAAATATCAACAGGACAACAAGAAGTCGGAAACAGAAATGAGAACAATTGTTTTGTGTGGTAAACAAAACTTAAAGACTTGTTTCTCGTGTCCTCTCACAGACAAGGGCAGTCAGAAATCGTTTTCTTTCCTTATGACAAAGTCTGGTTCCTTTAACGACAATATTTATTTCCTTCTCCTCTCTCTCTCTCTCTCTCTCTCTCTCTCTCTCTCTCTCTCTCTTTCTCTCTCTCTCTCTCTCTCTCTCTCTCTCTGACAAACAAACATACATGCACACAAAAGTTTTTGCTACGTGCTCCAACAAAGTTATATTCTCATTCCGGTTTTGCTTCCAACTCAAGACTGCTAACTCAAGTCTATAGAAGCCTTATATACACACCAATTTATGCATATTCAATTGTGATAGTAATATCAAGAACTCGGCCATGCTGAAGCCTACGAATCATGTTGCAAAATGGCTGCTCACATAAAAACAACAATCAAAGTAACGTAACATTTTTGCTTCAGAAAAGTGAAAACCGTTACATTTTGAGTCGTTAAATTCAAGCTAGAGTACTTTTTATTCAAACACTTTCGGGATCTTATAGAAAGACTATAGGAAAAATAGTGCAACATTCTCCAGATGCCAATCAGAAGATTAATAAGTATTTTATTTAAAAAGTGCAATTCATTTAAATGATCTTCGTATACAACAAGCGTAACAACGCGTGCTTATGTGTAACAGAAATATTCAGCAAATATCTATCTTTTTGAATGTTTTCATTTAAGATACAGTTTTCGTTTATCATTTTATTATAGACTTCGATTCAAAATTGCATTGCATATACAGAATTCACATTGAGTCTTTGTAAAAATATTCAACATTTTGAAAGTTAAATCAATTTTAACAGAAAAATGAATGATGATTAACTTTATATATATGCAGCACATCACAAAAGTGAGTACACCCCTCACATTTCTGCAGATATTTAAGTATATCTCTTCATGGGACAACACTGACAAAATGACACTTTCACACAATGAAAAGTAGTCTGTGTGCAGCTTATATAACAGAGTTAATTTATTTTCCCTTCAAATTAACTCAAAATATAACCATTAAAAGCTAAACCCATGCCAACAAAAGTGAGTACACCCCTTTGGGAAAGTTGTCAATATTAACAAACACCACCTCAACTGTCAATATTTTTTGTGGCCACCATCATTATCCAGAACTGCCTTTACTCTCCTGGTCATGGAGTTTACTAGACCTTCACAGGTAGGCACTGGAACGCTCTTCCACTCCTCCATGATGACGTCACGGAGTTGACGGATATTTGTGACTTTGCGCTCCTCCACCTTCCATTTGAGGATCCCCCAAAGATATTCTATTGGGTTCAAGTCTGGAGGCATGCTTGGCCTGTCCATCACCTTTACCCTCAGCCTCTTTAGTAAATCAGTGGTCGTCTTGGGAGTGTGTTTAGGGTCATTGTCATGTTGGAACACTGCCCTGCGACCCAGTTTCTGGAGGGAGGGGATCATGCTCTGCAGCAGTATTTTACAGTACATGTTGGAGTCCATGTTTCCCTCCATGAAATGTAAGACTCCAACACCTGCTGCACTCATGCAGCCCTAGACCATGACATTCCCACCACCATGCTTGAGTGTAGGCATGACCCACTTATCATATTTACCAACCCCTCCGCTCAGGCAGGATATGACACAAGGTCAATTTTTAAGCGGAGTTTAACAGGTTTGAATTCAGAGTTTTCCTTCTCCTAGACTAGTTGCCTCACCATAGCTGAAGAACCTAGTCTGCCCTACTATTTACCCATAGCTGGAGGGAGAATATTTGGATTCATACCTTTCCCAAGAGTATTAGTATTATGTGAAATGCAATCAGTCAGGTCCAGGATTTGAACTCGTGTCGCCGTGTCCATATCCTGCGACGATAACCATTACACCACGGGCACCTCCAGGCATGACACACTTATCTTTGTAATCCTCACCAGGTCGCCGCCACACATGCTTGAAGCCATCGGAACCAAACAAATTATTCTTCATCTCATCAGAACATAGGATATGGCTCCAGTAATCCATGTGTTTTGTTGACATGTCTTCAGCAAACTGTTTGCAGGCTTTCTTGTGTATCGTCTTCAGAAGAGGCTTCCTGTTTGAGTGACAGCCATGCACACCAATTTGATGTAGAGTGCGGCATATGGTCTGAGCACTAACAGGCTGATCCCCCACCACTTCAATCTCTGCAGCAATGCTGACAGCACTCCAATGCCGATCTTTCAAAGAAACCATTTACGCTCAGCACATGCGCTCAGCTTCTCTGGACAACCTATCCGAGGCCTGTTCTGAGTGGACCCCGCTCTTTTAAAACGCTGGATGATGTTAGCCACTGCGCTGCAGCTTAGTTTCCGAGGGTTGGCAATCTTTTTGTATACTTGGCCATCTTCATGTAGCGCAACAATACGTCTTTTAAGATCCGCAGAGAATTCTTTGTCATGTGGTGCCATGTTGGAACTTTCAGTGACCAGTCTGAGAGAACGTGAAAGCTGCACTACAAATTTGAACACACCTGCTCCCTATGCACACATGGGCCTAGTAACACTAATGAGTCACATGACATTTTGTCAGAGTTGTCCCATGAAGAGATATACTTAAATATCTTCAGAAATGTGACGGATGTACTCACTTTTGTGATACTATATATATATATATATACTTCCTTCAAAAACCATTGAAGAATTTAAGCTAGATGACTATTAACTTGCTTAAACTCTTATTTCTTTAAAATATATTAGTTTATGATATAGTTTATAATATATTAATCATGTTTTAATTACACAGAAACACACACACTCACACACGTGTGAGTGTGTGAGAGAGAGTCACATAGTAATATAGATCCTATTACAGTTACAAATGATCTAGTCAGAAGGAGAGTAAAATATTCTTTCAAAAGCTTTCAAAAAATTATCCTCAAATCATAATTTTTTTATTAAGTAATTTCAAAGTAAATTGGAAAAGAAAAGAAATTTGAAAAGGGGATGGCACGTGAATTCAACGGTAATCAGAAAAGTCGCCATTTGTAAAATCTTGTTAAAGAAGGAAAAGGATTCATTTCTTGATTGAATGGAATCCTGTCATAAAGAGTGAATCCTGTAAAACAACCAGAAATGATTTGCCAATGGCTTGATCATGACGAAGTGTCCCAATCGAATTTACACCAACAAAAGATTATAATCACTCTATGATAGTCGGTGACAGGTATTGTTCATAACAGTTCCCCCCCCAGGGAAGGAATCTTACACCTCATGTTGTCAGTGAAGAATTCGAAAGGTGTAGAACTGAAGATTATGTGAAATTAAACCTGCATTAATAAATCAAAGAATGGAGTGAGTGACCACTTTTGTTCTGTGTTAATGATTGGTTATTCAGAAAAATGCAAAAACTCAATACGAGGTGTTTCGAAGCTTTTCCACTGCCGTCATATTTTCCAAACTTTTTATCATTTTTGAATCCCAAAGTGTTTTACCTATAGGTGTAGAATAGTCACCGTCGACTGCTGTATCGATGATGGCAAATCGTCGGTTGAAGAATATAAAGCACAAAAATAGCATCCGCTCTTTTAGCGTTGGACAATCATTATTTTATTCTCTCTGATGAGTCTCTCCGGACGTGAAAAAAGGACACTACGTGCAGGCTATTTTCTTCGTTCTTTAAGGAACAGGACTCTTCTCGTATCCTTGATTCGTTCAACGTATCTGTTCGTCTCCTAGCACTCCACCTACCAAAAAGAAAAAGGAGCAAAATTACAAAATCCGTGATATATGTGTATTAAGGTTCATAGAATTTTATATTTACCCACACTTCAATACTATATTCTAACAATGCTACGCAAAGAAGTTACAGAAAATGTCTTCAAGAATATTTTGGAGTCTAAATTTAGAGAATTCTATTCAAAATATCTTCATTACCAAAAGTAGAATTGTATAGAAGTAAATGAACATATTTTCCTAGACGAAGATGTATAGACTGAAATGGTTCATTTTTGATTGATTATTCTGAGATACATTCTCCATTGTGAATCTTGTCAAGTCAGCCCTAGAGAAGGGATCGGCCACCTAAGACACCAGGATCACAAACTGGCTAGATATGCTTATTATCCAGACACGTTTGTCATATCATCTTCGAAACATTCAAGGTAAGTACAACAACTCTACTTCAGTAAGCTGATAGAACATTTTAAATAAATAAATAAAATTCAAAATATTTGACCAAAATTATGATGCACCCAGTTAGAACCTAACTCACAATAATCTTATCTCACCCACCATTACATTATAAAAGAGATATTTATTGTTCACTTCTGAATGATTCCTTTTTGTTTATAAAGTTTAAATTGATGAAACTATATTTCTGTAATTTTGTCCTTTCAGGCATTTTGTTATGTAGATATCATTTAGGAAAAGACACTTAAGATGTAATGATCGAATATGTTTCTTTGTTTGTCAGGTTCAGTGTAACATGAGTCATCATCAAAATTTGTGGTTTATTGTAACACCAGTCACCATCAAAACTTCTGGAGTTGTCTGCACACACACACACACACACACCACCACCACTCAACTTAAGAATACTTGCAGAAATGTTTCTCACTGAAAGAACGAGCGACCCATGGTGGAGACGTTGATCCAATGCATTTTGCTGACCATAGCATTAACCCTGACGCTCCTATCACCGATACTGGTCAGTGTGAATAACGATAATGATTGAAAAGAAATTATCAAATAAATTTGCTTTTTCAATCAAATAAGTTTTAGAGTAAAGAGCAGATATTTTGTTCAATTGTTTTCTTTGACTGTTTTCAGAGGTAATGTAACTTTTGTAAATAGATACGAAAAAATATTCTATTCCTAGTTTTGAATCACTTTTTGTTACTTTTCATCATTTTTTTTGATAAATTTATTTGCGAATATATTTTCAGATAATTCATGTCACTGCTTTTAATTTTTTCAAATTCAGTCTTTATTCTCTAGCAATTATTCTTCAGATGATAATTAGTATACGCTCCTAAGCAACAGAAAAGAAAATATTATATTTATACGAAAATATGAAAATAAAACCAAGAGAAAAACAAGAAATATACTCGACAATTATTCCATGATGTAATCTATTCATCTTATTTAAGAGTTATCTCCGTTGGAAAGTTATCTCCCTTTGCAAGTTATCTCACGATTGTATCTTGAATCTATTCGGTGATAAATATGTTTGAATTTGATAAATCCTGCGTTGTACCTTTTTCTAAAACAATTGAGGATTTTTTTTGTATTTTCAGCTGTATCATTGTTTCCTGTTTGTATGATTTATTGATTCAAGTTGTTTCTCGTAGTTGCAGATTGATGACCAGAGTAAATTACGATAAAAAAGCGACTGGGAATAAAAGAAGGCAGGAAAGGACTTGTCAGCATTCAAGATAGCGTCAACAGATCGACACAACGACTAGTTGACTACATAGAAATAACAAAGAAAGACTCATTACAGCAACCGGAAACAACACAAACAACACAAGGAACAACAGGACAAAAATAACAAGACAACAAAAATGGGAAGAAATCTAACATGCGAAGACTAGGACATGGCTAAGAAAGGGAAACCTTAAAAGAGAATCTGAATCTCTTCTCATAGCCGCATTGACCAACGTCGTAAGGACCAACTATATTAAAGCAAAAATAGACAAGACACAAGAAAATAGTAAATGTAAGTAATGTTGTGTGAGAGACGAAACGATCAATCATATAATAAGTGAATGCAGTAAATTATCGGAAAAGGAGTATAAGACTAGACATGACTGGGTGGGAAAGGTAATCCACTGGGAGTCGTGGAGACCCGAGGATATTTGCTGTCACTCAGACTCCAGCTAAAATCCATCAATTAGAGCTGGTGTAAAAAAATTACAGGATTAAAATAATAATAATAATAATAATAATAATAATAATAATAATAATAATAATGCTCAGAGAAAAGGAAACTTACAAATACTTGGAAATACTGGCAGCAGACACCATCAAACAAGTGAAGATGAAAGAAAAAATTAAAAAAGAGTATCTCAGGAAAACAGGGAAAGTACTAGAAACCAAACTATATAGCAGAAATCTCCCTTGTAAGATACTCGGGACCATTCTTGAAGTTGACGAGAGAAGAACTTCAACAAATGGACCAGAGAACAAGAAAACTGATGACGATGCATAAGGTCTTACATCCCAGAGATAACGTCGAAAGACTATATATGTCAAAAGAAAAAAAGGGAGAAGACTTGTCAGCATTCAAGATAGCGCCGAAGCATCGAATTAACGACTCAAAGACAACATAAAAAAGTGACTAAAAACTACGGGCAACGCAAGCATCGACAAAACAATAACCAGAAGACAAAAATGAAAAAAAAAAAAAAAACATTTCAAGCGACAAATACGAGAAAACATGGACATGGCTAAAAGAAAAAGGGAAACCATCAGAAAAAAAAAACGAATCCCTTCTGATAGAAGCACAAAACAACACCAAAAGGACCAACAACGCCAAAGTAAGAATATTTAAGACAACAAAATTGCAGATTTAGGTTATGCAGTGATAGAGACGAAATGATCAATCACATTAAAAGCAATTGCCGTAAATTAGCGCAAAAGGAGGTTAAGGCTTGACACGACAGAGTAGCGAAGGTGTCTCCTGGGAATTGTGCAAGAAATTTAAATTTGACCATACGAACAAATAGCATAACCCAGAATCCGTCCAGGAAAAAAAGCCGCTCAAACTTTGAGAAACAAACGGATCGCCTAATCTCGACCAGTCGACCAGACCTTGAGAGAGTCAACAAAAAAGAGAAAACCTGCCGAATAGTTGACTTTGCCGTTCCAGTTGATCACAGGTTAAAACTGAGACCTTGATAAAGAATGGAAAAACTATTGAATATGAAAGTGACGGTGATATAAATTGTATTTGGTTCACTCGGTACAGTCACCAAGGGATTGGTACGGAAACTGGAGGACTTTGAAATAAGAGGACAAGTGGAGACCATCTAATCTACTGTATAATCAAGATCGGCCAGAATACTGAGAAGAGTTCTGGAGATATGCTGTCACTCAGACTCCAGTGAGAAACCATCAGCTAACGTTGGTGAGAAAAATCTCTCAAAAGAGATAAATAATAATAATAATATTAATGATAATAATAAAGTGAAAAACCATCAGCTAACACTGATGCGAAAAACTCTAAAGGAGTAAATAGTAATTATAATAATAATAATTGTAGGCTATGTGGAGTCAGATATAAACGGTTAATCACATAGTAAGCGAATTCAGTAAACTGGCATAGAAGGGATACAAGACGAGGTACAGCTGGTTGAGAAACTGGGGATTAAAATTTGATATTATTATCAAATGGTATCTGCAAAAACTAGAAACCTTCCTACAGAGTAAGACGCAATTCTCCGGGAATTTGAGATATAAACGGATCACCCAATCCCAGTCAGAAGACCAGACCAAGTGTTAATCAACAAGAAAAAAACATAATATCTACTGGACTTTGCTGTTCCTGTAGACCATTGACTGAGAATGAAATAAAGTAAAAACGATATGAAAATACATGGATCTAACAGAAGCTAAAAATATAAGTGGAACATGAGGTTGACAATGATACTAATTATAGCTTGTGCTTAGAAAGGTCCTAAAAGACTTGAAGAAAAGATTGGAGGATCTGGATATCAGAAGAAAAATCGAGATCATCGAGATCACAGCTCTGTTAAAATCAGTTAGAATACTTAGGAAAATCCTGGAGACCTGAGGAAAATTTCTGTCCTTTTGCATGGAAAACTCGCAGCAAGTAAAATAATCATGTTGATGATATTAGTTGATAATGAGTAATTGTAAAATAGATAATCCGAAAATAAAAAAATATATTATTTATTCTATGCGTGTAAAAATAATGATACCAATATGATGCCAACAGAGATCAATAATGAGTCGATAGGTTTCTGCAACTTTGGTTTTGGTTTCTTTGTTTTTTAATGGCATATCAACCTTCATTTTATATTTAATGCACACGTCATCTTTGTAGAACACAAAGTTGTAAAAGTAAAGTTGGCGATTGTAGTCGAGAGGGACCCGAAGGCTCCCTTTTCAATAGCTACTACACCGAGGTGTAGGGAAGGGCGCTACTAAGAGTTTCATACCTTTTCCAAGGGTATTAGTCCAAAAGTGAATGTAATAGTACGACTAGAGTTTGAATTCACCACGATGTCGCAATCCAGCACGTTAATCACTCCATCATAATTACTCTTCCTTCCATGATTTGGTATTTAAAGAAGAGCTGGTGCATTTAATTAGATTTTTTAAGGCAAGAGAGGTTATGAGTTTGAGTCTCCTGGAGAACTTATCTTTACTTATTATTTTCGATCAGCTCTGTTCCTCGCTGTCATAGATTGGCAACCTGAGTCAATCGTGCAGCTATAAAATACGAATCACCGAAATAAAGCGAACAGGGTAAATATCTGGACCATACCAGAGAGTTGAGGAATTTATGAAATATGAAGGTGATACTGATAACAATCATAGTAGGAGCCACAAGAAATGTTATTAAGAATCTGGGGAAGGGGCTGAGGACGTGGAGATTAGAAAAATAATTGAGCCAATCCAGACCACCACGTTAGTGAAATCGACAAGAATACTTAGGAGAGTCCTGAAGACTGGAGGAGACTTGCTGTCACTCAGACTTCAGAAAAGTTCACCAGTTATTGGTATGAAAAACTCAAAATCGTAAGCAAGTTCATAAAATAAGACGGCCTGACGGTATTATATATAGAAGCGAAAGGAGCAAGCAAAAGGGTTTTTTCTTTCTTCTTGATATGGCTTTAATAATTCCGAAATGGAAAAGTTGGCAAACGTCTAAAAATCGTTACGGGTGAATTAGGATGGCAGAAGATATGATTAATCTTCAAATTTTGCCATAAAAAAGAAGTTCCGCGGGCTTGAACGATATTTAACGTAATAAATCAAATCAAATTTTATCGCACGCGCTATTAATACGCTGAAGGTCTTCTTCCCTGAAATATTACACATGCAACAGAAGCACAGAAAATAAACTATTGGGAATTTTGTAGTCACAATATATTTACTACTCATGAAAATGTCACAACATAAACTAAATAAATCTGGGGCTCAGATGAAAGATTTGTGTCGTGATTAACAGGTACCAAGATGGGGAACCCGATTATCGTGCTTCGAATGTTGTCCATTCAAATTTTAGGTACACAAACAATTTCATCCTTGATAATCACATTGGTTCGCAATGAACTAATACAGCAAAAAGTCAACAGAGGAAATGAAGTCGATAATAGACTCTAAATACATTGCTATTTCAAAAATAACTCCACACAATGAGGTAACAAGAAACACATGTTGAGAGTATTAGAAAAATCGGCCAAATTTCATATATCAAACCAAAGTTTTGCAGACCAAGGGAAAAGGATTGTAAGGAAAGGTTGGCTCAGAGTTAGAAATTTTAGAAATGTGCGAACAGATAAGTAAAAAAGAAAACAGTCAGAAAGAACTCACTATAAGTGGCCAGGAAAACAAACAGACTGTAGAGAGTATAACATAACGAAACGCAGCACAATCACTACTACAATGAAATTAACACTAGAAAAAAGAAGCACTGTAGAAATGATAAAGAAAATCCTGACTGAAGTGAAGAATTATCATCAATTAAGATTAGAAACAAGTAAAAAAAAACAAATGGAAAAGGTAAATAAACCGCTGTAACATATTCCAACAGACGATATCACAGACCTGAACTATCTAATTTATATAAGAGTAAATGTAGTCTGATATAAACTTGGCTGATATTTAAGCAACCCTAAAAAGAACAAAGAAACAAAATCAGGATGGGAAATGAGACAGGAGGAACATTTTTTCAAAACTGCTAAGGAATAAAAAAAAAAATTGGAAAACATATAGGGAGATAAAAACAGAAAAATAACAACATTAAAAACGGCCAATCTTACTTAAAATAAATATACCGAAAGATTTTGGTGGAAAACTGAAAAGATACTGCAATGCCGGTTAAATAGGACTTTCAAAAACAGTAAAATCAGATTCTATGAATGAGTAAAACGGAAAAGCAAAAACTGAATGCGAACAACCGAATGCAACAGATACAAAACACTATTAGGGTAAAATGTGAGGAAAATTAAGAACATAATTCAATGTCTGAATGGTCGATGATCATGAAGAAGGAATAAAAATGAATCGAAGGACTAGAAGCACGAATATATATTTAATCTCTAAAAACAACACCTAAAAAGTTACAAACGGGAAGACATCTGATCACTATTTGTAAAATCAAAAGAATTTTGTAATCGACAGAAATTTGAACATATAGACATGAGTAAGCGATAAGTTATTGGAAAAGAGAGCCACAGAATCTTCTGGGACTTTGAAATAAAAACACATCACCCAATCCTAACCGGAAGTCCAGACGTTGTAAAAACCTCTGGCGGGAAAAATTCACAAGGAGTAAATCATAAGAATTTGCTGTCTTGTTGATTTTGTCGTTCCGGTGGATGACAAAGTGAAAATTTTAAAAAAGCGAAAAGTTTAACAAATACTTCTACCTTGCCAGAGAACTGAGGGTCAAGGTGGATTAACTACAAAAAGACTTATGTTACGCTCCTGCAAACCCGGATTGCAAATTGTCAGTGTTGTGGTGTTTAGGGGTCAAAATGAAGACACGCAAGAGAAGTTGGTTGAAACAAATATATTACAGTAACAAAACAAATATACAGAATACAGGTGTTATACAACAGTTAGGAATGTCCTCCCAGTACTGTCAGGCAGCTTGGCGGTTATCTCACCGAGTCTCAAGTAGAGTCGGTATATATTGAGGAGGTGTTATCGTACCTACCGTGTAGGTAGGTACCATAACACCCGCTCCTAAAACTCAACTCTGCAGGAACCTGAAAAAGAAAGTTTTTTTTTCATAGCTCCATTTCTGAGACTGTCACAGTCGTTGTAAATATCCTAAGGAATATTTTTTTAAAATAAGTTAATAAAATGTCTTTGTAATTTTCCTCCGCTTTACTTGCTTGTTTACCTACAGAAACGCGAGCATTGCTTTTTTACAACTTGGTTGATAAAAACTTGACTGACTTATTTTACCAAGTTTAAAGTAGAAAGGCTTTTTAGACCAGTTTGTTTTTATCTGTTTAGATTTTGTATTATTTTCTTTAATATCTTCTACGTTTCTACTGATTATAATGAAATCCGTTGCTTTTCTTTTCTTCTTAGAACAGCATATTTCAGCAGCTGAGAGAAGGGTTGGAATATAAAAAGTCATCCATCACCATTTCCTCTGAAGGACCGCTATTTGCCTCATTCGATGTGCGTCTCCAAAGTTAGTTAAGATGTATTTTATGCGTGAATTGTGTAATTTTGTGTAATTTTTGCGGCCTGCTCCTCTGTTGGCATCAAGACAACCCATGTTGCAAAACAGTGTCTGCAGAATTATTTGCATGGAATGCCAGCTGTAAGGAGGAGTTCTTTAAATGTGTCCTTTTTGGAGCCCAGTCAGCCTCCTGGTTTTGAGGTTGGTGACGACTAGAGACAGGATCCGGTTTTCCAGGGCCTTAAATATTTTGAGAATGTGCAAGATGACGTTGCCCTGAAAGTATTGGGCATACTTGCCCATCCTATCTCTCTCATAATCCTCCGGACCCTTTTGCTGGACTTTCCAGTAGGTTGGTGTTGTTGAAGGAGTTGGGCTGTTTTCTTTCAGCTTCTGTCCAGGAGGTATTGGACTGGACGTAGAAGTTGTTTCATTTGACTTATGCATTGAGGGGAGAGATGGCCAATTACTCTCGACGGTGCTTCCTGGGGAGACACTTTTGCTTTTATAATTGGCCGATCGGGACCTCGGTCTCCATCATTCTTCTGGCTTGGCAGGAAAGTCTTCTGCAGTGGCTATAGATGTTGGTTTGGCCGCTGTTCCGGTTTTGGCCGAGGTTGCCAATGGACTGGATTTCGGGGAAGCCTTAAATAGGTCCTGTGAACCCTTTGGGGATCCTCGGAAGAATCCTCCATGGTTGCAGAAGGCAACCAGGAGGGATGTGTATCTTGCTACGAGTAAAAAGGGCCTATCTAAATAAATAGAAAATAGCTCACTATAGCTGGGTTATGAAGTAAAAAACTGATGAGAGTCGCGAAGTTATTTATTTCTTTTTAGAAATAAATAAACAGTCGTGGCCAACTGTTGGATGATAAAAATCTAACAACTGGACCAAGTGAAAGAAGGGGAGGTGCAACTAGCGTCTAGTTACCATAAAAAAGGGGACAGTAACTTAATACTGAACCACAGAAAAATAAAAATAAGCTATCTTGTGCACACTTAAAAACTGGTCAGACTCAGAGCGTAAAGGTTCCACCTAGCGTCCACAGGCAGCTTTAAGGTTATCACTATTTGTCGCACGTCCCACCAATCGGACGAATGTGGCACAAGGCCTTTTTAGGTGGTTCCGGGCTCAAAAAATGTCAAAGGCCCCGTCGGCATTCCTCTAAAAATGGGCCCCTCAGGCACAAAGCGATAAACCTAGCCCCTCCAATGAGCCCCACTGAGACACAAGGATGCCGGTGCAGGCGCACTTCGACCGACTGACACTGGAACCAGGACACACCCGACCAGATCCACGCACCGATTAAACGCGGCCGACCGAAGTGCGTCTCAGCCCACCGCCTCCCAGAGAGTAGTGCATCGCTCCACTCTACTTGGCGGTGATCTCTCCGAATGTCAAGTAGTAAGTAAGTAAAGTAGGCGAACATAGTCGAGGGTGACCCGAAGGCTCCCTTTTCGATAGCTTACTACACCAAGGTGTAGGGGAGGGCGCTACTCCTTTCCCTGGATTGCTCCACTTTACCCTTGATCCGTACCTTATAATGCTGAGTGTTAAGCAAGTACCATTTTTTGAGTCTTTGGTATGACTCGACCTGGAATGGAACCCAGGTCTCCCGGGCGATTGGCGAACACTCTAACCGCTAGGCCAATGTCCGGTCGGTATATATTGAGGAGGAATAGTTCATTACCATGTAAGTAGGTTCCATAACACAAAGAATGTACAAGATATCCATCAAAGCCATAAAGTTCATGACGGAAACCATGGAAAACCAGAAAGTGGAAAAGACATTAGGAGGAGAAATTTCGACAAGGTAAAAATTCAGAGGTATCTTCCAGAGAGATGCACTTTCACCGTTACTATTTGTAATATCAATGATTCCACTCAATTACATACTTAAGAAGTGCGTTGGGGGCTACAAATTTACAAAATAATAAGAAAAGATTCCTCACCTTCAGTACATGGATGAAATCAAATTGTTTGCAAAAAATCAAAAAATGAAAAAGAATTAGAAACTTTCATGCAAATAATAAGAATGTAGAAATAGATTTTGGTATAGAATCATGTGCAATGGAAATAATGAAAAGTCGAAAAAGACAAATAACGGAATGAACAGAACTGTCAAATCAAGTATCAGAATGCTCAGAGAAAAGGAAAATTATATGTATTAGGGAATATTAGAAGCGAAAATAATCAAACTAGTGGAGATGAAGGAAAAAGTTTTAAAAAAGAGTACTTCAAACAAACGAGAAAACTTATCGAAAGTAGGTTCTGCAGCAGAAATCTCATCAAAGGGAATAAGCAGTTTTGCTTGTAAGATACTCGAAACCTTTCTAAAAATGGACAATAGAGAAAGTCAGAGAAATAGCAGCACAAAACAACGCCCGAAGGACGAATTAAGGTGAAAATGGTTAATACGCAACAGAATAGCAAGTGAAGATTATGCGGTGATAAAGACAAAACCGTTCATCACATAATGAGTGAATGTAGCAAACTAGCGCAAAAGGACTGTAAGATTTGAGTCGACTAGTTGAAAAAGGTGATCCACTGGGAATTGTGCAAGAAGTTGAAATTTGACCATATTACCACATGTTATGTGCCCTAACCAGATCCCATCCTGGAGAATGAGACATAAAAAATTCTTTTGGGTTTTGAGATACAAACAAATAATCAAATCCTGACCAGAAAGGGAATATGCTGTATAGTAGATTTTGCTGTATAGCAGATTTTGCTGTCCCCGCGGACCACAGAGTAAAAATCAAAGAAAGCGTAACGAAAGATAAAATTTTGGATCTTGCCAAAGAATCGAAAAAGCTATGTAACATAAAATTGGCTGTGATACCAATTGTAATTGGTGCACTTTGAACGGTTCCCAAAGGCTTTGAAAGAGACGAAACGATCAATCATATAAAAAACAAATGCAGCAAATTAGCGGAAAAGGAGTAAAAGACAAGACACAACTGAGAAGGGGAAAGGGATATACGGGGATAGCACTCAAACTTCTCAAGGATTTT
Organism: Sepioteuthis lessoniana; assembly: GCA_963585895.1. Lineage (NCBI taxonomy): Eukaryota > Metazoa > Mollusca > Cephalopoda > Myopsida > Loliginidae > Sepioteuthis > Sepioteuthis lessoniana. The sequence goes on along the minus strand of OY757935.1, from coordinate 48,718,364 downwards.
GAGATACTGATTACCTAAATTAATAAGCAAATCTGTCAAATAGTGGAGTTTGCCATCCCATTGGACTACTGAGTGAAAATATAAGAAAACGAAAAGAGAGAAAAGTACCTAGACCTTGCTAGTGAACTAAAAAAAAAACTATGGAACATGAAAGTAACGGTGATACCATTTTTAATTGGTACACGTGGAACAATACCTAAAGGATTGGTAAAGGGACTGGAAAAATTGGCAATAAGTGGACAAGTTGAGACCATCCAAACTACAGCATTATTAAGATAGGCCAGAATGCTGAGAAGAGTCCAGGAGACTTGTGGAAACTTGGTGTCACTCAAACTCCACTGGAAAACTATCCTGGTGTGAAAAACTCTCAAATAATAATTATAATGATAATAAACGAAAAGAAATATATGTGTCGTCAGCAAGAGAACCTGTGTAACACCTGGCCGTCCTTGCAGATCAAAGGGTGAACCTTGACAGAGAAGTTGTTAGTGATGCCAGTCTTTGTCAGGATACTCAGAATAATACTTGAGAACCTTGTAAAGAGAATTAGGGAACTGGACCAAGGAATTGTTGAAGTCGACAAGAATACTTTGAAGAGTCTTGGAGAATTGAGAATACTTTCTCTCACTCAGACTGCGATGAAAATACAATGCTTGATCTCTAAATAAAAAGTAGATAAAATGTAACCTAAATGTAGCTGTCGCCCTAATTGCGCCATAGTTAAGACATGTATCCTTTCCTCCTTCCTGATAGATTAACGTAGACAGTGTAAGGGAAACAATTATATAAGCACCCATATCTGTTATAAATCCCAGGATGCAAAGTGATTTCTGCCCAGTTATAAGATTTGGAGGGATTTTTTTTTTGTTAGGAATTGGACCTAAGTTGTTCTTTGATACTGGTTACGGCGCACAGATAAATTTCTTTTCTCAACTTACCTGTGAAATTTCTGTATTTTATAACACCCCTTATTGTAAGAATATTAACTATTAATTGTTGTTTAAATCCTTTTTATTTCTGTATTTCGCTGTGTCTTGAATTGAAGCAGAATAAAACTAGCGTTCAGTCAAACATCAGAGGAGACTTATTTTAATTTTCAATCAGAAAAATGCGTCGAGCTGCTATACTAAAACTACACAATCTTTTTTTTTTTTTTTGTCTTACCTCTAATAATTGTCTGAGTGTTCAAAAACCCAAGTACATCTACAATATGCACACACATATTCACACAATCAACTACAACAAAAAAGGTAAATACACAAGTAACAGGTCTGAGCATGCGGCTTCTTTCAGAGCTCGATACTTATTATCAGTGATTCTTTCTCACAAAGATCTAATGTGTCTATGAGGATACAAACTCGGAACTTTCTTTTACCTTCTGTCGTTTTTCTGCAATTCCTTTGCATAATTCTTAGTTGGTCGCACAAGATTCTCAATTGATGAAGCCATCTTACGACATCTTAAGACATCCCATATAGCAAATTCATTAAGGAAAAGATCTCGAAACAAACTACTGATTTTAAGTGGTCAGAGTAGATAGCTGATATTTGCATAGGTGGCTATTATGGGAGAGTGACTTCACCCATTCTCTTTCACTTCTGCCATCGAGACATACCAGAAACAAGATACCTTGTGATAGAAGAAGGTGCATGAAAAAGTAATTTTATAAGTTTCCAAAGAACTTAGTGAAAATAAGTAAACAGAAAATCAGAGATGATTCGAAGGATACGATGTAAACTAAGTGTTAGAATAAGTAAATCTTATGAGTATTCTCTAAAATTCTGAATAGAACCACTTGTGCGTGCCTGTGTACGTGTGTTGCATGTGTATTTACCCGATCCCTTCACGAAGGTCAGCGTGTGACTAAGTCATTTTTAAAGCAAATTACAGCTGGTTCAAATTTAGAGGTTTCCACTTTAAAGACTGGTTGGTAAAATAAGAGTAAAGAATTGAAACTAACTGAACATTTAATCATATCAGAAAGGAGAATAAATGGATTCATAATTTTTGCAACCGCATTATCAAGCAGTGAAACCCAAAGAACCGAGTCCAGAAATTTGAACTCGGGTTGCCTACGACAATAATTATTACGCTAAGCACGCCTCCATATATGTATTTGTGTGCGAGTACGCCTGCGAGTACGTGTGTGTGTGTGTATGTGTGTATGTGTATGTATGATGAACATATAGTTTAATCTATTCATGTCTCAATTTGTTTATTTGTTTATATTCCTAATAACTTATAGATTTATATGAAATGATCCATAACTATTTCTAATAAAAAACGAACAATTGATAAAAAGCTTAATTTTTCACTCCCATCTCTCTCTCTCCCTCCCTCTCTCTCTCTCTCTCTCTCTTCGTTTCCTAATACAGTGTCTTTTCCTCGATCTCAATTTTAATTCTAACAGTTTCTCTTTCAATTGCTCCTTCTTTTCTATCTATCTATCTATCTATCTTCTAAACTGTCCCTCTTATCCAAATTGCCTTTGGCTTTCTTTCCTGCTCATTTATATTCGATGAAATTCATATGAATCTATTTGTTCTCCTAATTCTTCCTTGTCATCCTTCTCTATTGTCTGTCAATGCATAAACCAACGCCCATCTGACCCCACCCCACCAGACTCCCATACACTTTCCTCCCCAACCACACAAATACCTTCCTTTCCCACAACGCACAGTCGACGTTCTTTAAATCTTTTCCCTTTCGACGTCCCAATCAATTTACTATTCCTCCTTTTCTGCTCAAATTCCTTTTTCCTTTTTCAGTCTGCAAGTTGGGTCAATGATCCTGGCAGACAAAGAAAATCCACCCCCGCCAAGATCTCCTAACCCTAACCCTTGCATTATGACCACAAATACAAATACGAGCATAGAAAAAACATAGAGACGATGTAAAAGACGTCCAAAGACTCGTTAAACGACATACGCACTTCCAACGAAATCGTGTTGACCACATTCAAATGAATATTTGATCCATATGAATCCTAAGTAGATAATATTAGAATATTGAAATAATAAGTCATATTTACTTGAGAATTATTCAAATATTGATCATTCATATTTGCCGTAGTTACTTCTAACCTTTACAGTCAGCTATGAAGATGTAATCCTTTAATTACGTATCATTATATATGATGGTTCCGGTCATTGATGGATGAATAGCAAGCTGATCTCACATGCCATTTACATGTATAAAGTGTAGTGGTGATTAAACTTATTCAGCACAGTTTGATAGCGTTGGGAATTCGCTCCTTTCTGAGTGATCCAATATTATAGCCCTTTCTCCATCAAAATTTAACTTCCAAAATATGTATAAGTGTTGCTGTCCTGAAAGTATTGTCTGTTAACTCATATCTACTTTATTGACAACTTTAGCCTTTGTATAGCAACTTGTCAAGGAAATGGAAAACTCTGAATTCAAACCTAAAACTCCGCATATAAATTGGCCTTGAGTCATATATTGCTTGTTTGGAGGGGTCAGGTAAACGCTCACACACGCACACACACACACACACACATACACTCACACACACATATATACAAGGGTCGTTAAAAACTTCTAAGAAAGAGGACCCCTAGGTGAACATTTTTGTTGTGGTAACACGCAACCACTATTTACAAAACTAGAAAAACTAATTCAGATCTGTCTTAATTTCTGTGCTGGTAAGGCCTATACAAAGATGAGAGTTGAACGACAAATCTAATATCTGAGTGAAGCTTAGAACTAGTGACATGGTAATAAGCGAGTTCTAACTCCAGTCACGCGATTCCGTTCACTTTCAGACTCTTGGAATTGTTATGAATTCTCTCATCCTCCCAGCTATAGTTTAAATAGTACCAGTACTGTTCTACAAGGATGGATTTGTGATTAAATAACCCACTAAGGTTGTTATGCCATTAAGCAATGTTGCCGTCCAGCTCGTTAGCTGACACGCCATTCGTCAAATCCACTTTGGAAAAAAATATTTGGAGCACTAGTGACTCTTCTAATTTGTCTTTTACCCTGATTTCATCTTCTTAAATATTTTCGTCCATTTTTGTCTTTTACTCTCATCAATTGTTGACTCAACAATTTACAACATTTTTAGGCTTTCTGTTAATGTCAGCAGTCATAGATCCTTTTTTGGTCTCAATAAGTTAATGACTGCTCTTTGTTTCCGCTTCATATCCATTGCTAGTAAAAGAAGAGAGGGATTCATGCCATTCACAAGGGTATAAATACTACATGAAACACAAAAAACTTTATCCAGGCTTTGAACTCGGGTCGTTCCACCCATTTCCTATAATGATAACCGCTATGCCGCGCACTTGTAGTGATGTAGATCCGTTTAAGATCTGTTTGTTTACCTGTTTAAAATAATTGTAAAGATGTATATCTTATATCCTATATAATTGGAGATAATTGTTGGACTTGTTTTACCTTAAAATAGCCCATCCAGGATTGATATGCTGTAAATAAATGTAAATAATAGTAAACAAACTAATAAGAGATGAGACAGAAAATATTTCTATTTAATAGCTGAGTATCATGACTTCATAGAATATACCTTAAACAAACAAGACTGTATCATTTAAATTAATGATATATTTTTCCAAGCTTAGCAGAGAAAATATTATTCATTATTTAAATGTTATTAGATTATTTACGGCTAAAAAACTCCAAGTAAACATCCTCTATGTGTGTAAATTCCATAATTTTTTCCAAGGGAAGAAACAGAATTGAAAAAAGGCTGAGTTCTAAAAAAGATATATGGGTTAGGAAGAGTAATAATAAAAAAGGAACATAATTACACAACTCTTGTCTATAATTTTGACAAGAATATTTTACATTCCAATATTTTCCCTTTAGACATGGATCCTTATTTTGGTGTCTATAATACTGCTGACAACATTTAGATCATTCTATTAGCATGGTAAAAATTATTGGTTGATTGATTGATTTTAATCTCAGTCAAGCAGTAAGTATTACTCTATATGGTTGGTTTACAGTCAAAACGCACCAAAAAACAGCGGTTCACGCCAGATCACCGAAGCGATGACAGGTGGGTGAGTACAAAGAAAACCGGAGGTTCTTTACGTGGCCTGAGAATGGAATAAAGAATAAAGGAATGCTAAGCTGAGGACGTTCTAATTACAGGTGTTCTAAAAGCTAAACATTTTGTCTTATAATTTCAGCGAAAATGATTCAGAAATTATTTTTAGCACAACCCTTATAGTAGCTTGGTAGGAAAGTAATGTCTAATTTTAACCAATGAAAGTAATGAAAATTAGATTTATTAATCAGAAATATCTTTTTTTTTTCAGATAGTTAGTTTTTGATAACCTTTATATTTTGTGTATAATCTTTAAATGCTGCAAGAAATAATTGATCTATAATTGATCTATAATAAAACCAGAAAATTATTTATACAATAATAATAATAATAATAATAATAATAATGCCTCGAAAAATTTGACAAGCTAGAAAATTATAGTATCTAAATAATTTATACCAAATTATCTTCTTGCTTTCCCAACGCACTAAGTTGTTTGGAAAATAATAACATAAACAGTTTTAAAATTATTTTAATAGTAGTTGTATAAAAAAATCCATATGTCTAATTATCAAAGTGTTCTCTTTATTTCTGATCAATTCTTTCAGAATTTGATTTCAAAGGTTATATGCCCCTCATCATGAACATAAAAAGAGAAGTGATACGTTTATATTTTTTGCATAAATTCAAGTTTGGTTATAATTTTGATTCACGAATATGAACGGTGGCATGTTGCCAGGATGACACTAAAGAAGCCCACTGATTTGGGATATGAGACCTTGAGATATCAGCCATATTCTCCTGGTCTCTCCCCCACCGAATACAGTTTTTTCAAGCATCAGGACACTTTTTATGCCAACAGAGTAGAAGCTGTATTTAAAGATTTCTTGGCATTAAAACCATTTTATCGTACAGGAATAAAATCGGGCATTATTTCCCGAAAAACTTAACAGGTGGTTTCTAATGAATTGAAAAAAAAGTGCCAAGTTCCGTAGAAAATTTTAATAGATAGTTCCATGCAGTGGATTGGCTGTTGCAAACCTCCAGCATCTAATCCAATGTGTGGAAACGTAGTCTACGGTTGTCCAGCTATTGTAAAAATCAAATTGTTTGTTGAAACACGGAGGGCGTATCAGGGTCTGATCCTTTATGTTTAGGACGAGTTGGTGATGGGGAGTATGATGTTAAAAGACCCTAAACCCTCGATGACTCAAGTCAATTTACATCGCTGACGACACCCCCAGTACTCTAATAAGGATTTTATTTTCAGAAATCATTATTAGCAATGATAAAAGTTCATTTTGAAACCAATTATTTCATTTCTTATTGAATTTATCTGAAATTTTGAACGAAAAGAATTCTGATAAAACTGAAATAAGTCTTACTGATGAGAAATTCTTCCATTGTGTCAAATAAATGAAAGTTAGAAGAATTGCAAAGGTAGATCCGTCCAAGCGAACATTTTAATTTTTTTAAATGAACTATTTCTCATTTGCAAAACTTTACTCAGCGTTATCAGAGGACTTTGGATTCATAATCTTACATTACGAGTTCTTCTCTAGCAAAAATAATAATGAATATTACTTCCAAAATATCTTTGGATGAAAGAATAATTAGAACATTTTAATAGTTGTTACCCTCTTTCTCTCACTTACTCTAACCATCAATTGGGTTTTTCAGAACATACAGTCTGATCTTAGAATAAACTGACTAAATTCTGTTCTAACCTTAATGGTAGTTATATATAAAAAAAGATTCACATTACTAATGATTAAATTGTATTAATTTTCTATCGCTTCTTTTAGAGTTTGATACTGAAGGTTATATGAACCTAATCATAAGCAAGAAAAAAGGAGTGTTGTGTTTCCTTCTTTGCATAATTCAAGCTTTGTCATAATACCTCTCAACCAACTGTTTATATGAACAGAGTGAAATATCCCCTTGTGATTGGAAAGTATGGCACTTATTTCAGAAGTTCTGTAGCGAGGGACACAAATCTTGAAGATCAAAAGAGTAGAAGACGTCCATTAGCAATTGACGACTAATGTCTGAAAACAATTGTTGAAGAAAACCCACATGAACGTATCCGAGAAGTATCTCAGGCAATGGGTATCAGCGCTTAAAAGTTTTGCGTCTTTTTTGTTCACACTCGATTCCTCTTAATTTCTCATCCCCGTGTCCCTGGGTTAAAACCCTATTGTTGAATTGGTTTTGTTCTTTTACCGTCACGCTGTTGACACACCTCTAGTCACTTTCCATGTTGGAATGATGCCTTTTCCAAGAGCCTTAGTACAAAGTGAACACTAACAGTCATGATTAAGTTTGAATTCAGTTCTCTAATTGCATTCTCCTTATTAATAACCATTGTAATACTTGCTCTCTTAACATAATGGATGAGACACAAGGACTAATTTTCAGAGCACTTTTAAGTAGGTAACAATTCTGCTCAACCGGAATATATATTTGCTAGAAACAGGATGTCGTAGCAGTTAACGTACTCGATTCTAACGTCGTAGAAAGCGAGTTCGAAATCCAATCATGCTATGACGTTTACTTTTGGACAAATATTCTTGGGAAGGGTATGAATCCCCTTATTCCATCTACTATGTGTTAAATAGTACCACTACTGTTCTTCTACAAGGATGGCTTTGGCATTAAGTAAACCACGAAGGTTGATATGCCATTAAAACTAAGAAGAAGCAGTAGAAACTTGATGCCTAGTGCAATATTTATTTAGTACAAATTGATAAAATAATTTACGTATATATACATTTAAAAGAGTATGCACGCATACGCACGCATACATACACGAACGTGCATACACACTCACATGTGTCCTGGGTATAACCAAAACTGCATCCGGTGCTTGTCCCGCATCAGTATCTGAATAAAAATCCGAGAAAGGTTTTATAATAATAACCATGCTTGTCCATATCTCCTTATAATACTGTACTGGGTATAAAAGTAAACTACATCTGATGGTGAAACGCCTGACTTAGAGTTCAGGGGAATGTCGAGTCATCCCTTTGTTATCACTGTTCTCAGATACACCATGAACCAGTATCATGGATGGCTTAGATATTTATGTTTGAGATAATGTTTTAGATAATGCTGAACTACATTAATTGATTGGCTCTTAAAACTTTCATATTACGACTAAGTATGAAGTCTTTGTCTGTTCGAAAGTATTAGGAATATGTATCTTTGTAGCGTATATTATTACACTTTGTTCGGCAACAAGTATTGACATGTCGTAAAACCATACAACCAACCTAACAACAAACCAACCAAAACCAACAGTTTTTTCTATATTACATATTTGTTGTACACACACACACACACACACACACGTATATATATATATATATATATATAATTTAGGACAGGAATAGAGTCAACGGCGATTTGTGAGATTCAAATTCTCGCATATGCGATCATCGGACCAATTCTTGGTCTGACAATAGCGTCGGAGGGAAAATGACTGTCACAAAACACCGTTGCATCTGTGTCTACGCTATCCTAAATTAGATATATTTGTTCTATAACCAATAATGAGCACTTTTTATGTATAGATATAGTAAACAATATTGTATATATATATATATATAATGCAAGGGAAACCTCTGATGATTGGGGTTAGTATTAGTTTCGTTTTGGAAATTTAGTATAACCAAATTCATAAAAGAGAGGGAAAATTATGGACCCACAACTACCCAAATAATACTAAAGCACTGAAAGATAATGTACTCATGAACAAAAAGTGGATAAATAGCGCTCTAAACTGTGAGTTGTAGACCTTACTTGAAGGAGTATCTTCCGATCACAGAATTGTTACAGCAAAGATACGCCTAAGTCTACGCAGAAAAAGACAGAAACAGTTAAAACCACAATATATGATTTGTCCCCAGTTACCAATAGAGATATTAGCAATAAATATACGGTAACAGTGAGAAACAAATTTGATACTCTTCAAGCGATATCTGGAACGAATGAAGAATATAAATACCTCGTCAATACCCACATAGAAGCAGAATGCATACTAACCAACCCAAGAGCCAAACATAGAATTCCGTGGGAGACACTAGCAGCCAGGAAAAAAATGCGATAATATGAAAACAGTATCCTTATGTAATAAAAGAAACCCAACAAATGCCAACGCGTAGAAACTTAAGAAGTCACTAAGGGAACTAACTTGCACATACCAAAAAGAATAAAAAGAAAACAATCAAAGTCAGATCAATAAAATAAATAAAACTCAGCAGACGATAGACAATCAAGAATAGCATGGCAGACAGTAAATGAAGTAAGAAAAAGGAAGAGTTCCTCGAAAGTAAGACTAAAAGCTACCTGCCAAGAAAAACAAATACTAATGTGAAAAGAATATTTCAAGAATCTCCTTGGAAACTCCTTTAACGTCACAAATAAACCTATCACAAAAATCATCAATAGCCAACTAGACATCAAACTAGGACATTTTACTCAAGAAGAACTCAACGAAGTACTTTGAAAAACTAAAAACAGAAAAGCTATCGGGATCGACGAAATACCCCCAGAAGTATGGAAGGCAAAGAAATTTGAGAACTTACTTCTTCGATTTTGCAACGCCGAATATAGATAAAATACAATAGAGAGATGAACAAAGGGCTGCATCATCTCCTTCTCTTGCAAAAGTGATCTCAGAATTACCAATAACAACAGAGGTATAGCTTTCACTTCTTTAGCGGCTAAGGTTTATAACGTTTTGCTTCGTTATCGCATCGAACCTGAAATTGAGAAAGTTCTTTGGAAAAATCAAAACGGTTTTTGGAGAAACCGATCCTCAACGTCACAGATTCTAACAATCCGTCGAATCATAGAAGGAGTTCATGCAAAAATTCTTGAGGCAACACAATTGTTTATAGATTTCTCCAAGGCATTTCATTCCATACAAAGAGGAAAGATGGAATAAATACTTCAAACTTATGGTCTTCCCAAAGAAACAGCCATAATGATGCTCTATTGAAACACGAAAGTCAAGGTACGCTCACCGGATGGAGACACGGACTTTTAAGCAACCAATTTGTTTAGAATCTGCTGTACTTCGATCATCGAGAGATATCATTAAAGAAAATGAATTTACTCTAAAAAAAAGGCAAGAAGCAGACGGTATCCCGCAGAAACAATAACGGTCGCAGACTATACAGATCGCTTTTTGAAAATACACCGGGCCAAGTCGAATTCCTGCTGCATTATCTGGAGAAGGTAGCTGGAAGCATTGGCCTCTACGTGAATGCAAACAAAACGAAGTACAAGTGTTTTAATCGGGAAGGAGCCATCTCCACTCTAAATGGCGGTACTCTGAAATTAATCAACAAGTTCATGTTCCTCGGCAACAGCGTCTCATCGACTGAAAGTGATGTCAGTATTCGTCAAGCGAAAGCGTAGACTACTATCGATAGGCTATCGATCATATGTAAGTCTGATTTATCCGATAAAATAAAACGGGATTTCTTCCAAGCAGTGGTTGTGTCAATACTACTTTACCGATGTACCAAACGGACGCTGACAAAATGCAGAGAAAAAAAGCTAGATGTGAGCTGCACAAGAATGCCACGATTTATATTGAACAAATCCTGGAAGCAACATACGAAGAAGCAACTACTGTACGGCCACATATCTCCCATCTTTAAAACCCAAGTATGGGAGATATGGCAAGTATGAACTCATAAGGGGAAGTTCTCCGATGGACCCCTACATATGGACGTACCAGTGTTGGTTGACCAGCTAGAACTTTCCAACAACAGGTCTGCGCAGACACAGGATGCAGTTTAGAAGACCATTCGGGAGTGATGGACAATAGGACGAATGGAGAGAGAGAGAGAGAGAGAGAGAGAGAGAGAGAGTCATGAAAACCCGTGCAAGCAGCGTGACTTGATTATGATGATGATGATGATTGTAGTTTCGTAGCTTTCAGAACTTCAAAGATATTCGTGAAAAATACAATAAACCCCAAAATTAAAGGAAAATTCATTCTTTTGGCAGTGGCAATAATATACGAAATTGCCAGGTTGAAAGTCAGGTGACTTTTACAAGACACAATTACTGTACATAAATTAGATTAGTCGTCATGGCATCATTCATTTGGTGAAGACTTTGATTGGAACATTTAGACGAATGCATCTTAACAGATTGAATGACTGCATGAGGACATGCATGAAGACACATGCACAATGACTGAGCCAATAGAAACATGCGAGTCAATAATATCATTAACATATCATTTCTACTTCTACCGCACTTTATATATACATATATATATATATATATATATATATATATATATATATATATATATATATATATATATATAAGGGGAAAAGATTCTCTGAAACACATACTTGTTGGTAATTTATATCGGAAAATAAACTATTTACAAAAAAAATTCTTTGAGGAAGGTGGAATTAAACATTGAAATATAATCAAGTTTCCGTACAATTTCATTTTTAGTTTAACCTACGCACACATACGTATATATAGATATATATATGCACACACATATACATGCGTGTTAGTATATATATATATATATATATACTAGCACACGCATATACTCCCTCACGCATATATATATATCACAAGTTTCACAACATATATATTTATATATATCTGTATAATGAAAGTTAGTGTGTGTGTGAGAGAGAGAGAGAGAGAGAGAGAGAGATGATAATAGCTTTTCCAAATGTTAAAGTGTACATAATTACTCTCTTACAAGGGCATATATTTGCTCACGCTTGCACGCAGTCTCCATTAAAAGGTAGAAGGGGAAGGGAGAATTGATTTTACATCCTGGCACCTGACAAAGCTGGGGGGAAATGGGCAGTGGTTGTGAGGGCATGGCAAGCAAGTTGAAGTGCATCCGTTTACGGTCGACTGCGTTTCTATTGGGGAAATTGCAGAAAACATTAAAACCCGGAATCGGCACCGAGGCTTGCCTAACGCACTTCAACACCAATGCCAAACCCTTACCAGCCTCCATCGCATTTGCCCCCCACTTCTAACACCAGCACCACCCCCATCATATTTTCTACAACCAACACTAGCCATAGCATCAGAAATCTTCTTTCTCTTCTCATCTACGCCGACCGGCTGGCGTCCGTATTACCCCTCTATCTTCATCTTGAATCCCGCCCCTGATTATCCCCATTCATCGACCAGCGCCCCCTTCAAATCCCTTTTGCCCTTTCCCCAAACTCTTTACCAGCCACCCCCGCACCGAAAGAGTGAGTAGTGGGTGGGAAGCCTTGGGGGTGGTTGGCGAATAAATGGCATTTTTCTCTTTTTCTTCTTTCTGCCAATCAACTATACCCCCGCTTCCTTCGACTCTGCAGTCATCTCTTACCACCCAGCCAGTTCCTTTCCTTTACTCTCCCGTCGTGTTTGCCCTATACCAAAAACCCCACCTCCAACTGTACCTATCCTTCTCTTGGACACTTTCTGAGTTACGACGTCTTCTTCGAGAAAAAGGTGTTTACCGTTTTTACTTTTTCTTTTTTTTTTTTGTTTCATTTGTTTTTATTGTTATGACTTTTTTCGTTCTTCGTTTTTTATCATTCTTTGTATTTTCCTTCAGTGCATATGCCCTTTTACTATACGTTTTCAGTTCAATTTCTTTTTCGTCGTTTTTTCCTTCCTTCTTTCTTAATTTAACTTTCATTTTTCATCTTTTGTTCATCTTTCTTTCGTTGGTTTTCTTTTTTCCTCCATTTCATCTTTACTTTTTTTTTACTTTCTTTGATCAGTTCTCAAATCTGCTCTTATTTCTCTTTTTTCCTTTCTCTTTACTTTCTTTTTTTTTTTTTTTACTCATTCCTGTTTTTTTTTTCTTCTTCCAATCATTTTTGTGTTCTTTTTTCTCTTCTACTTTCCCTTTCATTTTTACCTTCACTTTTGCAGTCAGTACAGATAATGTACCCAATCGATATCCTAACAAGACAAAAGACACACGAACAGGCAAAAACGTTAATATTATTTCTATTACCGCTGATTCCAAACTGCCACAACCGACTAGATCAGCCCAACCTCAACCCAAACGTTCACCCTACCTCTCTCTAGATATATATATATTTCTTCTTCTTCTTCTTCTTCTTCTTCTTCTTCTTCTTCTTCTTCTTCTTCTTCTCTATTTGACTGTATTGTGCGACTAGCCATAAAATCTCAACAACGCCTCACAATATTAAATCAATTTAATGAAATAAAATATACAAACGACGATGCATTGAAAGATCCCCCAATTTTCATGGCTGATTCGATAAGGAATTTGATAATTAGAAGCACATTAATGTTACTAATTTTAACAACAATGATTTTGAACAAATAAAAATGAAATGGCTGCTAATAACAAACATAAATATGGATGTTGTAACCTTAGGATGTCATTAACTAGACATTTGTTGTCAATACAACAATATTGTACAAATTATTAAAACAGTGCCGAAAATTAATCATAATTTTTCAATTAAACATGTGAACAATTATATATGCGATTATATATATATATATATATATATATATAGGGCCTTGAAAAAGTATCGATACTAAAATATTATTTACTAAGATAGAAATGAACAATCATTCCCTTGGCATTCAACAGTTATTCCACAATGAGTAACTTTAAAACTCTCTCGAAATGATGTGAAACTGCGCCGCCATATATTTTATTGTCTCTCAATTACATAAATCTTCCTTTTGTGATAGATGTATAATTTCGGAAATAAGAAAGAAGTTATCTAAAGTTAGATCTGCTAATTATGAAGGTTAGCGCACTTGCATAATCCAGTGTTTTTCAACATACTGTGAAATAAAAAGTATCGAATCTGTTGATCAAAAAGGAATTGGTACTGAAGAATTCTATTGGTCCAAACAAAACGCTTAGACATCGTCAACTGATTATAAAAGCTGCTTGGTTATGCAAGTATCTTATTTTAAATTTCAAAATTAAATCAATGTAAATATTCAAACTTGACAGCTTTTTTGTGCACCACACACACACACACACACACACACACAAACGCGCGCGCACACACACGCACACACATATATATATATATGCATACTTATATATATATATATATGTGTGTGTGTGTGTGTGTGTGTATAAATATATGAATTTTTTATCTTATTTACTTATTTTCTCTAGATTATAGTGATATAATAAGTGATAAGTCTAATTCTTTTATTCAAAAATCATTTGTTATGGTTATTTATTTAAATCGTTTTAATATTTATATAGAAATAATCATATTTTACTTTTTTGAAAGGTCTATCTCTGGTTATCTGAGATAGACTTTTCAAATCGATGAAAACTTTTTAAAAGTATCAAACAAATTCGTACTCTCTAATCACATATTTTCTGTATAAAGAAAAAACATTACAATTTTTACTAAAATCATTTGTGTCATTTTGTTAAATAATGGGGAAATGTGTTAAACAAAAATGAAGATTATATTGAAAAAATAAGCAATTTTTTGCCTGGGTTAAATGTGAGTCGTTTCTTTTCCTTCTTTTTTTTTTTTTGCAAAATTCACCTTATTTATTGATAGACCCTTGTATGTATGTATGTATGTATGTATGTGTTTGATTGTTTTTAGAAAGGACGGATCTAGCACCTTCGCGAAGACTTTCGGCTGCATCTTGGTACTGGCCTTTGCTTGATCGCCGTAAACACAAAACACTTCACTACTTCCTACTTCATAGGTCCAATCTTTCGTGGCCACTTTGGTAATAGATGTGTTTGTGGTGCAAATCGAGTCCGAGATTGACGGTGCACACGAAAATTCATAAAAATGTTATTGCTTGTTAGATTCCATTAACCCTGTACAAAATTTAAATGATCTTTGTTATATTTAAGTCTCGTATCTCATCAGTTGAGCATAAGAGCTCATAAATGGCACAGTCAGGACGTTTGAATAATAATTTTGATGGTAAAGACTATCATGTATGCATTTACCAAACCCTTCCGCCAGGAGACGACAAGGTCAATTTTTAAACGATATAAAGCTGGGTCGAAATCAATAGTTTCTTTAATTGCTTTACCAAGTCAGCCATTTAGCCATAAATGGAAGATGATAGCTAAGTATATTTGATTTTCCAAGGACATAAACGCAGGATTTATTGTGCATTTAATCTTTAATAAACTTCTGAATATAAACAGATATTTTTTGTTTAACCCAATTTTTTGATTTTCCCATTTATGAAATCATTATAAAGAAACACATAAATCATTATCATCATCATCATCATCATCATGTCACGCTATCAACACGGATATTTCTTATCCCCTCTCGCCACCCCTCCCTATCGTCCATTGCTTTTGGCAGGTCCTCAGGGCTACATCCAGTATCGGCACAGCGCTGCTGTATGTAGGTTCGAGCTGGACGTCCTGCCTTTGCTCGTTCATGTAAAGGGGTCCACAGGAGTATATCACTTACTTTTCGTGACGGGTGGTAGGTGGCCGTACAGTCCAAACACATAAAAATGGCGAGTAAACACACAGAAATAAGCATTTATCCTTTATTACTGCAAATATGAATATGAATTTTATCGTATATGTTGAATTAAACAAAATTTATTTAATGAAATATTCATATTTTAACTGTCCTCAAAAGAGAATATTGATTGGTTTCTTTCTTTAATGGTGTAATAACTTTCTTAAGTTATTTAATGCCAACACTTTCGGTGTAGAAGAAGCAAAGAAACTGGTCGATGGATAAGAGGGTTCATATCTTTCTGAAAGTGAACCTAACAGGGAGACTGGAGTTCGAACTTGCTTACATCAAGACCAGTCTAGCACGTTAGCAGTTATGTGTGAATGCGTGTGAGCAGGTATGCGTACATATGTGAATATATGAGTGTGTGTGTATTTTTGTATTTGTGTGTGTACGTGTTTATGTATATGTGTATGTACATCTTTATTATATGTGTGTGCGTGTGTGAGTGAGTTGCTCGTGTGTGTGTGTGTGTGTGTGTGTGTGTAAGAATCGCGGTCAAATGGAAAGCCCCAGCAACATGACTTTCGCTTCGCAATTCACTTGATCCGGTACAGAGTCTGTGCACGATTGACCGCCGAGGTCATTTAATAACATTTCTGGACAAACACGGTGATATAGAATATGATATAAAGTCCTTAAAAAAGCCTGCTATGAATTGGATGTTCATGAGTAAATAATATAAATGAAATCAAAGGAGTTCAGAAAATTTAATAATAAATTTTCTTTGTTTAAAGCCCATTCAGTGTGTATTTGTTATTCTTATATTTCCGTATTTGTGGAATAAAAGTGTGAATAAAAAAACTATTTCATCAAACTCTTTTGTAACTTATATTTTTCTGATCATCGACGGGTAATCTTGCTAGAGTAAATTTGTTTATAACAATGAATTTTATAACATAAAAAAGAATAAAAATTTATAATAAATAATGCAAATTGTTTCAATTTTAATATTGGATACTTATCAACTGGCAATTATCTATTCCAAATTAATCACTAGAAATGACTTTCTCTGTATTCTTATTTCTACTAATTCCAAATTGATATATCACCACCATCTCCTCTATCTTTAAACTCCCCCCCTCTCTCTCTCTCTCTCTCTCTCTCTCTCTCTCTCTCTCTCTCTCTCATAATTTCTTTCTTTCTTCAATTACAGACGTCAAATAACTGGTTTGTAACATCATTGAAGCAAGCACCATGCAAAATATTTCGCTTTTCCCTTAAAAGATATGACAAATACCAACTAAAAGATCAGTAACACAAATTAGTCAGGGATTTTCAAATAGGAACAGACCGTTTGATTTAAACATTCAAGTAATTTTCAAAATATTTTAGATATTGACAAAAGTGTTTGAATTGAAAAGAATACCAAGAAAAGTGAAGAGGATTTTGAAAAAAAGTTCAATACTTTTTTAATCTCCTACTCATAACTCTTGCATCATTTCAAATAAAGTGATCCGAGAAATTATGTAAATTCAAAAGAAAACAAAACGATTTTAAAAAGTTGGGAAGTGTTATCGTTATTAATTAAAACAAACTTGTATGACTTATCCACAGAATTGTATCTGGTTGATATAAGAAAATATTAAGGATTGGAACATGATGGGACAAATAGAAAAAAGCAACACATGAAAAATTAAGGATACAGCTTGAGGAGATAAAATAGAAAGTACTGGCGAAAGAAGGAAAATCAAAAAGATATCGACAACGGGTAAAGCAATACAGACAAAAAAGAACATTCCAAAACTACGAAGGAAAATTCTAATAACAAATTTGGGGACATGACACAAAAACATACCAACAACTGGATACTAGAGAAGCTGAACAGATGACTACAAGAAGCAGACGTGCCTGAATGGATGACCAAAGGAAAGACTACATTGATAAAAAAAAAAAAATTCCACGTAAAAGAACCGCCCTGAACAACTACAACCAGATAACGTGCCTACCTATGATGTGGAAAATACTAACGGCGTAAATAAGGGAAGAAATTTATTACTCGCTAACAAGCCGCAGATTGTCCCCTGAGGAACGGAAACGATGCCGCAGAGGATCCAGAGGCACAGGAGAACTACTAGACATTGATCAGCACATCCTCAACGAGAGCAAGACGAGACGCAAAAATCTAGCTATGGCCTGAATTGACAACAAAAAGTCATATAATATGGCCCCACAAAGCTGGATAATAAACTGCCTCAAAATGTACAAAATATCAGATGAAGTCGTAAACTTTATCGAGGAAACCATGAAAACCTGGAGAGTGGAATTGACACCAGGAGGGAAAAGCTTAGTTGAAGCAAAGATCCAAAGAGGTATATTCCAAGGAGATGCAATATCACCATTACTGTCTATAATTGCAATGATGCCACTCAACCACATACTCAGAAAATGCACAGCCGGATACAAACTTACTAAATCGCAGGAAAAGGTAAATCACCTAACATACATGGATGACATCAAACTGTTTGCCAGAAATGAGAAAGAATATATAGTCAGGACATAAAAATGGAATTTGGTATAGAAAAATGTGCCATGTTAATAATAAAAAGCGGCAAACGACATTTGACAGACGGAACGGAACTACCAAACCGAAGACGAAATTAAAACGCTCGGAGAAAAAGAAACCTACAAATACTTGGGGATATTGGAAGCTGACACAATCAAACAAGAGAAGATGAAAGAAAAAAATACGAAAGAATATTTCAGGAGAACCAGAAAGCTACTCGAGATAAAACTATAAAGCAGAAACTTTGTCAAAGGAATAAATACCTGGGCTGTCCTTCTCGTAAAATATTCTGGACCGGAGAACATAAACAAATGGATCAGAGTTGAAGAAAACTAATGAACATGGATTAGGCATTACATCCTAGAGATAACGTTGACAGATTATATGCCAAGAAAAGAAGGAGGAAGAAAACTTGCCAGGAGTGAAGACAGTGTTGTCACATCAATACAACGACTTGAAGACTACATAAAAACGCAAGGAGGAAGACTGATTACAGCCACCAGAAACAATACTGACTATATGAGGATCAATAGAACGACAAAACCCCAAAAACAAAAATGGGAAAAAAACAACCCCAAGAAAGTTTTAAGTGACAACTCTACATCACACACGTGAAAACATAGACGTGGCTAAAAAAAAAAAACCTTAAGAGAGAAACTGAATCTCTCCTGATAGCAGCACAAAACAATTCTATACAAACCAATCATATCAAAGCAAGAATAAATAAGACGCAACAAAATAGCAAATGTAGGTTATGTGATGATAGAGGTGAAACAATCAATCACATAATAAGCGAAGCAGCAAATTAACACAGAAGGAGTATAAGACTAGACACGACTGGGGGGGGCAAAGTATTCTCCTGAGAATTGTGCAAGAAATTGAAGTGTGACAATATAAACAAATGGTGTATGCACAACCCAGCAGCTGTCCTGGAGAATGACACACACACTCCTCTGGGAGTTTGACTTGCAAGCGGATCACTTAATAATCGCCAGACGACCAGACCTGATAATGATCAACAACAACAAAAAAAAGAGAACTTGAAAAATTGTGGACTTTGCTGTCTCGGCTGACCGCAGAGTAAAATTGAAAGAATGTGAAATGAAGGATAAACACCTCGACCTTGCTAGGGAATTAAAGAAAGACTTGGAAATAGAAGGACGAATGGAGACCATCCAAAATGCTTTATTATTGATATCGGCCAGAATACTGAGACGAGCCTTGGAGACCTGAGATGACTTCCTGTCACTCAAACTCCAGTGAGAGACTATCAGCGTTAGCTAATGGTAAAAACTCTCAAGGAATAATAATAATAATAATAATAATAATAATAATAATTGAAAGTTGACTAGAGGAATTGGAGATCAAAGGAAGTATCGAAACTATCCAGACTACAGCATTTTTAAAGTCAGCTAGAATACTCAGAAGGGTTCAGGAGACCTCTGGAGATTTACTATTACGCAGATTGCAGTAATAAACCACCAGTTAAAACGAGTACTAAAACTTTTAAGGATTAAATCAATAAAACGAGGGAAGAACTTCACCAAATGAACTAGAGAGCAAGAAAAATTCATGACAATCTCTCAGGCCTTACATTCCAGAGATGATGTAGACAGACTACATGTGTCAAGAAAAGAAGGAGGAAGAAAACTTGCCAACATTCAGGATACCGTCGATGTATTGATACAACATCTCATTGACTACTTAAAAAATGCAAAGGAAGACTGATTGCAGCGACCAGAAATAATACAGAGAACACAATCATCAACAGAATAAAAATAACCAGGAAAATAAAATAGGAAGAAAAACAAACCTATGGACAACTTAAGCGACAAATAAGAACAATCTCACACGAGAAAACATGGACATGGGTAAGAAAGATAAATCTTAGGAAAGAAACAGAATCTCTTCTGATAATAGCACAAAACAACGCCATGAGGACCATTATGTCAAGTTAGAAATAGATAAGACACAAAAAATTAGCAGATGTTGATTATAGGGTGATAGAGATGAAACGATCAATAACATAATGAGCGAATGCAGCAAATTAGCACAAGGAGACCACAGGATAAAATTGAAAGAAAGCGAAAATAGAGATAAATACCTAGACCTGGCTAGAGGGCTGAAAAAAACTATGGAACAGGAAAGTGACCCGGATACCAAGTGTAGTTTGTGCACTCGGTTAGTTACCAAAGGATTCGTTCCGGGGACTGAAGGACTTCGAAATAAGAAGACGAATGAAGATCATCCAAACTACAGCACTGTTGAGATTGACCAGAATATTAAGAAGAGTTCTGGCGACTTGAGAAAACTTGTTATTACTCAAACTCCAGGGAAAAACCATCAACTATCGCTGGTGTGAAAATGTGTATCTGCAAAATAATAATGATAATAATAATAATAATTTTGCAAGAGACTCGAATTTGACCATTCTATCAAATGATATAGGCACAAACCGTCCTATGAAATGAGAACCTTAAAATTTTCTGGAATTTATTGATACACACTGACCGCCAAATACCGGTCTGTTGACCAAAGTTAGTTTTAATTAACAAGGAGATAAAAATCTGTAGCTAAGTGGTTTTTTGCTGTTCCAGCGGAAAATAGATTGAAAATAAAAGAATACGAAAAGATAGACAAATACTTGGATCTTGCCAGAAGGCAGAAAAAACTGTGAAAGATTAAGGTAATGCTGCTATCAAAGGTAGATTGTGCCCATGGAACAATTCACAAAGGCCTGAAAAAGAGCCTGGGGTAAACGAGATTAACTAGACGACAGCTCTGTTAAGATCGGCAACAATAAGAAGAATGAAAAAACTACCTGATAAAACTGCTATGAAAAATCCGTATAGAGTTAAAATAATTATCTGAAATTTTAAGATAAAAACATGTAATTCAATGCCCACCAGAAGAATCGTTATTACGAACTTCTCAGCAAGTAGATTTTGCTCTTCCACAAAGTGGAATTTAAGGAAAACGAAAAACTAGATAAATGTTTAAGCCGTTTCACTGAACTGAAAACTGTGAAATATGAAGATGGCTGTGATGCTAATTATAGTCAGAGCCCTTGAAACAATAAAGAAAACTGGAAAAGAAACGGGTAATTAAAGTGAAGCATCGAGCACATCTAGACCACAGCGCTGTTGAGATCGGTTAGAATACTGAGAAGAATCTTGGAAAACTGAAGAGACTTACTGTCACCTCAAAGAAAACTTCAACTACTACTACTACTACCAAGAAGAAGAAGAAGAAGAAGAAGAAGAAGAAGAAGAAGAAGAAGAAAAAGAAATCTTTAAAGATTGATGAGACTTGATATCTCTTGGGCTCCAATGAAAGTCATTTGCTAGTACTGGAGTAAAACGTAGCTATGAGTAAAATAATGATTTTGTGAACTTGTTGGGTTTCCATTGAAACAGTGGCCCATGAGTACATTGACGCGGTATTTGTCGTACGTCCCACCAACCGTACAAGTGTGACACAAGGGTCTTCCATGATTACGTTGACGTATATTTTTACGAAGGATTGAATGGTTCTAATTACCATATCATACTTATCTCCATTATATTGATAATTTTGATTATTAAACAAGACATTCAGCACAAACCAAAATGATTAGTTTGTTGAGAATTGACCAAGATAGCAATCAAAGCATTTTTAAGTACATTACTCGAATAAAAAGTTCGCTATGATGTGTCATTTTTGCTGGGTTATGTTTGCATACAAACAATATGGAAATTTTTGTGAAATAAAGGTAATACAAGGCCAAGAAACAAATGTAAACAGCCTTTTTAAGCCCGTACTTATACAAAGTCTGAGGAGTAATTAACCTTATCACACTGCCTCCATGTTATGCTGCCAGGTGTATCTGGTTTGGAGTTGTCGGAAATATGTTAAATCCTTGTATTGTAATCTATCAGGTAATTTACTCATAGTTGAAGAAAGAAAAATCTGATTCATATTTTTCCCTAGGGGCATTTATGCGAAATGAACACTAAATTACCTCAGCCGGTGTTTGAACTCAGTTCGCTGAATCCATTTTCCGCGCTATTAACCCCGAGACCATTCGCCCAAAAATATGACGGACGTGGGGAAATAGACATTTAACGATGTTATTCGCCTACAATATCGTCCATAAATAAGTAAAGTTGGCGACCGTAGTCGAGGGTGACCCGAAGGCTCCTTTTTCGATAGCTACTACACCAAGGTATTGGATACTCCTTTCCCTAGATAGCTCCACTTTACCCTTGATCCATACCTTATAATGCTGAGTGTTAAGCAAGGTAGCATCGAGTACCATTTTTTGAGTCTTTGGTATGACTCGACCTGGGATTGAATCCAGGTCTCCGGAATATTGGCGAACACTCTAACCATTTTGCCAATGTCCGGTATTATAAAGAAGTATTTTCGTATTATTTATCATAAAACTGAAAATCTGTGATGAAAAATAAAGTTGTATAAATATGTACAAGCAATAGATCTATTTTTGGACGACTATATATGCATATATATGCTTACTGTGTTTCATTGATATAATTTAGAGGGTTGATTTTCAAGTAGAGTCGGTTATGGCTGACCATATATTGAAAGAAAAGGGAAACCCTCTGTCCTTGTCGGATGAAGTTAAAATGATTGGGAAAAATACTGGAGAATAAGACGTCTTAAAAAAGCAGCGCATATGTTGGGCCATAGTGACCTGCTGAGCTGAACAAGTAAAGAGATGAATACGATTTGGGAATTAATAAAAAACGCTCGATAAAAAATGCGATATGAGTAAAAAAATCGGTTATGTTAATAAAGAGGAGTATCTCATGGACTGATGGAGACATTAGGTTTATAAGTCCCCAAAATTCGCACTGTATTATCCGGTAAGGACACATTGCGCAGTGAGTAAGGCCTTTGGTTGGAAAGTGCTTCTGAGTTAAATCATCTGGAGGTAAGAAAAACAAGGAACACTTAATACTTGTACCTGGTCATGGTTTAGAGAATTGGAACAGTCTACCCCTGTGGATTAAATTAATGGTTCAGTTCGAGGTTCTGTTTCGGCCTGCGAGTTCGACATGAAACACTTGAAGAAGACTGAAGGACATATCAGCCGAAAATGTCAATAGTCCGAATACCGAAAGGGATAAAAATTATCAAGCTACATCACAGAAATTTAGAAAGACAATACAGTGATCTTTGTTCATCTATTTAAATTAACATAGGACATAAACTATTCTGAAATATTAGCAGTATTAGTAATCATTGAGCAGCTGTAGTAATACTATCATGACTGTACGATGATTAAACGAGTATTACAATCTGTCCGATTCTGGATTTTCTGGACTGGAATGAATTGTTCTTTCTGACGGAGAAACCTACGTAAATAAGTTACGAAGAAGTGTGTGGGGACAAGAGAGAGGTGAAGGTGATAAAAGAGTATGATGAGGAAGAAAGTTAAGACAAGTGAGCGAGAGAAAAACCAAATTAAATAAAAAATAAAGAGTGATCTTTGGGGAAAAGAACAGTCACTTTGGCTAGATATCGATAGATTGTAAGTGCGGAGAGAGAAAGGTAAGAATAATGATACATTAAAATTCCTTATGAAGAGATAAAGCAAAAGAAAAATAGAAGAAACATTCAGAAAATATTACCGACAGAAAATAAGAGAAGAGATAAATAAGAGAAAACGAAGATGAGATAACAGAAAAAATTCCATAATATATAATGCACATGGAATTTATACAAGTCCAGCTTGCAAGTTTTTCACACTAGTTTTAACTGGTGGTTTTCATTGGAGGCTATGTGATAGCAAGTCTCCTCAGGTTTCCAGAACTCTTTTGAGTATTCTAGCGGATATCAACAATGCTCTTGTCTAGATGATCTCGATTCTTCCTCTGATCTCCAGTTATCCCTTACCACTTTTCCAAATACAAGTGGTATCGATATCGCCTTCAAGGTCCACCTCACAGGCAAGATCCAAGAATTTCTTGAACGGATTCTAGTTCGTGCATATTGCATTTGAACATCATAATCCTCTCCATCCTTACGAAAACGTGCAGACAACAGAGATTCTCATAATTCTTTCTCTCGACATCTGCCCGATCGGTCTTGGTAAGTCCCCTAGACGTCATCTGGTGCCCACATATACTAATGGATATAAGTTTTTCCTGGTCGATCAACACTTGTGTTTGTATGTATTGAAGTATACAAAAGAACATCGCTTATGAGTTCGTCTTTATCTCTTCAGTAATGCCAAGCATATCTTGTTCGTCTTATTTGTATGTTTTCTGAGAGTCAAATTTTAATCTCTTGCACAATTCCCAGTTGATTATCTTCTCTACCCAGTCATGCATAATCTTTTACTACTTTTGGACTAGTTTCCTTCATTCACTTATTATGTGATTAACTGTTTCATTTTTGTCTACGCACAACCTACATTTGCTATGTATTACAAATTTTTACCTTAATATCATCATCATCATATCTTGCTACTAGTACGGATCTCCCTGACTCTCCCTATCTCTCCATTCGCCCCTATCATCCATCGCTTCCAGTAGGTCTTTCAGACTACATCCTGTGTCAGCACAGAGCTATTGTAGGTAAGTTCTTGTTGGTCGGCCAATTCTGAGATATCCATGTGAGAATGTCACTTATGAGTTCATCATTACTTTTCCAGCGTCTTATTTGGATGGTTCTAGATATGGAAGGTAAGTGGCTGTACAGCTGTTATTTCATCGTGTGTTGCTTCCAGGATTTGTTCAATATGACTTATAGCATTCTTGTGCAGTTCCCATCTAGCTTTTTCTCTATACGTTATGTCAGCTTCCGCGTGGTGCATCCGTACTGTAGTATTGATACAAACGCAGCTTGGAAGAAATTCTGTTTTCTTTTATTGGATAGATCAGACTTTCATATGATTGGTAGCCTACCGATAACAGTTCCCACCTTAGCTAGGCGCATATTGACATCACTTTCAGTAGATGAAACGCTGCTACTATGATACTTGAACTTGTCCAGCAATTTCAGTGAACCGCCATTTACAGTGGATATCTCTCCTTCATGTACTCCGTTTTGTCTGCATTCACATAGAGTCCAATGTATCCAGATGCCTGATCCAGGCTATGCAACAGGGGTTCGTCTTGGGTAGGTGTATTTGCGATAAGCGCAATGTCATCAGCTCAGTCTGTGTCCGTTATAGTTTCTGCATCATATTGTTTCCTCCTTGTCATTTTTAGAGTGAAAGCTTTTTCTTTTATTAGATCTATAGACGTTCTAAGTACGTTGTTCAGGGGGATTATGAATCTCCTTGCAAAACTCCAGCAACAATGTTGAAGTCTATGTCTACATTCGGTGAGCGTACCTTGACTTTCATGTTACTATAAAGCATCATTATGGCCGTAATAGTTTCTTTGGGGATACTATTGGCTAAAAGTATTTATTCCATCTCTCTTCAATGTATGAAATCAAATACCTTGGAGAAATCTACAAAGAGTGTCGCTACGAGTTTTTTTTGTTTTGTTTTTTTTTTGGGGTGGGGTGTGCGAACACCTATGATTCGACGGATTGTTAGAATCTGTGATTTTGTGGATTGATTTCTTCAAAAATAGTTTTGATTTTTTCTTAGAACTTTCTCAATTTCAGGTTTGATGCGATTGAGAAGCAAAACATATTAAAAAGTGAGAGTTATGCAACTGTAGTTCTTGGTGATTCCAAGTTCACCTTTCTTAGAGAAGGAGAAGGTGCTGCCCTAAGTCCATCCCTTCATTGTGTTCTGGTCATATACGGCGGAGTAAAATCGAAGTTGCAAATCATTGAACGTCCCCGTCTTCCATACTTCTGAAGGTATTTCGTTGATCATGGCAGCATTTCTGTTTTTAATTTTTGTCAGTACTACGTTTAGTTCTTCTTGAGTAAACTTTCCAAGCTTTTGATGTCTTGTTGGTAATTAATAATTTTTGAAAGAGGGTCTATCTGTGACTTTCGGGGAGTTTCCAAGCAGATTCTTGAAATGTTTTTCCATATCAGTATTCGTTTTTCTTGGTTGGTGGCTTTTAGCGTTGCTCTTGGGGTATTCTTTCTTTTATTTACTTCATTAACTGTCTGCAAAGCTATTCATGATTGCCTATATTCAACCGAGTTTCTTATTTTATTGATTTTACTTTGAATGTATTCTTCTGGTTCTTTTTGGTATGTGCTAGTAAGTTCTCTTTGTGCCTTCTTAAGTTTCTACATTAGCATCAGTTTCTTTTATTACATAAGGATGCTGTTTTCACGTCATATCGTTTTTGCCTTACTTCTCGTGTCTCCTATGGAACTCTATGTTTGTCTCTCAGTTTGGTTGGTTTGCATTCTGCTGCTGCTTTCAAGTGGACTGAAAAAACTATGGAACATGACTCTGATACCCATTGTAATTGGTGTACTCGGTACAGTCACCAGAGGATTCGTACAGCGACGAATCTTATTACCAAGAACTCCAAACTTGTAAATAAGAGAATGAGTGGAGACCGTCCAAACTACAGTATTGCTGATATCGGCCAGGATATTAAGAAGTGTCTTGAGACTTGAGGAAATTTGCTGTCACTCAGACTCTTGTGGAAACCATCAGCTAACGCTTATGTGAAAAACTTTCAGATGAGTAAAATTATAATGATAATGATATAATAGACAAAATAGAACATGCACTTAGCTAAAATAGCAGTAGTTAAAGAGGATAAAGTTTAGTAAACAAAAAGACGGTCGCACATACCTAGAGTAAACGCACACGAAAGTTTAGCATTCCGAATTTGTTTTGTTTTTTGTTTTTTGTTGTTTTTTTTGCAGGGGGAGGGTTCCCTTTTCTAATTACCTTTTCGATCTTGTAGGATCGACTGTTGCTAACAAATGATGAAATTCCTTAACTTTATCCAGAAGTTAGTCTCACGAATCAACCTTAATATAATTGGTCCTTATGGCATTATTCTATGCTTATACTAAAAGTAATTCAGTTTTTCTCTTGGGATTACTTCGTTTTAGCCATGTCCTTGTCATATCGAGTTCAATGTCCCTAGTTTGTCACTTGAAGGATCCATATAGTTGGGTTTTTCTTTAACCATTTTTATTTTCAAGACTTTGTTATTTTACTGTTAACCTATATTAATGGCAGCTCTAATTAGTCTTTCTCTGATTTTTTTGTGTATTCCTCGTGTTATTGAATGTTACATCCACGCTATCATCAACACTAGCGAGTCCTCTTCTTTCTTTTCTTATCACATAGACTCTTTCTATGTCCTCTCTTGTGCTTTTTGCACCTTCATCAATATCCTTGTCCTTTGGTCGATCAGTCTGAGTTCTTCCCTTATCCATTTTAAGAAGGGTCCAGAGTATCTTACATAAGGAACTGCCTATATGTTTATTTCTTGGATAAGATTTCTGCTGCAGAATTTAGTTTCGAGAAGTTTTCTTCATTCTTTCAGAATTTCTCCTTTCTTACTTTTTCTTTCATTGTTTGATGATGTCCGCTTCCAATACTTCTAAGTACTTGTATTTTTCTTTTCCTCCAAGTGTTCTGAATGTTTTTCTGGATTAGTAGTTACACCAGTAATAAGAAATTGTTTTTACTGAAGTGACATCAAGTCAGCTCCAGGACTCAAATAAGTATTCTAGCTGATCTCAGCAGTGGATAATCTCAATTCTTTTTCTGATATCCAATGTCCCGAGTCTCTTCTTAGTTCTTTAAGATTCTATAAATGCTCCAATATGTCATTTTCATGTTCAAAAAATTTTTCATTTCACTGGTAAGATCAAGATAATAATCCAGTTTTTCGCTTTCCATTACTTTCAAATGGAAAACGAAAACCTGGACAAATGAAGGAAGAAAATAATTTTCTCGCACAGATTATTTTTATTCGGCGATCTGGTTGAACGGAAAAATCCACTAGGTTCTTTTCTTCTTGTTAATTAAAACTAGGTTTGTTCTTCTGGCTGAATAAGCCATTTGTCAAAAACCTTGAGAAGAGTGAGTGCCTTATTTTCTAGGACATATTTGGATCTGTGCATATACCATTGGTCAGTATGGTGAAATTCCCAGTAGATTACCTTCCTCAACCAGTCGCACCAGTACTTGAACTCCACCAGTTGTTTGCATTCGCTTGCTATGTGGTTCACTGATTCATCTCTCTCTCTCTCTCTCTCTCTCTCTCTCTCTCTCTCTCTCATTCAGTTCCCCTCTCTTCCAAGTTTTTAAGTCTTTTCCAAGGTCTCCGACAACAATAGATATCACTGTCACTTTCATGTTCCTCGCCATTTTTTTTAGCTACCTCGCAATATAGTTTTTAAAAACAAAGTTAACTAACCAATTGGATATTTTTTAATAGAGAGATATGCATTTGGGGGAAAATTGCCGATTTAGATAAAAAACAGCAATAGTGTAAAAAAATTAAGATTGATTTCAGAAAACGAAATTTAGAAGGGATTTTGGGGAACTATCTAGTAGATAATTTAACAGAATTTGATGTGTATATAGATATTTATTAATAGTGTATATGTTCTGTGCAATGATTCATTTTATTTTTAAGGTTGGTAGGAGAAGATAAAATCGATGAAGACCAAGGAAATATAAAAAATAATAATAAAATAATTTGTTCAGTTTTTCGCTTTCTTTCATGTTTACGGTCAGCTGAAACGGCAAACAATATCTTTTCTTCTTTTTCATTAAAACTAGATGAGGTCTTCTAGTCGGGATTGTGTGATTCATTTGTATTTCAAAATCCTTTAGAATCTAAGCGTCTCATTTTTGGAATAGATTATAATTATCATTATTATTTAGTCCTTGAGAGTTTTTCACATAAGCATCAGCCTTTCACTGGAGTTTGAGAGACAGCAATTCTCCTCAAGTCTCCAGGCCTCTTCTCAGTATTTTGACCTTTCAATGGAATCTGAGAAACAGCAAGTCTCCTCAAGTATCCAGGACTCTTCTAAGTATTTTGGCCGTTCTCAATAATGTAGTAGTTTGGATGGTCTCCACTCGAATTCATATTTCCAAATCCTCCTGTCCTTTTAATAATCCTTTCGTGACTGTACCAAAAGCACGAATCACGATTGGTATAATTGTCACTCTCATGTTCCACAGTTGTTGTTTTTTCAATTCCCTAGCAAGGTTGAGGTACTTATCCTTCTTTTCACTTTATTTTAATTTTATTCTGTGGTCAGCCGAGACAGCAAAGTCCACAATTTCGTAAATTCCTTTTTTTTTTTGTTTGTTTGTTTGTTTTGTTTGGTTTTGTTGATTATTATAAAGTCTGGCTTTCAGAGACAGAAACAAGAAAATAGAGACAGAGACATATATATATATATATATATATATATATATATATATATATATATATATATATATATATATTGATTGATTGATTGATTGATAGATCATGAAAGAAACCATTACTATATACTTATGATAGCAATTTCCTCTTGTTTATAGATGGTTGAATTTGAAGTGCTTTTTCTCATATGATGATTGTTATTCACCTCAAATGAATCGTATTGTCCATCACTTCGATTGAAATTTACTGCCTCTGGGAAAAAAAATGTCTTCTTTTTATTATACTGGATATGTTCATATAAAGTAAGGAGCTTTGAACGGGCAATAATCTGTAGATTAGAAATGTATGTAGTGGGATATACAAACTGGTCAAGTCATGCAGACGCGGAAAGTAAGAAATAGTTGCAGAGAATGAAATCGAAATGAAATATTGGATGGAAACTATGACAGTGAACGAGAAGTTAACGCTGAAATAGTGAAAAAATAGATGAAGAGTTTATCTATTTTTATTTTATTCGATTTCCTAAAAAGTCGTGGCTCAGAATGCCAGAGAATATTGTAAAGAAAGTAAACCTACGAAGAGATATGCGCTTAAACTTTAATTCCTACTATTAAAAAGTGCCTATTGTAAAAGATAATTTCCGCAGCAGAGAGATTCCAACTCCTCTCACCATATGTAGATGGTGAATTCAGCAGATAATCGCGAACCATATATATGTACTAGGTATGAAAAAAGATTTTCATAGTGAAATAAAAACTCTATATTAAATCTTAAAACGAATTTTCTTTGGCATATCACCTCTCTCGCATGTTGGTGTCATTATTAAGATATTCCCCTTTTTTAAGTTTAAATTTTACTCATTGATTCTACGTAGTCTGATATTATTGGCTGTGCGTTACTTTATTGTATATCGTAAGCCCATTTGAAAGCAGATAAGGAAATATATTTGACTAACACGGCAAATCAACTGAAAAATAATTAATCATACAAATCCATTTAATTGGTTTATAAATGAAACCATTTTATTCACTTAATTTTTTTCTTTCAGAATATTATAACTCAAATTTTAAAGATGTTGAGAACATTTCAAATAACCTTTTCAAATTAAAAAGATATTATTATCCTTAGAGACTTTTGTTTTGTTATATATATGTATATATAGAAAGAGAGAGAGAGAGAGAGAGAGAGAGAGAGAGAGAGAGAGAGAGAGATGATGATGATGATGATGATGATGAGATAATGATATAAAAGTAAATATCATAAAAGGAATAGGTTCGCATAGATTTGGAATTTGGTATTTAAGTTTTTATTATTTCATATGTTAGTGCTGCAAAATAGTTTCTGACTTAACGTCTTCTTCAGGAGATTTAAATGGCTGAGTTAACTTCCAGCTATATTTTTATAGTAAAGATTGTTTTAAAAGTTTACTTTGATTTTTTTGTGTTTGTGAATGTCCCATTGGAGTTAATTGTCCGTGAAGACCTGTGATCAATATAATATTTTTTGTATAAGTATGTATTTTGTGTAGGTGTGTGTGTGTGTGTGTGTGTGTGCGCGCGCGTATGTATATATGTATGAACACTCACATATGTTTTTAAGAACATTGAGTCGGTTTAATGTGTGAAAATGTATTTGACCACATACATAGATATATTTTTAAGCTAGCATGTGTGCCAATGTATTTGTGCATGTATGTGTGGACGTATACTTGGGCTCTGCTTAATGTTGATTTGAATCTATTAATGACTTTTTTCTTTTATTTGGAGTAATAAATAGTCATCAGTTATTATTGGCATTATTTTGAATTCTACCTTGCGTTATTTATAAAGGGGATTTAGTACATAAAAATTTCAAATTTCTGGTAAATTAAGGTTGCTTTTATGTAAAGAGACTCTAGAGACTCTATTGTTCAGTGCTATAGTGTAGCCAATGTATATTTCATTGGAGTTTGAGCATTTGATTATGTAGACTACATTTTTTTAATATCAGCTTAAATTTCTATCTATTATGAATGTTATTTTCAGGTTTTAAGAGATATAGAATTTTCCTTTTATTACATACTTCATGTCTTTTATTTTTTAATTTTGAGATTTCATGCGTTGTGTTACCCAAATTTAGATAAGTTTAGTCTATGTTTTAAGTTTTTTGTTGTATCTCGCATATTTTTAATTCTATCGTAGTTTATCTGTTGATCGAGATTCTTTGAAGTTTCTGTGAATAGATCTGGATCGTTTTTGCTGTATTTTGAAACATATGCTAAGGGTTATATATATATAGTTAAAATATAACAAAGATTAAACGGAAGCATTGTTAAATGATAGCTCAAAAACTGATTTTTATATGATTGCTTTTCATATTTTTTAGAATACAATATGTTAATTTTTAATCCGTGTAACTTTAACTTTCGTTTTTTTAAACAAGAAATAAACTACTTATGGAATAAATGAATACTTTTTATTTTGATTAATACGCGAAATTTTCCACCTTAGAATAAGGGTATATTTTTATTTCTACCTTATTATTATTGTTATGTTGTTTTAGAAGGAAAAAGAAAATAAATTAAACGAGTACTTTTTTATAACTTTAACTCAGCAAGCGGTTAAGAACTGAATTTGAATTTTTGTCATATTTCTTAAGTCTTTAGAAAAATAAAATTATAAGAATGTTTCAAATCCCTCACAAGTTTAGGATTACATTTTTAAAAAGATATTTTGAATGTTTAAGAAATTCCTAAATTAAAAGAATATTTTAATTTGTGAATTCTTAGATTCTTTTATCGTTAAAATTTCTGTGGATAAATGAAAATTTGAATCAAACTAGGCAACTTTTTTGAAAATTATTAACTAAAAAATTATTCTGTAACTGAACACTTATTGTAAAAAATAGAAATTTAATAAAGACCAAAAGAAAAAAATCACGAAAATGTTTTACACCTTTCACGAGCAGAGGATAAGATATTCTATATATTATTCAAATGTGAAGTAAAAAAAATGAAAAAAGGAAAAACAATTCATAAGATAAGATTTCATTTGAAATAATAGGAGAATTCTGTCAACTACAAACAAGGACACATCTTTAAATCTTAGCTTACTCTTCTCTTTCCCCGTTGTATCTCACACACTGGTGTTCCTAAAACTGTTTTAGTTCAATCATTGACTTTCTATTATATATATATATATATATATATATATATATATATATATATATATATATATATATATATATATATATATATTACTCCTTTAAATACATATTTTTTCACAACCTTTTTTTTTGAGTAAAGTTTTGAACAGGAACGTTTTGCTGATTGAAACAAGAGTGGATAATACTTCTAACCAAAATCTTAAAGCGGCAACAAAACTAATTGATACTTGCAATGTTTGAACTCGAAAACATACGGTTTGCTCAACTGACCCTACTTTATTGCAACACCATTCAGCCAGCCGAAACAGAGCATTTCCGAAGGGTTTGATTTTCACTGGGTGTCCAGATCTTATGACTTTGAGCCACACTAATCTAAACTTAATAATTCACTGCTTGGTAACCATAGTTTGATTAAATCTAATAATTGAGAATGAAAGAATTAATTTGTTGCCGTTAAAATCAAACTATAAAAGACAAGAAAGAAAATGCAGATTTCTTTTTTAAGGTTGACAGTGGTGTGACGTCATCAGCGTCTTTAAGGCATTAAAAAATCTCTTATCGTAAATTTCAAGTTTTCTGCCAACGAAATAAATTAATTACGCTTTTTTCGTCTTTTTTTAAATCAACCTACTGCAAAAATAAGAAGAGATAAACGTGGGAAGAGGAGCAAACTCAATGAAATAAACAACGGAATAGAACTTTGTTTTAAATTGTGATATTTTAATCGGCTTAAAAAACGCAAAATGTCGTGATGTGTGGTAGGAGGCTGAAAAAAAAAGGTTCGATTGATTTGTCTCATCATTGTCGACTTTTAGGACTCTGCGAGGGTCTTCAAGATATGAACACTTCGATTAAAATTGGTATTTTATGTAAGAAAGAAAGAAAGAAAGAAAGAAAGAAAGAACGACTGGCGAGGAATTTAAAGAAAAAAAGAAAAAAGAGAGCGGGGAATTTGAAGAAAGAAAGATACTAACAAATATAGATTGAAGGGGTTTAAAAAAGAAAGACAGAAAGATTTAGGGAGTTTTTTGAAGAAAGAAAGAAAGAAAGAAAGAAAGAAAGAAAAGGTGAAAAGACCTGAAAATAACCAAATCAAAAAAGAAGAGAAAATTGAGGCATAAATAATGTATTAAATTTTACAAAATGCCTTAATATTTTCAATATGTAGCCTTGTACACATAGGATACACACGCAATTGTTTAGAACAAAATAAAATGAATCTGATGCCTTTTACTAAATTTATTTTCTTTTGGCCGATAACGAACCGAAATTTTTTTTCGAAATGTTCTTACCAGATTAGGAAACATAAAAAACGAAGAAATTGTATAAAAAATTATACAATTTTTTCGTTTTTTATGTTTTCTATTTGCTTCATGGTTTTTGTTTGTTTCTTTTTCTTTTTCTTTCTCCAATTTCTTTGGGCCCTAAAGAAAAGATACATGTAATGTCTGGGGATTTCAAGTTAGAAGAAGAAGAAGAAGAAGAAGAAGAAGAAGAAGAAGAAGAAGAAGAAGAAGAAGAAGAAGAAGAAGTCTGCACTAGCAAGGCTAAGGAACATTGATTTAAAAACCAAATGAATAATCGTCTTAATTTTTTAAATCTAAGACTCGCGTAAGCGAAAAAACTATACTTAAATACAAAAGACAGTGGCTTTGAGCTTAAAATTCTATCAACACAATTCATAATTGTCTTTTTAAATTATACTAAGTTAAAAAATGGATTCATTGAATAAAACAAATTTCTATGATGATTATTAACGAATGTTATGAGCTGAGAAGATTTGTCGTATAAATCAAATATCTGGATTGAAGTCTGCTTGCAATGAAAATGTGTATTGGAAAACAGGGTTTTTTTCGATTTGAACATTATTGATGCTGAGAAATAAACAAGGATTTTAAGAAAGAAGCATATTGTATTTATACAATCAATACGACTCATAATAATTGTTACATGATATTTCATACCCTAAATAATTCTGCTGTTGAAGAGAGAAAGTGTTACCTATAATTAATTTACTAGTTATTGTGGAATGAATACATGAATGAGAATTTCAGTGGGCTGATAAAATTTGAATCGACCGATGTATTGTAAAAATGTAATGTAAATTCAAAAAAAATGTTTAGTTTACTTTTCCTTGATTTAAAAGTGTTCAACATATGAATATTTTAGAAAACTCAAGAAATACATGTGACTCATTCAAATAATTATAAAATGTTAAACAAACCTTTCGAGTATCATACATTGGTGTGATAGGTAGAAGATTGATATTTGTCCAGCTCCTCATCAAGCTAGAGTGTGATACAAGGCCTTTTTATTGTGAGAGCCTGGCACGAACTGAAGCTCAAAGGCGCGACAAGCACAAAAATAACTCAAGTAGATTACCTAGTAAGGTAAGACTATGCTTCTCTTAAAATGAGCATATTTTGTACAACATTTAAATCAAGACATTTATTTTTCTCCTAATGAGTTTTTTTTTTTTTTACACTATTGATACTTGGTCATTTGAGTGAAGTCTAAGTGATTGCAAGTCTCCTCAGGTCTCCAGGATACTTCTCAGTATTCTAGCCGATTAATACAACGCTGGGGTCTGGATGATCTCCATTTTTTAAAATTCTCTGACAAGGTCCAAGTATTTGTCCATTTTTTTCGTTTTTTAAGGTTTGATTCTGTAAACAACCAGAACGGCAAGATCTATTATACGACAGGTTCTTCTTTTCTTGTAAATCAAAACTAGGATTAGTATTTTGGCCTAAATCAGGTGATCTGTTTATATCTCAAAATCCTAGAGAATTTCATGTTTCCCATTTTCTTGGACAAATTCTAATTTGTGTTTATAGTATTTAGCAATATGCTTAAATTCTAATTTCCGGCGCAATTCCAACTGAATAAGCTCCCACTTTTTGTGCTCACTCGCTGCTTTCGCTTATTATGTGATTACTTGTTTCATGTCTGTCTCCACATAACTTACACTTGCCATCCTGCTGTATGTCATGAATTTCATGAGATATTTATCATATTACTCTCTGCATCCTTTCTGTTCTGCCGTGGAATACTAGCGAGGAAAAAATCTCCTAACAGATCTATGCAGTTATGATTTTCCACATAGGTAGACATGTTATCGGTCTATAGTTGTTGAGAGCGGTTCCTTTTGTGGGGTCTTTTTGGATTAGCGTGACTTCAAGAGCTTGTTTTGTTGCGTCTTATCTGTTCTTGATTTGATATGATTGGTTCTTATGGCGTTGTTTTACGCTGTTATTAGGAGAGATTCAGTTTTTCCCTTAAGGTTTCTCTTTTTTAGCCATGTCCATATTTTCTCGTGTGAGATTTCACTTGTTTGTTGCTTGTAATGTCCTTACATTTGTTTTTCTCATTTCTGATTATTTTTGTTCCGTTGATGCTTGTGTTGTTTGTATTGTTTCTTTTTACTGTAATCAATCTTCCTCCGAACTTTTTATGTAATCTTCTAGTCGTTGTATCGACGCATTGACGCTATTTTCACTGCTGGCAAGCCCTCTTCATCGTTCTTTTCTTGAGAGATACATGGCTGGTTGTTTGGTTTATACGACATATCAACTTTCGTAAGTTATTTAATAGCAAATCTATTTTTATACAAATAATCGGTTCTATTTCAAACAATTCAGTTTAGCATGAGTACACAGTTTAATTGTCAAAAAGATTTCTATTTCAAGCTATTCAGTTTTGTCAAATAGTTCTAATTCAGCGAATTCAGTTTAGTATAAGTATAGATTTTGTTTATACACAGTTAAATGTCAAAACAGTTCTAAATTAAACAATTTAGTTTAGCTCGGGTATAGTTACAATGTCATAAACAGTTCCATTCCAAAATATTGAGATTAGCATAAGTACACAGTTCAATTATCAAACCATTTATATTTCAAGTTATTCAGTTTAGTCAAACTGTTCTAATTCAAACAATTCAGTTTAGCATAAGTACACAGTTTAGTTCTATGTAACCCATAGATAGGACTCTATTAGGTGCTACCATTCCGGGCCAGAGTGGACCTGGGAGCAATGACAATGAAGGGATGCCCACCATCAGATTGTTTAGTGTCATATCCAGGACACTTGTTGTAAGGGTCTTACTCTGCTGTTGAGGTGCAGTCGGTGTATTCTACAACCCCAGCCGACTAGACAGTGACAGATACAGTCCGTCAACGTCATCTCTGGGATGCAAGGAAGACCTTATGAGTTTCCTTGTTCTGTGGTCCATTTGTTGAAATTCTGGTTGTTTTTCACTGAAATCTGAGTAAACGTAAGTCTCTTCAGATTCCCAGGACTCTTCTAGGTATTCTAGCCGATCTTAACAGTGCTTGGATTTGGGTGGTCTCAATTCTTCCTCTGATCACCAGTTCCCTCTGTCTCTTTTCAAGGCCGTTAGGACCTTACTAAGCGAACTAAGTACAATTTACGAGATTAAGTGACCTATTTATATTTCAAAATCTCCGAAAATTTTATGTCTCATTCTCTAGGACGGATTCAGGTTTGTGCATAGACCATTCGTTAGTATTGGCAAATTTCATTATTATTATTAATATTATTTTGCACCGGGCGAGCTTTTCAGCAGGTTCTCTTTTTTGTCAACTATCATCACTAAGTCTGGTCAGGATTACGAATTTCACCTGTTTATCGTTTGAAATATCCAAACAGTTGTTTTTCTTCCCATTTCTGTTTCCACGTTATTGTTATGTGTGTCCTTATATTGTCAGTGTTGTTACTAGACGCTGTAATTAGTCCTTCAATGCTTTTTTAATGTAGCCTTTGAAGCCTTGTGTCTATGCATCCACGCAATCTTTAATGCTGGCGAGTCTTATTTCTCCTTCTTTTCTTGACACACATCTATGTCAACTGTTATGAATTTAGACCCTGTGGATAGTCAAATCCATATTTTACTCTTAAATATAGACTATCTCTCTCTTTCTCTTTCTCTCTTTATCTCCATCTCCCTCTTTTTGCTTCCCTCGCAAACCAGCAGAAGTAGATGAGAAGTCTGAAGAGTTGAAATCGGGTCCTGTGCTAACCGATTGACGTCAAGTTTCCCTAATATGGGTGTATGAACTGGCAAACAGCCCCTAGCAACAAGAGACCTATTTGAAGACTGAATGCTGATTGGCGAAGAAGCCCACTTGATACGAGGCAGTGGGAAGGTCGAACTTTCAAAGAGGAAAAATCAGACGTCAGTTGGCCAAGAGATCCTGTAAGACAGATGTGTCTGTGGTGCAAAGAGCAAACTATCTTCCCCAGGCCAGCTCATATGGGAAGATTAAAATGCTGGCAGAAAAAGAGTAGAAATGCGTTACTATTTTGTTCGCCGAAACGATTTGAAGATGTACCAAGAAAGAAAGAAAGAAAGAAAGAAAGAAAGAGAAATTAACGGTCGGTGAAACGTGACACCAGAAAAAAAAAGGAAGAAAAATTAACGGTCAGTGAAATGCGACACTAGAAAAAAAAGAGAGACATTATATATATATATATATAAATATATATATAAAGAAATAAAAGAAAAGGAGAGAGAGAGAAGTAAAATAAGCTTTCATTTTAATGTTGTTTCATTTTTTGCTTACTCCCTGCTAAACGCACACAAAACACATCAAAAGAATTCTTTTTGCATGTGTCATCACAAGAAAAATTCTAGGTGAATTGTCCTTAAGTTATTAGAATATAAACACTTTTATTATTTCCGCTAAGACGATCTTACGTTGCATACATGCCTTTTTGGGAGGAGTGGGGGTGCTAATAAAATAATTTATATTTTGAATTATGCATTTCGTGTTGTTTTCATTTTGGGCTTTTTTAAAAAAATCTCTGCGTCATAGTTTTCCCTGTTCGCTCGTGATTGAATGACACCCCGAAATAAAATATTGTCCGACCTAAAACCAGCAATACGCTCGGCGTTGTCCGGGCGTATGACGTAAGTAAAAGGGTCGAGACTAAAAGTTTGTCACTTTCGCCGACAGTAAACCAGTCGGAGAAGTTTCATGACACAACTCTCGGATGTAAAAAAACTGTGCATAGTCATCAACTCTGTTGTTCTCGGGACCATTTGTCTGTGTTCTTCACGTGGCCATTTTAAGGATGGTTTTGATCATCTTATAAGGGGTTATACCGGGTGTTTATTCCCTTTGATGAGATTTCAGCGGTAGAGCTTGGTTTCAAGAAGCTTTCTCGTTTGTCTGAGATACTCCTTTTTTTCTTTTCTTTCTTTTTTTCATTTCCGCTTGTTTGATGGTGCCTGCTTCCAATATTCCAAAGTACTTGAAAGTTTTCTTTTCTCCCAACCTTCTTATTCTTTCTTGATTTGATATTTCTATTCCTTCCGTTATTTATTTTCTCCACTTTTCATTATGATTATGGCACATTTTTATATCCCAAATTCTATTCCTATATTCAGGCTTTATGTTCTTATAGTTTGT
Organism: Sepioteuthis lessoniana; assembly: GCA_963585895.1. Lineage (NCBI taxonomy): Eukaryota > Metazoa > Mollusca > Cephalopoda > Myopsida > Loliginidae > Sepioteuthis > Sepioteuthis lessoniana. Next base: position 48,679,446 of record OY757935.1, on the reverse strand, counting down.
ATCAGAGTCTTCAATTCTTTTTTATTCTTTGCCAATAGCTTGATATTGTCCACATATATAAGGTGATAAATTTTTTCTTGCGATATTGTTAATTTGTAGCCCTGGTTCCCTTCCTAAGTATGTGATTGCGTGGTATTATTACAATTACAAATAGCAATGATGAAAATGCATCTCCCTGGAAGATACCTCCCTGGATTTTCACCTTTGCTAACATTTTTCCTCTTGCAGTCAATTTCACTTTCCAGTTTTTCGTAGCTTCCGTGATGAGCTTTATGACTTGTCAGATATACAGTAAATTTTCAGACAATCTATTATCAAGGATTGCAGGACCATATCATAGGCTTTGGTAGTCAATCCACACCATGGTTACGTTTTACCGCCTCGCATTGCTCTCTTGAGGATATGTTGATCAATGTACAGTAGATCAAAAGTTGCTTTGTTCTCCAGTAGCATCCTTTATTTTTCAGGAAACTGTCCGCGGTACACTAGTGAATAATAGATCACCTAAGTCATTCATTCGTGCATGATTGCTTCTTCTAGGCATCTACTCAGGTGAAAAACTAGTTTGTTGAGAACAGATGTGAAATTTTTAAACCAGCATAATTTGTATGGCGTCAAAACCAGGCGTTTTCCAATTCAGTACTTTTTCACAGTTGCTAGAAGCGAGTCCTGGTTTATGTCCGCCTCAGGGCCTTCTTTGAGTCCTTGTAACTCTTTTTTGATGTTATTTATCCATTCGGTCTTTTTGTTATGTTCTTTCCATTCCCATATTTTAGTTTAACAGCGTTTTGTTTCTTTTGTATCCGGTGGTTGGTTTCTCCTCGATTACTTGATGGTAGAATTCTCTTTTTATTCTAGAATGTAGTGTTTTGTTGTTATTACTTGACCCTGTACATTTTAAGTCTCCCTTATTTCGCCAATATCTTTTGATTTAACCATTCAAGTGCAGTTGTCAGATATATCTGATGTTTGGGTGGTCTTATTCTTCCTCTGTTCTCCAGTTCCTTCTGTTTCCTTTCCAGGTCGTTTGGACCGTTCCTAGCGAACCAAGTACAAGTGGTATCACGTTTATCTGTACTGTTTTTGGGTTTGTTTTTTTTTAGTTTTACAGCAAGGTTCAAGTATTTGTCAATATTTTCGATTCCTTTTAATGTCAAAATCCACAAATTGGCAAGTTCTTTTTGTTTTTATTAACGCTGTGTTCACTCCTTCTTTTATTGACACATAGAGTCTGTCAACATCATCTCTGGGATTTAATGGCCATTAGTTTTTTTGTTCTCTTGTTCATTTTTTCAAGTTCTTCTCAGGTCCACTTCACAAAGGGTTTTTTTGTTCTCTTGTTCATTTTTTCAAGTTCTTCTCAGGTCCACTTCACAAAGGGTCACGAGTATCTTACGAGGTGGGTAGCCCAGGTATTTATTCCTTTGAAAAGGTTTCTGCACTATAGTTTTGTCTCGAGTAGCTTTCTGGTTCTCCTGAGATACTCTTTCTTAATTTTTTCTTTCATCTCCACTTGTTTGATGGTGTCAGCTTCCAATATCTCCAAGTATTTGAAGATTTCCTTTTTTTCTGAGCGTTCTAATTTTGCCTTTGTTTGGTAGTTCCGTTCCGTCCGTCAGGTGTCATTTGCCGATTTTCTTTACGAGCATGGCGCATTTTTCTATGCCAAATTCATCGCCATGTCCTGATTGTATATTCTGACTGCGTCTATAAGAATTCCCAATTCTTTTTTCCTTTTTTTGCAAACAGTTTGATGTTGTTCATGTACATTAGGTGATTGATCTTTTTCTGGGATTTACTAAGTTTGTATCTGGCTGTGCATTTCCTGACTATGTGGTTGAGTGGCATCATCGCAAAAACAAGTAATAGTGATAGTGCATCTCCTTGGAATATACCTCTTTGAATCTTCGCTTTAGCTAAGCTTTTCTCACCTGATGTCAATTCCGTTCGCCAGGTTTTCATGATTTTCTCGATAAAGTTCATGACTTCACATGATAATTTGTACATTTTGAGGTAGTTTATTATCCAGCTTTGTGGGACCATATTATATGCCTTTTTGTAGTCAATTCAGACCATAGCTAGATTGTCCGTCTAGTCATATTCTCGTTGATGATGTGCTGATCAGTATAGAATAATTCTCCAGTGCCTCTTGATCCTTTGCGGTATTCTTTCTGATCCTCAGGGAGTGACCCATGCCTTGTTAGCAAATAATAAATTTCTTCCCTTATTTGTGCGGTTAGTATTTCACACATCATAAGTAGGCATGTTATGGGTCTGTAGTTGTTGGGGGCGGTTCCTTACTGTGTTTTTTTATGATGCAATTTTTCCTTTGTTTATGTATTCCATCATGGCCTTGCGCTCTCCAATTTGATATTTTTTGTGTTGTTCTGAGTTAATCTATGTATTGTGACGCGAAATTGACTATAATCCCAAAACGGGACTTTATATTCGCACGTGTGAAGACGGGGCAGGTTGGCACTTGATCCCCTACAGAATAAGTCCTGTTCAGAGTTCTTCTCTCAGGCAGATAAGAACTGGCATATTACGTGAGGGAATAATTTAGGACCAGACTGACCGCCGCTGGCAAGAGGTTCCAAATTTCACACTATCACACACCCACCAGGCAGCTTTCTTCCTTCCCCGAGATAATGGAAGAAAGTGAGCCTATAGGTTTTAGTCGTAATAATATTAATATTGTTGTAGTCGGCAACTCCGGTTTCCCGTGTGATACTTTAGGAATTAATAGGACAGTTCTAGCAAGATAATATAAGGCGAATAGAAGCTGAAAGGAAAGCATGAAATAACAACATAGACCACATGGTAAAATGAAAATACATAGGTTCTTTACTACGGTTATATATAAATACGTTCAGAGTGTCAAAACATATAATTGGATAGTCCACGAATATAAATGTCTTTTCTGACTTTTGTCCTTCTTCAAATTGAGAGAGAGAGTGGTAAACAAAATTTAGGTGTAAAGGAAAAATGTCCCAAAGTTACTTATCTTATTTTTGACGGGGTTCCACTGGAGAATTTTTCTTCTTTCACGGGCTAATAGACTTTGTTCTGTTTTTAGTGCTGGCTTGAAGGATTTTGGAGTCCCTCGTGTCTCAGTTAATCTTTTGTCTTTAGCCCGGAGTAAAATGGCTATGGTCCGTCTGCCACGAGCCTTGCTCAAAAAACTTCCTTTTTTCCTATTTTACTTCCGCTGTGGGGAAGGGAACCCCACTTCCGTTTTGGGGTCCCAGCTAATCATTTGGCTTCTCTCTCTTTCCCCTTCCGATGTCCGGCGACCTGAGGTCACTTAAGTGCGAACATCTGGTCTCCTGTGTGACCCACATTCCTTCCTAACGGTCACTTTTTGACTGCTTGATACTCTAATTCAATACGGGAGGATAGTATCAGTCCTACCTCTTCGTCTCCGTGAGCCATCACGTGACAGTATACTTCCGCTTTCGGTCGTTCTTCCAGTCTTTCTAGATTTTTTGCAATGTTGCTTATCTCTTGGGATTTTTTGTTATGTTTAATTGATTTCTATATTTTACTCCGATTTTATTTAGCTTCTCTTGCATCCGGTTGTTTGTATGTTTTCGTGTCATCTCCCCCAATTTGTTGGAAGAATTTCCTTTCGTTGTTTTGGAATGTCCTGTTTTGTCTGTATTGCTCTTACCCTTTGTCGATATCTTGTTTCGCCACCACTTTCTCAAGTTGTCTTGTTATTTTTCCTTTTGCTGCTTTTTCCTTTTTTCCTAACAAATTCCAGCGTTTTTCCTTCGTTTTATCATTTTTGCATATTTTCAAAGCTTTATCTGCGTTTTCAGTCGAATTTCCAATCCAGGTTTTGATTTTTTTGGTCTGGACTTCTTGACTTCCTTTTAAAATTATTCATCTGGTAAAATAGACTTCAAATTATTATTATTATTATTATTATTATTATTATTATTATTATTATTATTATTATTATTCCTTTAGAGTTTTTCATATCAGTGTTAGCTGATGGTTTTTCACTGGAGTTTGAGTGACAACAAGTCTCCTCAAGTCTCCAGGACTCGTCTTAGGATTCTGGCCGTTCTCAGCAATGCTGTCATTTGGATAGTCTCCACCCGTCCGCCAACTTTCAAGAGCTCTACGCCTTTTTATAATCCTTTAGTTATTGAGCCAAAAGCACCAATCACAATTGGTACAATCGTCACTTTCATGTTCGACAGCTTTTTCAATTCTCTAACAAGGTCAAGGTACTTATCCTTCTTTGCACATTCCTTCAGATTTATGCTGTGGTCCGCCGGGACAGCAAAGTTAACAATTCTGCAAATTCTATTCTTTTTGTTATCTATTATAAGGTCTGGTCTTCTGGCCGGGATTAGGTTATCCGCTTATTATTATTACTATTATTTTATTATTATTCACTCAATAGAGCTTTTCACATAAGCGTTAGCCGATGGTTTTTCACTGGAGTCTGAGTGACAGCAAGTCTCCTCAAGTCTCCAGGACTCTTCTCAGTATTCTGGCCGTTCTCCATAATGCGGTGGTTTGGATGGTCTCCACCCGTCTGCCAATTTCCATGTCCTCCAGTCCCTTTTGTAATCCTTTAGTTACTGTTCCAAACGCACCAATTACAAGTGGTATAATTGTCACCTGCATGTTCCACAGTTTTTTCAATTCTGTAGCAAGGTCGAGATACTTATCCTTCTTTTCACATTCTTTCAGTTTTACTCTGTGGTCAGCCGGGACAGCAAAGTTGACTATTTTGCAAGTTCTCTTTTTTTTGTTGATTATTATTAAGTCTGGTCTTCTGGCCGAGATTAGGTGTTCCGTGTATATGTCAAAGTCCCATAGGAGTTTATTTGTGTCATTTTCTAGGACAGGTGCTGGGTTGTGCATATACCATTTGTTAGTATGGTCGAATTTAAATTTCTTACACGTTTCCAAGTGAATCACCTTGCCGACCCAGTCGTATCTCGTCTTATACTCCCTCTGTGCTTATTTGCTGCATTCGCTAATTATATGATTGATGGTTTCATCTCTGTCACCACATAGCCTGCATTTGCTATTTTGTTGAGTCTTATCTATCCTCCCCTTGATATGATTGGTTCTTAGGGCGTTGTCTTTTGCTGCTATTAGGAGAGATTCTGTTTCTCTCTTAAAGTTTCCTTTTCTTTGCCAGGTCCAGGTTTTATCGTGCGAGATGTTGTTTATTAGTCGTTTAAACCACAAATAGAGTTGTTTTCCTACCCATTTTTGTTTCCTAGTTATTGTCATTCTGTTGTTCATCGTTTTCTCTGTATCGTTTTCTGGTTGTAATTAGTCCTCGTTCGTGTTTTTCTATGTAGTCTTCGAGCCGTTGTATGGATGGTGGCAAGTTCTCTTCCTCCCTCATTTCTAGATACATATAGTCTGTCAACGTCGTCTCTGGGGTGTAATGCCTTATGCCTAGTCATTAGTTTTCTTGTTATTTGGTCCATTTGTTTAAGTTCCTCTCGGGTCCACTTGAGAAAGGGTCCCGAATATCTGACTAGTGGCACAGCCCAAGTATTTATTCCTTTGAGGAGGTTTCTGCTGGAGAGTTTTGTCTCGAGTAGTTTTCGCGTTCTCCTGATATATTCTTTTCGGATCATGTCATTCATTTGCACTTGTTTGATGGTGTCAGCCTCCAAGATACCCAAGTATTTGTGGGTTTTATTTTCTTCGAGCGTCCTAATTCTGTCGTGATTTAGTAGTTCCATTCTGTCAGTCATATGTCGTTTGCCACTTTTGATGACGAGCATGGCACATTTTTCTATGCCAAATTCCATTCCTATGTCCTGACTGTATATTCTAACTGCGTGTATGACAGTTTCCAGTTCTTTTTCGTTTTTTGCAAATAATTTAATGTCATCCATGTACATTAAGTGGTTGATCTTCTCTTGCGATCCGCTGAGTTTGTATCCGGTGGTGCATTTTTCAGAGTATGTGGTTCAGTGGCATCATGGCTATTAATAATAGTAAGGGTGATAGTGCATCTCCTTGGAAGATGCCTCTTTGGATTTTTATTTCAGCTATGCTTCTTCCTCCTGCTGTCAGCTCCACTCTCTATGTATTCATGGTCTGTTCGATGAAGTTTATGACTTCTTGTGATATTTTGTACATTTTGAGACAGTGTAATATCCAGCTTTGTAGGAGCATATCATATGCCTTCTTGTAGTAAATCCAGGCCATAGATTTTTCCGTCTTGTCTTGCTCTCGTTTAGGATGTGTTGATCTATGCAGAGTAATTCTGCTATGCCTCTGGATCCTTTGCGGCCTCATTTCTGTTCGTCAGGACACAATCCGCGGCTTGTTAGCGAATAGTAGGTCTTTTACCTTATTTGTGCTGTTAGTATTTTCCACATCATTGGTAGGCAGGTTATGGTTCTGTAATTGTTGGGGGCGGTTCCTTTACTAGGGTCCTTTGAATTAATATAGTATTTCCTTTGGTCATCCATTCAGGTACGTGCGCGTCTTGTAAGCATCTGTTCATCTCTAGTGCTAGTCTTCCGTGAATGGAGGTGAATTTCTTAAACCAGAAGCCATGTATTCCATCATGGCCAGGCGCTTTCCAGTTTGATATTATTTTTAGTGTTGTTTTGAGTAAGTCGACGTGTATTACCATTTAGGGGCCTTCACTCTATCCAAAAATATCATGACATAGCAGTCATCATAGTCACGTAGCTATGTTCAGAAAAATAATAACCTGACCACTGACAAAAATATCACACACACACACACACACACACACACACACACACACACACATATATATATATATATATATAAGAAGGAAAAATCTGAAAAAATCAAATCTTTAATCGCTAGTGAGGGATTCTTATAATTCAAACGAAAAAAGACTGATAATTTCTATCGGTTAAATTTCTTTATTTTTTGCTTGTGTCTTTTAGTATCTCATGTGTATGCATGATAAACTCACAAAAAAACACACGTCCTCTACCTCCCTCTCTTTCTCTCTCTTCATATATATATATATAATTAAGATTTTAAAAAATCTAACGCTAAAAACCGTTTTTAATTCGTAAAATCTTTACAGCTCCAAATGCACGAAAATATAGAGCAATATCTAACATATTTCAAGTATAAAATAAAATCATAATAAAACCGGATGAAAACTCTTGTAATACGTCTATAAATATTTACTAAACACGTGCTGACTCCTAAGTCAACTGAAGATCAACAACATGAAACTGAATTTTATCCTGTTTTATCATTATGTCACGTGGTCTACCACTGAGAGAAGAGAAATAAGGAATGTCCTCTAACCCTACGTGTTTGAATTAGCAGGCCGCCAAAGAATGACCGTTAAGAGAGGAATAGGAATCTAGGTCAATTCCTTGCGGCCGAAGTAACAAATCCAGGTCAGAATGAAAGCCAACAGATGTTTGCATTCTGTGACCGGGTGAAAGAGATAGTAGTCCTAAAGAATCGCCAAGGAAAGGAAGAAAAAAGGCTAAATGATTGGCCAGAACCCTAAAGCGGAAGTAGCCTCCTTTCCGTCAGCGGAAATAGGGATAAAGAAAATCTCTCAATTTAAAGAAGGACGAAAGAAAAGAAAGAAAAAGGAAGAAAGACATTTATAGTTATGTATTATCCACTGATAATATAGTCGACACGTTGAATATGTGTATCCGCGTGTGTATTAAAAAGATTGTTATATTTTAATGTCCCCACGTGTTGAAATTTGTTCATTGTGTTGTCTACTGTCAAGTTGTCTAATTCATGTTTCTTTTTCAGTTTCTTTCGCCTCATGTTATTCTCGCCTAAATTGTCATATTCTTTCCTTTAAAAATATTATACGGGAAACCGGAATTGTCGACTACTATAGTTAATCTTATTATATCAAAACCTAGAGGCTCATATCTTCCATTATCCTAGGGGTAGGAAGAGCTAGTGGCCTGGTTGGTGTGTGTGTTAATGTGAAGTTTGGAAACCCCTTGCCAACGGCGGTCAGTCTAGCCCCAAATTAACCCCCACATAATATGCCAGTTCCTATATGCCCAAGAAAGGACTCTGAACAAGGACTTATTCTACGAGGGATCAAGTGCCAGACCGCCCCGTCTTCACACGGGCGAAAAATAAATTCCCGCCTTGGGATTTTAATAATTTTGCCGTCACAATTATCTTATTTTGTACTTGAAATATATATATATAGACATCAGTTTTTGGTTTAAACACAGGATGTACAGAACTTTTTATGTTTACCATCCCTCGTTTTTTAAATGAAAATTCATCTTAATTGAAAAATTTTAGGATTTGCAGGACATTGAAGAAATACAATATTACAGTTTTTCGCCATATCAAAAGGAGAGTTACAAAGGTGCTTCAACACACTGGAATAAATGTTTGGAATACTAAGATTAATTACTATTTCTATTCATTGTTCTTTTTTGCCTTGATAAATACAGCTTCATTTTCGATACTTTATGAACACACGTTGTATGCTGTAAAATAATAAGTGTCACAAAATGGCAAATAGTTTGGTGTTATCTAACTATCTTAAAAAGAATGTAATAAGATTTTTTTTCTGTAACGTAACAATAAAAAAAAGACAAGTAGTGTCAGCTGGTTTTGAACTGACAACTTCGAACATAAATAGAAATGAAATGTCTACTTTTTATTTTTCGATAATTATTTTTCCGACGTTTTCTTCACTTTAAGATGACACGGCTGCAATGGAAAAGTATTTTTATGGCTTCTGATTTGGGGTCTTCGTGGCCTAAGGACTTTTTATAATGACTGGTCCCTTCGTCAGGTTTCAATCAAACAAACATGAATGAATTTTGTGCAATCAAATTTTCACCTCTGGCCATTAAAGATTCCTTTATTACAATAGATAGATAGATATCCAATATTTGCCATTCATGCAGTACTTTTCTTTCAGAGTTTTTCTTTTCCCACAAAAAATGCTCTGATGATTTACAGTTTCAGAGTGAACATCTATTTGTCAGTCGATATATCATTTTATCTCTCTCTCTCTCTCTCTCTCTCTCTCTCTCTCTCTCTATCTATCTATCTATCTATCTCTTTCTTTTTCTTTCTTTTTTTCTTTCTTTCTTTCTTTCCACGCGTACACACACACACATACATACGCACACACACATATATATACACATACACGACAAACCCATATATACATATATATACGAGGGTATGCCGAAATGTTTTCAGCTCGGTTAAGTAAGGTACTTGCTATTCAAAATATTCGAACCACGGTTCAACGACCATGGCACAAATATTCTAAAGTTTATTTAACTCGCCAAAATTTCTATAGATGATTTTTTTTGCTTGAGCCGAAAACTGTTCTGTGTGCTCTTTAGTGTAATCACCAAATATATATATTTATGTATATATATGTGTGTGTGTGTGTGTGAGAGAGAGAGAGAGAGAGAGAGAGAGAGAGAGAGAGAGAGAGAGGAAAAGCGCGCGTGTGTGCGTGTGCGTGCGTGTGTGTGTGTGTTAGAATAACGTAGACAAAACTTGCTTATGAAGACTATCAGTTTCTTGCTTATTCGATTATCTTACTAAAGCTCTCGTTTTGATGATTATATAACGGCCTGTCAACTCGTCTTGGGTTATTGAATATTTTGAGGTTAATGAATCGTATTCATGTTTGATATTTCCACTTTCTAGTGTAGCTGTTTCTTAATTTTTTTTTGTTTTTGCACACCGTTTTATCGAATGCGAATGATTTCAAATAGATCTATTTGACCCATAGATTAGACCGAAATAGGTACTACCACTTCGGGTCAGAGATGACCAGGAAGTAATTGCAAGAAAAGAATTTTCTACATTGCCCAGATCTCCAGAAATAGAGCCTCATCATCAGATTCAGGTTAGAACTCCTCTTTTTGTGGAGGGAGGAGTCTTACCTCTTTTTAAAGGATAAAGCAAGATTATTCAAATTCTCGCTCACAAGGCGTTTAGCAAGTCAGGTTTAAATCCTGAACCAGGCTGTTTGTGTTTCACTTCACGTTACTATTCTTATAAAAGCCATGAATCTATCTCTTTTCACTTCACCTTCATTGGGTAAATAGTTGGACTGGTTTAGTTTTTAGCCTTGTAACGTGAACCAGTCTTGGGAGAGGTATTCAAGCCATCTGTACTTCGCTTAAAAATTGACCCGTAGCAGAGGCGTTGGGTAAATTGATACAAAGGACATTGAGTGGATCTTAATGAACTCTTGGTTGATTAAAAATGAAAATAGTTTTGAAACATCACAGTAATAGTTCTTTGTAATATTCTAACGACAAAGGAACCACACGAAAAAATATATTTTACAAAATTCTCATAAACATGATTTCGTTTTTTAAAATGAAGGATTTTTTCTCAATGTATTCTTCTCATCATCGACGCCATTTTGTATTTACTTGCTGTCTTTTGCTATTCTAGTTTTTGACGCACAACTAAGAAGTGGTGGGGTGGGGAAGAAATGGTCGGTTAAAGTTGTTTCTTCCCGATCTAAACTCTAAAGAGTTTTTCATCTTTGCATGGGGAACAGGTTGTTTGCCTAATCACAGACCAATTGTCAAGACGCCGATGGCTATGCTAAATGAAAGCCTCTGCGATATTGAAACCTTATCAAATTCACTTTTCGTCTTTATCTTAGTCATTTCCGAAAGATTGATTTCATTTTCCAATTTTCCATCATTACTAGAATCATTTGCAGAAAATGGAGAAAAACTAAAAGAAAAAACACTACAACTAAAGAAGAAAGAGGAAGAAAAAGAAAAAGAAGAGGAAAGGAGACTAAAACTAAAGAAGAGAAAAAAGGAAAGAAAGAAGAAAAGACGCATATATTTTGGGATACTTCAAAAGGATTTCCGTTATCAATTAACGAAACTTTCAGAAGAACCTCTCCAAAGCTCCTCAAATGGTCAACATTTGATATCTTTCAATGGATCATTGAAAGATATCAGATGTAGAGTATTAATTATCAGACGTAGAGCATAAATTCTGTTGAAATTTTTCCTCTGGGAGTTAGCGTTTTAGGTTTTAAGATATCCTAATCGAAGATTGATGATTATCCTTATATATATATATATATATATATGTGTGTGTGTGTGTGTGTGTGTGTGTGTGTGTGTGTGTGTGTGTTAGGATGGCGTACACACAGAATCAATGGTGCTTGGTAACTGTCAGTTTATGGCCTCTGTGATCATCAGACCAAGTGGTTTACACGTGGTGGGTATTCCATTATATATTGCTAAACGGGGTACGATGGGAAGGATGGACTAGTTTGTGGGTCATTCTGCGAAGGGTTGTAAACTTAATTTCTCTTTTGCGGTTACCTTCTTGGGTTTTAATTTACTACTATTAATACTGCTATACCACTGCAGTAATTTGGTTTTATTAGATATTTATCTGAATTGTGTGAGCATTCTATGCAAACATATATGGAATTTTATCGTAAAATAACTTACCCAAGCATCAAAATATTTATGTCCTATGAAACTTTAAACGTATATGTCTTTTTCTGTATTTGATTTTCATATGTACGATCACTAGGTCGTAGATGAAGCCATTAATCTCACAGACTATTACAGTTATAGTAATTTTTCTTTTCTACTAAATGCCTCACAACAGTAGCCTCACATCAAATGAATTAACAGACTCGTAAATATTGAAATGCGTCTTGCCTCGAGTTGGTTGATAAGTTATGTATTTTCCAATTGTGTCATTTCTCGTTTGGTTACTTTTAGAATTAAAACTCTTAATTTTGTGATCTTTCGACTTTCTCTCTCTCTCTCTCTCTCGCTCCCTCTCTCATACAAACACACACAAGCACATACACACACACACACACTCTCTCTCTCTCCTTGTCTCTCTCACACACAAACTCTCTCTCTCTCTCTCTCTCTCTCTCTCCTTGCCCATAAAAATGGATTCTTTATTTGTCCATTATTATTTAAAGGGTAGAAAATTTGTCTAGATTAATTATTATTTTTTTTGCAGGGGGGGGGGTCTTCGACTTATTCGACCCCGCCCCTTTGTTTCTTTCCTTTTTCCCGCATAAACATTCCTCTTCGATTGTGTTTAACTAATTTACACATTTTATTATCATCGTTTGCTGACTCCCTTTGACAGATCCCTACTAAAACAGATCACGGTTTCATGAGCTCAATGTCTGTCACTAAAAGATAAAATAGTCACTTGACGCTATCTTATAATGTCTCTTCATGGCAAGAAACATAAACGCAAAAGTTAAACAATAAAAATAAAAAACAAAACTTTTTCTTCAGATTTGCCAGTACTTTTAGGGAAATGTAGGGGATCACCGAATTCATTAACTCGAATTATTATTATCATTATATGTTGTATCTCAAAATCACAGAGATTTTGTACGTCTCATTGTCTTGGAAGGATTCTGGTTTGTGCATATACCACTTGGTAGTATGGTCAAATTTCAATTTCTTGCACAATTCCCAGTAGATGACCCTTTACACTCTGTCGTGTCTAGTCTTTTGTGCTAGTTTGATGCATTCGTTTATTAACGTTTAATCGTTTGTCTCTATCGCCACATAACCTACATTTGCTATTCTTTTGCGTTTATTCAATTTTTGCTTTTATATAATTAGTTCTCATAGCGTTGTTTTGTGTTGCTACAAGAAGAGATTCAGTTTTCCTTTCGTAGCCATGTCCACGTCTTTTCGTCTTTATCATTATTATCATTATTACATAGTTATTAAAGTTTGAATTTCTATTAGATAATATTTTTATAAAAGAAAATGATATATTTGAATGTATCAAAATAGAAACATTCACGTATCTAGATGATGAAGAAATCTTTTAATTACCTCTTTTTGATTCTTCTTGTAGCACAACGCTCATTCGTTTCAAGCGTCACTAAGCATGGCTCATATCAAAATAATAAGTTTTCTCTCCAGTCATTTTATTCAACTCTTTGTAATGCAATATTTTCGGGGTATAAAAATATATCACAGAGAGAGAGAGAGAGAGAGAGAGAGAGAGAGAGAGAGAGAGAGAGAGAGAGAGAGAGAAATAAAAACATACATATATAAGAACAAATACTCTTATACACATGAATATATGGACATAGATTCATATGTGGACGCACATTGTTATCTATTTATCTATTCTTTGTAAATTTTACACCAGTAATAATTGTGTGCAGATGAGATTTGCTGCCACTAGGACGTTAGCGGATTACTTCAAACTCAGAAGGGTTCAAGCAAAGACCAAGATGAAGACTGACATTGTCAACGAGTTTCTGTTCGCTGACGACTGTGCACTGGACACTACTACCAAAGCCAACAAGCAAAACAGAGTGGACAAGTTCTCAGTGGCTGTGACAATTTTGGCCTAACCATCAGCATAAAAAAGACAGAAGTGATGCACCAGCCAACGCCTGGAAAACCATACGTCGAACCCAACATCACCATTAAGGGATAACGACTGAAAGTAGTAGAAAAGTTTACCTACCTCGACAGTGACCTTCTCTAAGTTTATCACCATGGATGAGGAGGTGAACATCAGACTCGCAAAAGCGAGTGCAGCCTTTGACCAACTAAACAGGAATGTATGGAATCGGAGAGACATTTCGGAGACAACCAAAATCAAGGTATACCGAGCTGTCGTTCTTACTACCCCACTTTATGGCTGTGAAACGTGGACAACTTATCAACGGCATATAAAGAAGCTAAACCACTTTCACACGACCTGTCTGCAGAAGACTCTCGGCATCACATGGCAAGAACACATCCTCGACACCGAAGTTTTAACTCAGGCGTTTCTTTCCAGCATTTACACGATCATGATGCAATCACAACTTCGTTGGGTAGGTCATGTTGTCTGCATGAAAGATCACCGCCTCCAGAAGAAACAGTTCCACGGCGAACTGTCTCAAGGAAAGCGCTCCCAGAGAAGCCAGAAAAAGCGCTTCAAAGACACACTGAAGGTCTCCATGAAACCTTTCGGTGTCACTGCTAATTGCTTGGAATATCTGGCACAGGACATAGACAAGTGGCGTGAAATTATCAGACGTGAAGCGAAAGTCTGTGAAGCAAGAAGGAACATAGCAACTGAGCTGCGCTGGAAACTTAGAAAAGGCACTATATCAGCCACTGTCGCCACCATTCCTTGTTCTCAGTGCCCTAGACTCTTCCGCGCACAGTCTCATTAGCTATCTGCACATTCACGGATCCCGTCTTCAATCATAAGGTTGATCCAATGGTCATCATCGATTTCGATGGACAAAGAAGAAGGGAATAACGACCAGGAGACAGCAAATGTCATCTGCTCTCGAGGACTCTTGTCGGTGTTCCAGCCGATCTCTACAGTGCAGTAGTTCGTACCGTTCATTTCTTCCTTAAATCTCCAGTTCCACTAATTATTTTTCCAGTTCCTTTCCTTAAGATTATTATTATTATTATTATTTTAGGCTTTTGAGAGTCTTTCCCATCAGCGTAAGCTGATCGTTTCTCACAAGAGTTTGAGCGACAACAAGTCTCCTCAACTCTCCAGGACTCTTCTCAGTATTCTGTCCTATCTTAATAACGCTGAAGTCTCAACTCGTCCTCTTATTTTCATTATTATTATTATTATTTGAGAGTTTTTCACACCAGCATTAGCCGATGGTTTCTCACAAGTGTTTGAGGGACAGGAAATCTCCTCAAGTCCCCAGTATTCAAGCTGATCTCAATAATGCTGTATTTTTGAATGTCTTTACTCATTATTATTAAAATTATTATTATATGAAAATTTTTTACACCATTTTTAATAGTTGGTTTTCGATAGAATAACTGCAAGTCTCCTCAGGTATCTAGGACTCTTCTCGTCTATCTAATTTGAACAGCGCAGTGGTCTAGCTGGTCTCGATTCTTCCTTTAATTTTCGATTCCTCTAAACTTTCTTCCAAGCCTTTCGGAACAGTTCCAAGCATACCAACTTCAATTGGTATCACCGGGGAACGGCAAAATCAACCGGATGACAGCTACCTTTTTTTCTTTTTTTTTTCTTTTTTTTTTTTGTTAATTAACTATAGATCTGGTTTTCTGACCGGGATTATGTAATGTGTTTGTATCTCAAAATAAAATTTTATGTGTCTTATTCTCTCGGACGGATTCTGGTTCCTGCGTATATTATTTGTTAAAAAGGTTAAATTCTTATACAATTCCCACTGGATTATTATTATTATTATTATTATTCCTTTAGAGTTTTTCATATCAGTGTTAGCTGATGGTTTTTCACTAGAGTTTGGGTGACAGCGAGTCTCCTCAAGTCTCCAGGACTCGTCTCAGTATTCTGGCCGTTCTCAGCAATGTTGTCATTTGGATAGTCTCTACCCGTCCGCCAACTTTCAAGTCCTACAGGTCTTTTAATAATCCTTTAGTTATTGTGCCAAAATTACCAATCACAATTGGTACAATCGTCACTTTTCACAGCTTTTTCAATTCTCTGGCAAGGTCGAGGTACTTATCCTTCTTTTCACATTCCTTCAGAATTATTCTGTGGTCAGCCGGGACAGCAAAGTCGACAATTTTGCAAATTCTCTTCTTTTTTGTTGTTGTTGATTATTATAAGGTCTGGTCTTCTGGCCGGGATTAGGTGATCTGTTTGTATGTTAAAGTCCCAGAGGAGTTTATGTCTGTCATTTTCTAGGACAGGTGCTTGGTTTTGCATATACCATTTGTTAGTGTGGTCAAATTTAAATTTCCTGCACATTTCCCAGTGTGTCTGGCCAACCCAGTCGTGTCTCGTCTTATACTCCCCCCGTGCTAATTTGCTGCATTCGCTTATTATGTGATTGATCGTTTCGTCTCTGTCACCGCATAGCCTACATTTGCAATTTTGTTGCGTCTTATTTAATCTCGCTTTCGTATGATTGGTCCTTATGGCGTTGTTTTGTGCTGCTATTAAGAGGGATTCTGTTTCCCTCTTAAGGTTTCCTTTTCTTAGTCAGGTCCAGGTTTTCTGGTGTGAGATGTTGTTTATTAGTCGTTTAAAGCGGCCTATTATTATTATTATTATTATTATTATTATTATTATTATTATTATTATTCCTTGTGAATTTTTATTATTGTTAATTGGCTTTATGTGTTGATAATTATCACTGAAGATCGAATAAAAAGTTTTTTCAAATCTCTAGTACCTTCCCTGTATACTGATGTGAACAATCTTCGATGTATGTTTAATTCAGCCCTTGTCAAATCCAATACTGACTCAGGTTCAACCTTCATGATCCACAGAAACCTCACTTTCTGGTATTTTTCCAGCTTTTCACTATTATCTATTAACTCTACTTGAAACGATTTAATGGTGTGCAAAAATGATTAATATTAAATAGAATTACAAGTATTAGATAGCAATACTTGTTGCTGTATACTAATTAACTGATTGCAAACGAATGAATGATGTTTGTGGCAATGCTTATAACCATTTAACTATGAGCAAGCAAATGATTAATATTAAACATAATCATTAGTCCTTGATAGCAAGTCTGGAAACCATTTGACTATGTTTAAACAAATGATTAATATTAGATTGGATTTTTAGCATTAAAACCATTTGATTTTGTGCAAATGGGATTATTTTTATTGGAAAACGACACTCGAAACCGTACACTGTGTGCAAACAAAAATGTTGTGATTCGTTTAAAAACAATGTTACCTTCCAACTATTGGTGTATAAAACATATATATCTAATATATATACGTATAAACAGGATTTTGCATAAAATTGCAAAATGCCAATGTTTAATATGCCATAAAACATAAGCAGACTTTTTTACTTTTTTTCTATTAAACTGGTTCTTTACTGCTTATCTTATCTTTTCGTCTTGTTTTGTTTCTGATTTTTCGTCTATGTGTGTGTGTGTGTGTGTGTGTACGTGTGTGTGCGCGTGCATGTGCGTGTGTACGTGTGCGCGTACGCACGTGTTTTTGTTTTTTATTCATATTATTTTGTTCTAATGCATTTGTTTTGAAATACAATTACGAGAGATCTCGTTTCTTGTCTAACCCAGGAAGGGACTTGAGATCCTAATTACTGTGAGGAAATACATTTTAAAACTGTTCACTTTCGTTTCTAATCGTTCTTATTTTATCATATGCTCCCTCCTAATTCGTTTTTTCTAATTATTTGTACTCATTACATCACATCGATATTGACTTGTATATATGAGTATGTGTATGTGTCTGTGTTGGAGTATAGCAGTCTAAATATATTAGTTCACCTTTTATAAAAAGTCGTGGAATTTTACTTTGGTTAGAAAATGCTTCAGAATTTATTTTGATTCTAGAATTTCAATACTGCAGATTCTAGTAATGATATCAGTTTTGAACATATAATATTCCACTTGAAATAAACCCTAGCTTCTTAATAAGATCTCATATAGAATATAGTACTCATGACATGGCTGTAGTGTCTTCACATAGAAATTGGGGTGTAATATCAAGATTGAAAGGCATACAAAGAAGAGTGACAAAAACAAAAAGAGTAAAAATTTACAGGTACAGAGATTGATTCGAGAAATTAGGTCTAGCTACTCTACAAGAGAGAAAAAGTAATCTAATTGAAGCTTTCAAAATAATCAACTGAATTTCTTATCATGGGATACATATTCTATTATTTCTCCTAGAACTAAAAATTTACTGTTAAGCCAGCGTTCAAAAACTTAGTCATTGATAATAAAGTAACGTATATTTGGAAAAAATTGCCTTATCAAATCAAAAACCTCAATAGCAATAAATTTAAGATTGAACTGAATGATTTTAGAAAAGTGGTAAGAAAAAGAATTTTTGTGAACATTTTTGGAAACTATCGGATGAATTATTTAACAGAATTTTTCATGCATCTAGATATTGTATTAATGTTTTATATGTTCGGTGTAAATATTTTAAAAGTTGATGTGAGAGGACAGTAAAAAGTAGGTTTGGTTTTGTGGTATATCAACCACTGTAGGTTATTTAATACCAAATCCATTTTATACATACAAACAGTTCTATTTCAAGCAATTCAGTTGAGCATAAGTACACAGTTTAGTTCTATATGACCAATAAATAGGACCCTATCAGGTGCTTTTATTATGGGCCAGAATGAACCTGGGAGCGATGGCAATAAAGGAGTACTCCGCATAACCCAAAGCTCCAGTATTACTTGAGCCTCACCATCATATTGTTTAGGGTCATATCCGGACATTCGTTGAGGGGAGTCTTACCCCTCTGCAGGGAAGCAGTCGGTGTATTCTACGGCCCAAGCCGACTGGACAAAGTAAAAAAGGGAGATGCCCGACGAGGCATAACAAATAAATAAATGAATCTTGGACTTAGAAGAAAATCAACTTTTTATAAAGAATATTGATATTAAGCTGATAACAGATACTACACTTAGATCCTAACCACATATATGTATTTATAATCATGTATATTTATTATAAGACAAGTGTAAAGTCCTTAATGGGAAATAAACTCATTTCAGGGGGACTCTATGTGGCATAGAAACCAAGAACTTACGACTGTAATGTTTAACTGAAAAACTTGGATTTTAAAGAAATGCCAGATGTTAAGTGCCGGTTTGAACCATGTCTGGAAGCAGCATCCTGCAAAGCAACAGATGTACACCCACTTACCTCCTATCCCAAAGACCATCCAAGTAAAATGTGTAAGACATGGAATCACCAGTGTTAGCCGACCAGTAAAATCTTACATTCATAAGCTATATGCAGACACTGGATGCCGACTTCGGGAGATGATCGATTGGGACGGATTACGATAGAACAAAAGAAATCAGTGCGGTTGATGATGATGATGATGAGTCTGATCCATTTCTTCTTTTTCTTTTCTTTTGATTGAAATTTCAGAGGATTTATTTCACGACATTTTCGCATGGCTTTATGTTTATGAGTTTTCTCAGGTCTGCTATCACATTATTTTCCTTTGGATAATTCGCTAATGACAGCCAAGTAGAAACCCTCCTTAATACTGACAATTTCACTTTTCCCTTAAATTCTTTCCCACACTTTTGATGGGGGTTAGAATACGCTGACATAGTGCCTCACCGAGGAGTAAGACTCCCCTCAAAGAGGTGTCCTGGGCATAACACTAAGTTGCATCTAATGGTGAGGCTCAAGTTCTGGAGAGATGGGGTGTGTGAGGTACCCCTTCATTGACATTACTCCCACACTGGCTCGGAGTGGAAGAACCGATAGGGTCAATTATTTTGTATTTGATAGGACTGTGTGAAAAAAAAATACACAAAATCTGAAAATTAAAACCTACAATGAACTTGATTCCTCAACCTCGAGGTATAAAACAACTCATTTGGGTCACCTCTCTTTTCATCACTTTAAGCGGCTCGTCGATGGCCCTTATTGACTTTCTGAGCTTGTGGTTGATTATGTCCTGCAATTGCTGTCGTTTGGCTGCTTCGAATCTTCCTTTTTCTTGGCCACCAGCTCTTTCCTGATAGTGAACATGAAGCACCTGTTTATTTCAAAATGCCAGTTATCTCTTAATTTACTGAAATTAGCAACTGGTGCCACGAGAGTGAAGTGTCTTCCAGATTGAAAGCTGCCATGTTATTGTTTTCACTGCGTCTGAAAGTGAAATGAGGATGTTAAAATTTGGCTGTCACCACGGATAATTTCATTTAGTAGTCTTCCATTTATGACGCATAAATGAGTGTTATCAAACCGATGGAGCTCCCAACATTATTTTCACTCAATGCTTGCTTTTATACACTAGTTTCAACCGCTAGTTTTTCACTGAACTCTGAGTAAATATTCTAGCTGATTTTACTGGTGCTGTGTTCTGGATGGTCTCGATTCTTCCTTCGATATCCTACTCACCCAGTATCTTTTCCAGGCCTTCGAAGACCATTGAAAGGTCTCCAACTAACATTGGTGTCACCGTTATCCTCATATTCCACAGCTTATAATTATTTTACTCCTTAAAGAGTTTTTCACATCAGCTAAAGCCGATGGTTTTTCTCTGGAGTCTGAATGACGGCAAGTCTCCTCAAGTCTTTAGGACTCTTCTCAGTATTTTGACCGATATGAACAATGCTGTAGTTTGGATTATCTCCACCCATCCCGTTATTTCCAAGTCCTTTTGTCCTTGTACCAATACTTTCGTGACTGTACCAAGAGCACATATTACAATTTGTATAATCATCACTTTCATGTTCCACAGTTTTTTCAATTCCTTAGCAAGGTCGAAGTCCTTATCCCTCTTTTCGCATTCTTTCAATTTTATTCCGTGGTCCACCGGAACAGCAAAGTCCACAAGTCTGCAAGTTCTCTTTTTTTTCTTTTTTTCTTTTTTGTTGATTATTAAAAGGTCTGGTCATCTGGCCGAAATTAGATGATCAGTTTGTATCGAAAAGCCCCAAAGGAGTTTGTGCGTCTCATTCTCCAGGTCATATTCTGGGTTGGGCATATACCATTTGTTCGTATGGTCAAATTTAAATTTCTGACACAGTTCGCAGTGGATCACCTTGGCCACTCTGTTGTGCCTTGTCTTATACTCTTTCTGTACTTATTTGCTGCATTCGCTTATTATGTGATTGATCGTTTCGTCCCTTTCACCAAATAATCTACATCTGCTTTTTTATTGTCTTATCTATTCTTACTTTGATATGGTTAGTCCTTATAGCGTTATTCTGTGCTGCTATTACAAGAGATTCTGTTTCTCTCTTAAGGTTTCCTTTTTTTAGCCACGTCCACGTTTTCTCGAGTGAGATGTCGCTTGTTAGTCGCAGCAAACGTATATAGAGTTGTTTTTCTTCACACTTTTGTTTTCTGGTTATTGTCCTTTCGCTAGTCCTCGTATTGTTAGAATGGTTTCTGGTGGCTGTAGTCAGTCTTCCACCTCGCATTATTATTATTATTATTATTATTATTATTATTATTATTATTATTCACTGAAGTCTTCTCTTGAGGAAACTAGGGCTGGACAAGTGATACCAAAGCATCCCACACCATTCCGCCATAACTACTGACTTTCTAATTATAATTATTTTTGATGTTGTTGTTGTTTTTGTGGTGATGGTAGTGGTGGAGGAGGTGTTGGTAATGTCGTTTTTTTTTAATCTTACTTTCGTTTTTTCCACTTTTATTCATTTAATCCAATCATTTGCGGCATTTATTTATATTGATTCCTTTTTTTTCCACCTTCCCGTCGTTTTTTTCCTCATAAAACATAAAATAACAATTTTTCAATCTTTCAATCTGCAAAGACCCAAAAGGGTTCAAATATCAGTCAAGTGCCAGTTGATGGCATTTTTAGTCACCAATATTTTTTAACCTCCCCCAATAACTCTGTCTTGTTCTTCTTTTTCTTTTAATTTCTAAAACTTAATTAACCAAGTCTTAAGGAGGATTATCTGCAAATAATAAAACTGTCATCGTGAAAAGAGAGAAAAAACAGTAACAAAAAATGACGAACGGAAATACCGATGACTATCAACGAAAATTCTGAATGGAATTTTGGCAAATTCTCAAAATTCATTGTTTCATAAAAAATTCACCCTGACTAATTCCTTTGAGTTGTACAAAACTTATAGGAACATAGATACCTCTCATGGTGTAATGGTTATCAATTCAGGTTTGGTTTGGTTTCTTTGTTTTAATGGCATATCAACCTTCGTAGGTTATTCAATGTCAAATCCATCTTCCTGGAGGGACAGCAGTGGTACTATTTAACCAATAGATGGGAGGATAAGGGGGTTCATACCATTCCCAAGGGTATTTGTCCGAAAGTGAACGTAATAACGTGACTTGAGTTCGAACTCGCTCACTACGATTCCGCAGTCCAGCGCTTTAACCTTTACACCACGAGGACAGAAACCTATGGGATGCTTCAGATAGCTTTTCGACCATCTTGCATGAATCACGCATCAGTTTTTGTGTGGCATAAGAGATTCAAGGAAGGCAGAGAGTCTGTAAGGGATGATGAGAGAAGTGGGGGGAGTAAGGAAGTCAGTACACCAGAGTTGATTGGCCAAACGGTTAGGATTAGGGTTACTATGTTGAGGTTTTAAGAATTTCAAGAAGAAATTCCTTCGGAAAAAGCCAGCACTCTTCAAATCGGGTCAGTGTCATTTCCACTAGGACAATGCACCAGTCCACAACTCTATCCTTGTCTCAGACTATTTGACCAAGATGGGCATCAAGACAGTTTCTCACCCTCCCTATAGTGCAGACCTTGGTCCCTGTGAATTTTGGTTATTCCCTAAGCTCAGAGGATGTCGTTATGAAACAACTGAGGAGATGAAAGAGGCTGTGACGATAGTCATTGACATGCTCACGCAAGAGGACTTCCATGGGGCCTTCTAGGAGTTGTTGGAAAGGTACAACGAGTGCATTGCAGCCGGAGGAGATTACTTCGAAGGGAACTAGAGTTTCATGAGTGTACTATCAATAAAAGTGCCTATACGAAAAAAATCTAGAAACTTATCGTATGCTCCTCGTACTTGCTACTAAATATTGTGAGATCAATCCTCATGAATCCACATTTCTGACCATATGCAAAATCTAAATTATATCTAATGTGTTATTATTTAAAATATTCGGACTAATAACCTCATCTTTATTGTCATACTTACATTGTTTCGGACGATTAGTCCTTCGACCTTCTTCAGGTGTTTCATGTCGAATTCGGGAGCCCACAGAGAACCTCAAATTGAACTCTACGCGGGTAGACTATTCCAATTCTGTTAACCATGAATAGGCATAAGTGTTAAGTTTTCGAAGTTTTCCTTGTTATTCTTACCTTTTGGACGTACAACCTCAAAATGATTTGTCTCTGAAGTAGTTTTCAACCAAACACCTTGTACACTGCACAATGTCTTAATGCTGGACGATACAGAGTATTGGATTATTTAGGGATGAGAGTTTAATTTCCATCCCTAATAGTAACGGACTCCTAACATCTAAAATACAGAAGAAAATTATTAGAACATTTAAATATACGGGTTTGAAAATCGAAATTTCTTCAAACTATTGTTACTGTTGTGGTAAATGGCAATGGATGAAATTCTGTCCAGTCAAGAAGAAAAAATATTGCAAAAATTGCTATAAAAAATGGTCATAACTTAACTCAGTGCTGGTACGCCAATAGAACGAGAAAACCCAAAAGTAAAATTAGGCAAGCTCAATCAGACGACACAGTCAATAGGAATTTAAGGAAATATGTGAATGTATATTCTCAATAGCTCCATTAAATTCCAGCTTGACTCGGGTTCTGATATCTCAATCATCAATTGGCGTACTTGGCGAAAATTAAATAAGCCGACCCTACTAAAGACGGATAAAACAGCAAAATCCGTAACTGGCGAGATTATTAACATCTTAGGCGAGGTAATCCTTATAGTAACACTAAATGGAGTTACCAAAAAGCTGAAAGCCTACGTACTAAAATATTCAGACAAATTGTTCGGAACAGATTGGATAGAAAAATTCAAAATGAGTACAATGAGTACATTTTGTCGCAAAATAGAAAGTACAGCGTCCAATTCAGTAAATCTCAAAAAGGAACTCAAACAACGATTTCCCCCCGGTTTTTTCTGGTGGCCTTGGGAAATGTTCTAAATTAAAAGCTAAGCTCAAGGTGAAGGATGGTGCACAACCGGTATTCAAGAAGAAACAGAATGTCCCTTTCGCTGCTCAAGAGCAAATTAACAAAGAATTAGATAGACTTGAACAAGCAGGTATTTTCAACAAACTAAACATTCAGAACATGCAGAATTTGAGAGGGCCTCTCAACGAACTCTTAAAAAAGGACACTTGAATGCCAAGAGTCATTCGAAAAGATCAAGAAAACACCTGAATGCCAAGAGTAATTCGAAAGGATCAAGAAAACCCGTACTTCAGATCTCTCCCTCACCTACTATGACCCTACCCTCGACATTATAGTCGCAAGTGATGCAAGTTCATACGGCATCGGTGCTTGCATTCTCCATAAACTGCCAGATGGTTCGCGAAATCTGTGGCACACGCTTCTAGATCCCTGCTACCAGACGAGAAGCAATATTCCCAAATAGAGAAATAGGCTCTAGGGATAATATTCGCCGTCACAAAGTTCCACAGATACCTACATGGAAGACGGTTCATACTGCAAACGGACCATAAACCCTAAATAACAAACTTTGGGTCCAAGAAAGGTCTGCCAGTCTATACTGCAAATAGACTACTTTGTTGGGGAACGATTTTCTTAAAGTACAACTAACATCTAAAAATATTTGCCACGCGGACAGCTCATCGCGACTCATTCCCAAAATTACGGAAGTCTTTGAAGACTCCATTATTGCTAGTCTAAGGACGAATTTGCGAAATCAGAAACAATTTTCGCAAGAAAAGTCAAGTCCATCTTCGATAAACTCATTCTACGGCAAGCGAAGTTCAAGAAAACCGTCTCGCCCCATAAGAAACATTTCTTTCCTGGCGATAAAGTTCTTTTCAAGGCCTACAAAAACATTACATTCTGGGAAGTGGGCACCATCAAACAAGGGATTGGCGAACTGGTCTATATTGTCCAGGGACCAAAAAACACCCACAAATGTCATATGAACCAACTCAGGGAATACCGTTTGAATGAATCTGAGGAATCACCACAAAATACGTGCGAAGAGCCGATTGACGCAATATTCGATCATTTCGATCACGACACGCCTCAAGTCTCTCCGGAAGTACGACATTCGGGAAGAAAAAGAAAATTTACGCAACCATTCGATATAAATCCCAAGAGGCAGAAGTATTGATAGTTTTACTTTTTTTGCCTTTTTTTCCAAGAAAAAAAAAAGAAAACTCTTGGAAGGGGGTCGTTGTGAGACCGAAACTTACCTGCATCATGGACTCTTCCAGCACTATATTACTAGCGTAGTAATATCCTAATACCGAGCATGCAATAGCAGTAGTACGAGAAGTACGACTACCAATATTGGACACTATCCTTTGTAACTTTTGTTAATATATCTTTCTTACCTCAAAACCGTGTTCCGTGTTTCCCTCTGTGGTACCGACTTTGGGTCCACATCAATAATCATATATTTTCATAAGATAGAATAGAAAAAATAAATAAGAAAAGATAAATAATAGGACTTTTAACGCGTAGGAAATATCTCAATAATAAACTGTTTTTATTACACTGTTTTTGCTATAGATAATCACAAGGTTAAAAATCGAACATTGAAATCTTATTAATTATATTAACGTAATATCTTTTACAGATTTATTCTTTACTAATTACAATTATTCAACGTTGGATAAGGGAATTAAATATGAATTACACATTAATTATGTATTTAATAGAAGTGAATTAACTTTCGATTGCTAAATTTTTCAAGCAATTCAAAAATAGATATTTTTAAATTAAACAGAATTTAATTATCCTTTCTGATATTTTTAGTATTGATAAAACATAATAGTCTCAAATGAAAGCAGAATATAAACTTTATCAATAGATTTTTTTAAAAAGTCGAATACCAAGAATTACTTTTTCCAAAATCAGATTTTTTGATTGTTTGATGTTCTGTAGTATGTAAATAAGGAATAACGGTATTTTTTTAGAATATGCATATATGGAAAATAATAATTGATATAATATCTTTAACTTTTATTAATTTTTTCTTGTTTAATGAATAGATTTTGAAAAATTTATTTAAATCTAAAAAAATAAAAATAAAGAATTTTTTTCAAATTCCATTCTCGCTGGAAGCAAGATGAAAACAGCGAATTAAAATTTTGAATATCTCACCTGAAGAAGGTTTTTATATATAAAAAAACTTATTAGTTAATTTTATAAGAACTTATAAGAATCTGAAATAAATTTATAATAATACCAAGAAAGTGAATTTTTTTCTATTTGTCTTTATAGAAAAGATTTTTTGGTTTACTCGTTGAGTGTTGATGCATCATTAATCCCAAATTAATAATACATCAATAGCTGTTAGTATTGGATACTCCTTCCCTTTGATTTCGTCCTTGGATCATATAAGAAGATATATATATATATATATATATATATATATTATTCAGTCCAGATAAACCGGAGTCGGGAATAATTCCGCCGGGACAAATTCATTCCACTGGAACATTTAAAATTTTCCTGGTAAAGAGCTCAATGTAACTAACATCAAAGAGCAATAATGTCTTTAAGAAAGACAAAAATCGGTCACATTAGGATTATAAATTTATTTCCATTCTGTTATGGGTATTGATAAATATCAATAACACCAAAAGAAAACAGGACTTCTTCAGATCCAATGGATAAATTAAATAATTAAATGACATACAGAATAAACACAGGAGGGAAGAGTGGGAGGGGGTAGAAGAGGGCTAAATAGTTCCCCCCCCCCGTTCACTCACCTCCGGTTTTTTATTTTTTCATTTTTTTATTTTTTCATTTTTTTTACTACCGGTTGGAATCACAGTAAATTAAATTTTAATCTTTTTATCCTAATCATATTTCAACGTAAAATTGCAGATTTAATAACTTAGTGAAGTACGACATTCTTTAATAACCTTACGTAAGTATCCAGTATTACTTATCTTCAATTAATTTCAAAATTTAAATATATATTCAAAATTTATATTCGAGCCTATTAATTCAGTTACCTTTCGATTGAAAAGTACGTGCACATCACATGGTACCTGCTCATCTCTTTATTTTATTTTATTAATTCCACCTCAAATTATTTTTATGTTTTTGTTAATTAACCATTATCTATGAATTTGCCTCTAGTTTAAATCTATTCCTATATCTACATCTGGCTATTAATTCACATCGCTGATTTAATAATTTTTCAGGGTCTGGGTATATCATTATTTGTATTTTTCCTCTAGGCACAGATACATCTACTATCAAAGTATTTTGGAGTATTTGACTTTTTCAATATAGACCATTGAATCTCAGGGGTCAAACCTTTATTTTTCAAATTCCAAAAATGCTTAGATAGGACTTTTTGGTTTTTCAGATGTTCATGGGTGAAAGAAAATTTATGATTCGATTATCTAGATTTCGTGGACGAAATTCCTATATAGGTTTTTTTTTATCCATAACATTTTCTTTGGGGTAAATAATTCCTTGGTAGACAACACTATCTAAATTACATAATCCATTCATAGGACAATTTCTTCGAGTTTTACAATTACATTCATTTTGTTTACTATTATTATTATTATTATTATTATTATTATTATTATCCGTTCGGACATGAAATTCCTTAATTATTTCTTTATTATGAATATTGATTATTTGAAAAATATTTTTCGTGCAGGAGTAACTAATTTTCAATGTTTTTCTATTAAATATTCTATGTAGTATATTATTATGTTTAAAGTGCTTATCTATTAATTTCAAAAAGTATTTACCTACATTTATACTTGTTAGTCTACAAAAAGGGGTATAAACCATATAATTTTTCTTTTTCTATTTTTTGACAGCACTTCTTATTTTCTTTATTAATATCATTAGGTATATTTTCTTATTGGTATGTAAACTCTTCCCTAAACCTGCTATTTTATGTTGTAAGTATTTATGTTGTAAGGATTCAAAATAGAAGTTTCATCAAATAATAAGATAGTTAATTTCCTAGATGTGACACTAAACCTTTTCTAAAAACTGACTAGTACCCTTCCTATATTAATATTAACTCGAACCACCCGAAGAACATAATTAAACAAGTCCCCAAAGCAGTAAAATTAAGAATAAAGAATGTATCCGCAAACGAGAAAATATTCCGAGAAAGTAGTAAGATATATAAGTATGCCCTCAAAAATAATATAGGAAACCTAGAGAAAAAAGCCTAAAGGAAAATAGATTTAAACAATATATATTTTTTGTCATCTACAGACAGACTGTTTCGTTGTATCACAACTCTTCAGTGTGGCTACACACACGAGATGCTTCAAGCTGGGATCGAAGCCCGAGTTGTTTTATATGAGTCGGATATCTTACCCCAGAATTGTCGTCATTCTCAGCGTAAGTGAAGGAATTTGTTTACGTATAAATCTTTACATGTACACTATCGGTAACCAGAATGCTCAATTCATGAGAAGAGCTTTGCATTTACGCGAATGTGGCAACCGGCAATTTTCCTCTCTAGTGCTCCACTCACTAAGGATGAGTAGCATATATATTGTCATCCAGAGACTGACTGTTTCGTTGCATCACAACTCTTTAGTGTGGCTAGACACGCGAGATGCCTCAAGCTGGGATCGAAGAGAGAAGGAACGGTTAAAGGAGAAAGAAAAACATAGACAGGCTTGTAAGATAACGAAAGATAAAGACAAAAAAAACCCTGAAAACTAAGTATGTATGAAAAGGCAGAGAGAGAGATGCTGGGAGGTAACATTTTTGATTCAAGCAATATCAGAACAATCTGATTTTTTCTATTAGTTTCTTTTATTTATTTTTTTCGGAAACATTTTTAATGTCTATACATAACTTATGTTATGATTAGAGTTTAGTATTTGTCCTGTCACCACTGTAAAGAATGAGAGGGTAGTATATGTGCTCGTGGAATCTTGATTATATATATTACAAAATTAATTGAATTTGGATTTAAAATTCAAAATTATAGTCGATATATTCATGAGCTTGCATTTCATATTTTAGACTCTTCAAAAGAATAACGGTTTTCATCGGTATATTTTATATTTTATATTTTATCACTTTTTTTTTTGTCGTCAACTAGTACAAATTCTACACCCTGATTTTAGCCAGAAATACTGGGGCGAAACACTGATCCAAGACAAAGCGCACGATTCGAAGGACACGGTGGAAACTAAATACTGAAATACTCTTAGAGACAAACCTCTATAGTTTAAATCCCCTGTTAGACGATCTTTCATTGCCCACAGTAATTTCTTTTACAAATCACACACGGAAATAGATTTTTTTTTCTCGCTTACATCGAAGCAACACATCAAAATAACCAACATGGCAAAGCTGTTGATCTCGTATTATGAAAGAATCAGTCAGGTAGACTTACAGACCGTTATTAGTGAGTACGATTACTACTGTGTATCTCATCATTGTGCCAAATTCAACAAAGATCCATCGTCAGCCAGACGTTCTGACAGAACAGATTCCTTTGTCTATTTGTCTCTGTCTTTGTCTCTGTCTCTCTATCCGTCCCTGTCAATTATCGCTCTTGGTCAATTCTCTACACAGCACCCAGTGTTTACTCATTACAGATGAATGTAAGTTTTTGCTAGTCAGCCAGCACGTTTGTTCACGTGTAGGAAGCCATTGGAAAACGTCGCTTCAGGGTTTTTCTTTACTTCTCCAGTCGTATCCAACAGGTCTTGCGCTTCTTGGATGGTTTGTGAAATGTGAGTTAAAAGGCCGTACAACTGCTGTATTTTAAAGTGTTGTGCACAGAATTTGTTCAAAACAGCTCACACCATCCTGGTGTAATTTCCAACAAGTTTTTTCTCCATGCGTTTCAGCTATACAGTAGTACGGATATGGTAACAGCTTAGAAGAATTCCCGTGAGTGAATGATAATAAACGTAAGCTAATGCAAATAATTTTCCCCAGTTTTTGCTTATATTCAGTAAATTGGTTATCCCTCGTCTAGTGTAACATCAAATATTCTCAAAGAACATTGTGATTTGATTGTTATCAGCCTCAACTGGTATACAGAGCAATTCTCCATCACGAAACATTGAAAAGCACACATCTTCAAAAAGTGAACTTTTTTTTGGATATTCTTATAATTGATAAAGCATAAAAGAAAAAAAACTGTTGTTGAATATCCCTCCTCTCTCTTTCATCTTAGAATTAACAAGCAAAAAATACACCAAATTTGCTAAATGCGTGCTGCTATGACAACTATCACAAAACAACTTTATTAAAAAAAAATTATTTTCAATGTTTGATTTGGCTATTTTGATTACTCTGGTTATCAACAGTGTATAACAATTATAATTTGTATTCTTTTTATCGTTATCAATCTCAAATGAATCAATCTCACAAGAATGGAATATGAACCACTTGACACATTCATGCAACATTCTTCATAAAGTGCATATTTTTTTGTATTTAAATTGAATTTTTACAATAAAAAAACAAAAGAACATATAAAACTAAAACTGCTCTCTTTTTAAACTTGGTAAGACAACCACCCTAGGAAAAGGAAAACTCTGAATTAAAACTCCGCTTTAAATTAACCTTGTACCGCCCCCTACCTGTGCAGAGAAGTAAATACATACACTAATTTTATCAAAAAAAAAAAAAAAAAAAAAAAAAACTGAGCAGCACTTTGGTTTTGCTCTGAACTTGGCGAGCCTTCCTTGGCGTTAGTGATCACGGAGACTTCTTCGCAGACGAATAGGCCTTGATTGAAGCCACATACCCACAATTCGTCACCTGTTGCGATGGTTACCAAAAAATCCACATCAGTTTCTACACATTAAAGTAAATGAGTAGCTGTGATCATTAGAAACATCTTTCGCTCTATCATCAGAAAACATAAAAGAAATATTTCTGCCACTCAGATCACATCCCCAGATCTTTTGTCACAATGGCTTAACTTGACTGAACAGAAATGAAACCTTCATAAAAAATTTTTCATATGTATTTACCCAACCCCTTCTTACGAGTAGGATGCGACACAAGATTACATTTTAAGGGAAGTTTAACAGATTTTGATTTAGAATTTTCCTTTTCTAAGACTGGTTACCATACCAAGTTAAAGATTCAGTCTATCCAACAATTTACCCATAACTAGAAGGAGAATAGTTATATTCATAACTTTCCCAAAGGAATGCATCTAACTATCCTCCCTCCTGCTATGAATATGCGCTTATGGACAATGTAAAATGCAAACAGCCTCTTCCGGAATTGGAACTCTTGTCGCTGTGTCCATTTATAGCCCGAGCATCTCTTAAAAATTCATAGTCAATCTTTTCTTTGCCTTCACCACTTTGTTAACTGTTTTATTATTTCTGTCAAATGATGTTTTTCATTCATTGAAGCGGTGAAGGATTCTTGTATCACTCATTGTATCATGTCCATAAATTTCTTCCTGCTTTAAATATGTTTTAGTGTCAGTTTTGCCCAGTTATTTTGGAAAATTTTAATGCAAAATTGTCGTTCAGTATTTTCTGCCATGAGAAAATACAAGACGCTGAAAAGAAATTTTAATAAAACTTTGTGGACAGTTGAGCAAATCATATACAAGGTGTTTCACAGTTTGGGGGGCAAAATGATTGGGACCAAATCAAGGACCACAAATGATAGAGTAAATAAAAATATATTTATTGAAAGAAAAAAGAATAACATTTTAGGATTTACAACCATTTAGTTTTAACTATGACCTGTGTTACCCCTGTCATCTTCAAAGAAAAATGATACAATGGTGCCATGCTTCGAGATGGCAACCCATGCGATGCGCGTTTTTTGCATGGAAAGGCCGTCCAATGACTCTTTTAGAGTTCCCTCTTCCTCAAGTTCTTGGAGTTAACGAAATGGGTTCATCAGAAAACCAGACATCATTCAAGAATTCTTCATCATCGTCGATCTTTTACAAAAAACCACTGGCACATGGCTACCGTCTTTTCCATATAAGCATGTTCACTATATTCGGTTAAATACATCTAAATGTTAACTATTTATCAGCAATGATATAAAAACAGAAACAGAATAAAGTCAGTAGCGAAGCCGCTACTTTGTTTCAGCAAATGTGAAACACTTTGTTATAAAGGGATGATATTTAGAAGTCGAGTCTAAATCTAATTGTTTCAAAGTCAATTTAAAAGAAAATTATTAATCTGGTCTCAGTATTTTTAAACACGACTCATATATATGTGTATTGTTCAAGTTTGTGTCGGGATGATTACGCAATGTCTCTAATGCAAAATTCATGGTACACAATTGAAGTAAAATAATCTTCCTATCACTGACTTCGTTTGGCATACTACCTCTCTAAATTAAACTTGGTAAATATTCAATTGCATAAAAACTTTATACTATAAACATACTGCGCCGGCACACACACAAACACGCACACGCGTGTGTGTGCATGTGTGTGTGTGTGTATGTAACTTCATATATATATATATATATATATATATATATAAACAAATCATTTAAATTTGCAAAATTTTTTCACTTATTTATTATATTTTATTTTTTTATTTTTTGCTGTCTTCAAGTCGATCGACCCTATTGCTGACCCTCTTGCAGACGGAGCCACAACCATTAATTGATTCCACGTGACATGTCATTAAATATTCACGAGTACTCATTCGTTAGGATGGCCAGTTCTTCCTCATTACATTTACCACCAGTTCCCAATGAACACCACACCCGTCTATCCCGACCAACTCGGTGGACATGAGGGAACACACACCAAACACCCCCACTCTTAATTTCCACGTCATCCATAACTCGCCAGGGAAGCCCGATTGACCATTATTCTCACCCGTCCGATATCATAAGACCTAATAAGATTAATAGATTGACGGAATCCATTAAAAGATTCTAACGAAACGCACTTGGGTGATTTCTCTGTAAAGTGATATCCTATTGGTGGTAACGGATTGAACACACGCTGTATGTAGCTTTATGATGAAGCGTCTTGACATATGATCCAACACTTGACAAAACAAAAAAGAAAAGAAAATGCAATCACAAAAAGAAGGGTTAGGGTAAGAAGCTGTGGGGGCGAAAAAGTGGGTATTCACACCAAATTGGCTAGAATTTCCCTCAGCTGCTTCGGGGGCGCATATGTTTTATGGACATTTTCCCGGAAGCAAAAAAAGTCGAAAACAACAAAGAAATGAACAACATTGATTTGCGGCCGAATTTGTTTGGGGGTCATTTACAAATTCGCAAATTTATTCTCTATTAAAACAAAACAAAAAAACAAAAAAAAAACGCACGGTCGTCTAATTAAATAAAGCTAAATCGAAATCATGTTAGTGTTAGTAAATATTTAGTGATTGAAAAATAATAAACAATGAAAAATCGATAGTTTCCAACTTTGCAGTCTTTACCACCGAAATTACTACACAAACATCCTGATTAATATCTAATTCAATTGTGAAAATTGCCCAGCCAACAGCATCTCTGCTGAGGGGTAAGACCCCCCAAACAAGTGTACTGGATATGACTCTAAACAATCTGATGGTGAGGCTTAAGTGATGCTGGAGCTTTGGGGAATGCAGGGTAACTATTCATTGCCATCGATCCCAGGTCAACTCTGGCCCGGAGTGATAGCACCTGATAGAGTCCTATCTATGGGTCAAATAGAACTAAACTGTGCGTTTATGCTAAATTGAATTGCTTGAAATAGAACTGTTTTGAGATTTAAACTGCGTACTAATTCTAAATTGAATTGCCTGAAATAGAACCGTTTTTGGATAAAGATGGATTTGGCATTAAATAAACTACAAAGGTTGATATGCCATAAATCCCAAACAAACAAACCATCAATTGTGAAAAATATACAAGATGCGTAAGATGATAAGGTAGTAAGACATCAATATGATATTGAATCATTGTGACATGGCATGTAAAACTCTTGTACTGCTCACTGGGTTTATGTAGCTACAGTATAACAACTGGTGACTATAAAAGCTGCAAGTTTTATTTTAGAGAATTCTCTCCTCGACTTTTCCCGTCAAAGGATACTTACAAGTCAGCAGAGGTTTAATTCTGGAGCTTCTTCCTCTTGTTTTGATTTTTGATTTCTCCGAGAAGGATTGCCTTCATGACTTTGTCATGAGACTGGAGCCCTTTCTACCTCATATATATGTTAGGATAGCGTAGACAAAGAGTCAACGTTGCGTTGCAACTGTCAGTTTTTCACATGTGCATTCATCAGATGAAGGCATAGACTAGAAACTAAAACTTACCAAGCACCTTGAACTCTATGTCAACGCTATCCCAACTTATGTATATACTTAAGTATTGAGCAAATTCTGTTATCGACATTGATATATATTGTTGTATATATTTTCAATATCAGTCCAAGTGTTCACATAGGCTAGAAACTGAAGTTAGTAAACGCCTTTTCTCTGTCCATTTCCTCTGTCTAAAATAATATATCAGAGTTTTGGACCTTAGCCTGCATCGCTGGCTACTATGATATGCTGATGAGGTTTTTAGTTATATTTTTCATTTTCTTAGACTCCACAAACACTTAAGAAGCCGGTATGCTTTGGTATTTTGACTATATGAAGAAATGAGAGTCGCATAGTGTCGGGTGCTTCAAAATGTTGTCACTTGATCCTAGTAAACAAAAAAAAAAGCTTACAAACATGTTTTACGTTTAAAATATCCTCGTTTATTACCTTTTTTAAGATTGAGATTAAACTGGATTTTTCTGTGGGTTTCCAAACGTCACTTCATAGAAACGAAAAACTCTTTACATTTACTTCATGTATTTTGGAGCCCTTAAAAGAGGAGACTTCTCTGAACTGTAAGACTTACAAAACACGTCTGACTATTTTTGTAGTTCGCCTGTAACTTTCAAAACCCCAAAAGTAACAACAATTTTAAGCAACTGAGTTTAGTTGTCAAAATTTCTTTTTTTATCTTCCCGTAAAACTCGCGTAATGTAGCAAAGTGCAATGAAACCAGGCGAATTGTTTTGCCGAAAGCATATTTCGTTATCATTGTATAAGATTCGTACCGCGGATAAAGAAGAATATGTATTCGGACATTCACTTTATTCAAGAGAAACTGAGACTTACCAAACAAGGTGAACTTAACACGTTATATCAATGCAATATTTTATCATTCGTAAATAACAGATACATTTGCTAGATGGTAGCTCTAACTGGAATGGTGCAACGCAGTACTATATGCAAGAAGGGACATTATACTGTGTAATGTGAAAGAATGAAAATGAAAAAAAGCGAAAAAAATACTTGGATCTTGCTAGAGAACTGAAGAACCTGTAGAACATGGATGTGACGGCGCAATAATAGATGGCGCACAAGAGACTGTCCCCAAAGGATTGGAAAAGAGACTGAAGGAACTGAAAATTGGATGAAGAATCGAGACAATACAAATCATAGTATTGCAGATATCAGCTCGAATACTCCCCAGAAGAGTCCTGGGGACGTGAAAATACTTGCTGTCACTTAGGCTCAAATGAAAAACCACCAGCTGACATGAAAAGCCTGCAAGGTGTGAAATAATAATAACTATAATTATAATACAGTTGAACGTTAGCACCTCACAAAAACCATTGTTGCAAAAGCCTTTTGACGATAAACTTTAGCTTCAAATTCATTCAAATCATTTTTGTTGAGCATGACTTTGGCACTCAACTGTTTAACTGTTTTTATAACTTTTAAATTGACATACATTGTTGTTTTGAGACGATAGCTGACATTTTCGCCACAGATAGTTGTCCATGTTTCGGCTCATTCGTATATATATCTATATATATGTGTGTGTGTGTGTGGAATATGAGGAATATGAGTTTGCACACTACTTTTATGATAAAGTACTTAAAAAATAAAAATGAAGTACTTGTTTGTTTTTTTTTGTTTTTTGTTGTTTCTTTTGTTTTTGTTTTTGTTTTTTACCAAGTACTACACTTAGCTAACGTTAATAATTAATGCACCTACTGCTGAGTGAGGCTAAACAAGATTCTTCGAGAGTAGAATGATAGGGTTGTAAGTTATATCAGTGTTCTGTGGTCCCAGTAAATATCAATTTATTGATTCATAATATAAGGCTTGGTGTGTATGTTCGTAGCCTAATATGTAGTAGTTGAATTTGGATCTGAAACTTTCATTTTATGATGTTAAATTCATGTGATTAATATCTATCGCTGAATAAATTTTATTGCCCAGAAAGGCGATGATATTGAAAAATCAATACTTGTTGTTATATATATATATATACATATATATATATATGAAGGTAGCAGAAAAAACATAATCCAAGTAGGTGAATATATTATGATGTAAAGTCGACGTTAACGTTTCGGTTTCAGTAACCATCATCAGGACTTGGATATCAAAATAGCTCACAGAGCGATGGATGCTTGCTGAGATGACAGGAGCAAATGAGAAATATACAACGAAAACATGCACATAGCAATATAGAGAAATATACACCGTAAACGTGCACATAGCGTTCATAATTCAAAAGTCATAAGAACGTGTCAGGCACGTGGAAAAATATTTGAAAATGTTGTATTTCCCAAAGAAATGGGACAAAACCTCCCGTTTATTGAGAAATACGCAACAAGTAAGTTTTCATATATATAGATCGTTTGGAATCATCCATGTTAAATGTCGCGTAAGATTGTATTTGGTATTTGTTTTTCCGAAAAGACGGTATGAAAGTAAATATGGGTTAAAATCCGACAGTATGAAGGTAGCAGAAAAAAAATTATGTATATATACATTCTGATTTGCATTTTTTCTTCTAGGCACAGGCTACATCTACTATCAAAATATTTTGGAGTATTCAACTTTTTCAATATACTCCATCGAATCTCAGGAGTTAAACCTTTGTTTTTCAACCTCCAAAATTACTTGGATTGGGCTGTTTGGTTTTTCAGATGTTCATGGAAGAAAGAATGCGATTACTATGCCTTAGCTTCCATTTCGTCGAAGAGATCCCTATATAAGGTTTTCTATCCTTAACATTTTCTTTTGGGTTCCTGTTATTTTTGGTGTAATTGATTCATGTCAATACCCATAACAGGATGGAAATAAATTTATAATCCTAATGTGACCCTTTTTTTTTTTTTTTCTTAAATGAATTATTGCTCTGTGATGTCAGTTACATCGAGCTCTTAATCAGGAAAATTTAAATGTTCATAGTTGAATGGGGTTTTTTTTTTGTTTTGTTTTGTTTTTTTGTCCCGACGGAATTATTCCCGGCTCCGGTTTTACTGGACTGAATAATATATATATATATATATATATATATATATATATATATATATATATATATATTCCCACTCCACCTCTCGAGAAGGATGGGACACGAGGTATTTTTAAGCAGAGTAAAACAGGTTTTAATTCAGATTTTCCTTTTTCCTAGACTGGTTGCCAAAGCAAGATTGAAGAGCCCAGTTTGTACAACCATTTAAACACAGCGGGAGGGAGAATAGTTGGATGCATTCCTTTTACAAGGTCGTCTTAGACGAGCCTGTTTGCATTTCAAATAGTGCTAATACTCTTGCAAAATGTATGCATCCACCTATATATATATATTTATTACTGCATTTGTCAACAGACTCATTGGTATGCCTTTGATCATATCGATATGTGTATGTGTATGCGTATTCAAACATGAAAGCATACATACAAAATATATGCAACCGCAAATACAAAAATCCTCGGGCACTTTAATATTTGCAAAGTTTAGTCTTGAACAGAGTTAAAAGTGAGGCATTCAGTATGGACTGAACTCACTGCTTTTCCCATGATCAAGTGAGACAGGCGCCCACGCACAAACAACTATATCGTTTTTATGCTATTGTTCAAAATACTTTTCTTATTATGCCCGTTTCTGTTTCTCTTCCCACCCCAACCCATAACAAGCACCTTGAATCTTCTATACCTCCTCCTCTTGTAGACGTCTCCAATTGCTTCGTTTTTTTTCTCTTTTTTATGAACCCAGAACCTTCTCCCTTCATAACCCAACCCCAGCTACACTTCCGACTCTCTTCATTCTCCATTTCCCCACCCAGTTGCTCCCCACTTCATCTATCTCGACCCCACCCTCTTTTTTCAAGAACGCTCCTCTTTGGTTGCCCTCTGTATCTTTGGATAATTGTCTGCTTTCGTGAGGACCCCATGAAACGATATGAAGTGTTCTGAGGAGAGGGGGGCGAGTTGAAGGGGGGTGTAAGGGAGCAGTGGTGGGGGGAAGAACCACCGGAGCGGCATCGTTGGTCTGTCTTTATAATTTGCCAATATAGATGAGCGACGGTGATTTCATTCCCCAAACCAACCTCACTCTCACTGTTCGAATCTCCACCACCACTACATCACAACATCCCTATCTCTACCACTACTGCGGCTACCTCCACCACCCACGGCTACCATCTTTTTTTCCGCCGCCTCCCCCACTCACACGCCATCAGACCTCTCCTCATCGTCTTCAATCGGTCTGATCTTAATCCAAACCCATGAATTTACGCCTACTCGTGCGCGTGCGCGGCGTGGGGCTTCTTGGGCGGCGGCGGTGGCGGCGCCGGAGTGTGGGGTTGGGATCTTATTGACACACAACTTTGTACAGTCTTGATGTTGTGTAAACACAGAAGTGTACATACGCAAAAATGCATAGAAAAACACGTCTGTTTAAACACACATAAACGCTGTTGTGCTTTGTAACAACGCACGTCAATTCACAAAGCAACGAGTAAAAGGCATTCGTTAACTAATTGAAACACCTTAACGTTTACTAAACTCGATACAAGCACATGCTCGAGGGGGGAGAAGGTAGGAGAGGAAGAATTTATCTAGTGGTTGACATGGTTGCGTATTTCTCAACAGTGCCAATGATTGATATTGGAACCCAGAAGAAAAGTGACACCCGAGTTCAAACCCTGGATGAGGCTGTTTGTCTTTCACTTTGCACTAATGCACTTAGAAAAGACAAGAATTCATCTTTTCTCTACCCAACCCCACTAATAAATAGAAGGGCTGACTGGTTTCTTTAGTCTTGGTTAGATAACTAGTCTCAGAGAATGAAAATTCTGTCTCATATCCTGCTTGTGGCGGAGAGGATGCGTAAATATATACTTCTTTTTATGCAATATTAACGCAGTTGAAACTTCCAGCTTTTGTTTTCACCTACTAACTTAATTCTATTCAATAACCAAACATTCTCTACGCAGGGCAGAGACAATCTTCGGCCCATGTCCTGCATGCGGTCCTTTGTAACTTTCCACGTGTCATGTTTAATTTCATGATCATATCAACACAACTTTTTATTAACATTTTGTTTATAGCATTTTGGTATCGTATTCTTTCTCTCGATAGGTTTCTCGGCCATTTCTTGAATCATCAACCAATCAAATTGATTATTTAAGATATGATTCTTTTGATATTCACATCTAATTTCTGTTTCAAATAATTATTAACAACTTGTTACAATAATGTTTACATACGAATCATCACAAATAGAACTGAGGATATTCTATTATCTTGCCGACAATTTATTTGGTTTGGTTTGATTTTATAGCACATCAACCATTGTTAGCTATTAATACCGAATCCATTGTTATAAATATAAACACTTCTATTTCAAACAATTCAGTTCAGCATACAAAAACAGTTCTATTTCAAAATTCAGTTTAGCATAAGGACACAGTTTAGTTCTATTTGACCCACAGATATGACCCTATCAGGTGCTACCACTTCGGGCCAAAGTGGACCTGGGAGCGATGGTAATGAAGGAGTACCCCGAATTACTCAAAACTCCAGCATTACTGGAACCTCAGGATCAGATTGTTTAGTGTCGTATCCAGGGCACTTTTGGTGGGGTGTCTTACCCCTCAGCAGCGGTGCAATCGGTGTATTCTCCAGCCCCAGCCGACTGGGCAAGCAGACAATGTAAACAAAGACTTATCCTGTAACATAGTTTTGTTGTGTGCAGGCAATTTATGTAGTGTGTCTTGGTCAAAATAGCTCGGCGGCGCCCATCCCTCTCCAGATCTGGTTTGAATCTAGAGTTTTCCTTTTCCTGGACAGGTGGCCATACTTATCTGCCCTACTATTTATTGATAGCTGAAGGGATAATAGTTGTGTTCATATCTTTTCAAGGGATATTAGCGCTACGTGAAATGCAAACAACCTTGTTGAACTCAGGTAACCAAGTTCAATTCCTACGACGATAACCATCAGGCTATGTGCGCCTCCATATTTAGACAAAGTACAAGTTTCAATATCTTTAGATATTGAAAGCCTTGTAAAAGTATCAGACACCAAGATTATTACCTAAATCCGTAATTCCATTTTTTCCGTTTTATAAAAAAATAACTGTTCTCAAAATTAGCATCCCAAAATACCTGTTATGATCAAATGTTAAAAAAAGCGTTTTTGCGTTTTAAGTTAAACGTCATCAGACTGAGAAGCTAACTTATTAAGAAAAGACTGTGAGATTCTTTTCCTCCTATTTATCTTTAACTAGATTTTGTATGAACCAACTTTTGATCCCTGAGTTTGGTCCTAACGCTAATATTCATTGATCAAGTGAAGTTATCCGTAAACAAGGGCAATTGTCATCTAGTTGCAATAAACATAATAATGCATATTTTGAGTATTATCATAGGTGAAATATTTTTGCACTAATGGATGAAATATATTTCACCAACGTCTATAATCTTTTTAAAGCTCCGATATCAAGTTTTCCTTAAAACTTTCGCAGAATTCTCATCGACTGAAAGGATTGTTTTTAATCTGAGAAGAGACTAAATCTATTTTCCTATCAACAATACTCTCTCTCTCTCTATATATATATATATAGATACCGAAATATTACACATTCCCAAAACGTTCTACTCTTTAATTCAAACATATTTCCTTACCTTTGTCTTCCTTCTCCCTTTTTCCCACCTCATCTCTTTAAAATGCTTTTATTTCTTCTTCTTCTTCTTCTTCTTCTTCTTCTTCTTCTTTAGCTTTTGGTTTTTCCTCCCTCCCGCCATCCTTTTCTAGTGCTCATCCTTATCTCAATATTTTTGTTACCCTCACTTCTATTATTTCACTATTTTTCTCTTTATCTATCTTCTTATTCCATTTTTTTACCCTTTTATTCACAGTCCTTGTTATCTCTTTCTCCTCTCTTTCTTTCTCTCTTTCTCTCCCTCTCCCTCTCCCCACTCTATCTCTCTCTCTCTCTCTCTCTCTCTCTATCTATCTATCAATCAATACATCTACCTTCTAAAATGGCAAATAAATGAACATACATGAACTAACTAGAACTGACCGCAACGAACATAATGAGCAGCGTAGATTTTTCGAGCATCAGAATGTTTTGTTTTTATTTTGTTTATATTTTGGTATTTGGTTTTTCCTGGCATCTCTCAAATCCACCAGACCCCATGAGACGATATTCATAATAATTATCTTCGTGGAAAATGAGCTTAGCGAGCAAAGTTCAAATTTTGAACGAGGCTGTTAGCGTTTCACTGTGAATTCACTACATCAGGAAATACATGAATCCATCTTTTCTCTCTGTAGCTGAGCAAATAGAAGAAACCAGTTTAAGAGAAAGAAAAACCCTCTTTGACATAGAGGGTAGAGTGTTCACCAATGGTCCTGGAGACTTGGGTTCAATCCCAGGTCGCGTCATACTTTAAAAATGGTACTTGATACTTCCTTGTTTAATACTCAGCGATATAAGGTACGTATCGAGGGTAAAGTGGAACAATCCAGGTAAAGGAGTAGCGCCCTACCCTACACCTCAGTGTAGTAGCAATTAAAAGGGAAGCCTTCTGGTCACCCTTGACTACTAACATTCTGGACGAGCAGAGTCTTGCACCATAAGTCTTCGAAGTCGTCTGTTATTCCAAAACAGCCAACGGTCAGAGAAAACAAATTTTCAACGGCAAAATGAACAAGAAGCAGGTGGTCGTCATTTCAGCCTCTGACAGGTAAATGTGATACATTCAGATCGAGTGGAACGAATATGTGAGACATAGGAACGTATGAGATCACACACATTAATTGAGTAATATATCCCTCGCCCACCAGAGAAGACGGTGGAATGAGAACCGATAGAATAGAAATCGGCTTGAAATTGAAGTCTATCGAGTAAAGAAGGCAACGGGTGAAATGCTTTGACTATAACATACAAGATATCCATATCAGTTCGAATAAGTCAAAGTTCAGAGCTTAAAATACGCTAATTGTTTCCTCCAACAGAGGAATACTCTTGGTGTATCTTCTTGGGTGTGGTATTAAACTATACCTGATGGTGAGGAT
Source organism: Sepioteuthis lessoniana (assembly GCA_963585895.1). NCBI lineage: Eukaryota > Metazoa > Mollusca > Cephalopoda > Myopsida > Loliginidae > Sepioteuthis > Sepioteuthis lessoniana. Next base: position 48,637,547 of record OY757935.1, on the reverse strand, counting down.
CCAGATCTAGAGATCTGTGGAGACGGAAGTTCATTGGTGTTTCTCAAAGTTTCCTCTGAGCCGGAGTGGTAGTACCCGTTATGGTTTCATCTATAGCTCTAACAGATCTGTTTTAAAAATATTATTCACCTTCAGTAAGAATACTTGATATAACTATATATTATTTGTATTAAGAAACTTAGTTGAAACTTAGTTTACAAAGGATTTTTATTGGTTACTTGAAACCATATAACTGAGCAAACATAATTTTTATTATAAAGAAATAATTATTTGAAAACATGATTATTACCATGAGATAGGTGTACTTGAAACTATAGCACTATGTGCAAATTATTTGTATTAGATAGGAATACTAGATATTATGAAACTGTGAGTAAAAAAAATCTTATGAAACAAAAACTAAAATATGTAAATTTAAATGTACAATGAACGCGTTAAAATGAATCAACCATTGATTAATCAATGTATTATGAGGCTATAAAATTTTTCGATTTTAAGACATTTGATTTAGTTATTCAAATATATGCGTATACCCAAAAAATACATGAATAAATAGTTAGAGGGAGTCCGCGTAGCATAGTGTCCAACTGGCTGGACTGCGACCCGACTTTCAAACGACTAAAACAGGGTGGGGCGAGGACATAAGTTTCTTATACGCTCAACCTAAGATTTGATGAGTCTGCCACATAAGTCTTAGGATGCTTAGTGTACCTGTTCTTTCTAAATGCTCACCCAGCTAAGAACTGAATAGACTCATCGCTGCCAAACTTTAATCATGACTTGACCGTCAGACATGCTAAGAATTGTGTTCCCGGTAATTCACAGATCTGACCAGACATCCGTCTTAAGTTTTTAAAGCTATCAAGTACCACAACACACACACAAACACACACACACACACGCGCGCGCGCGCGCATCTATGTTGGCAAAGTCCCCGTGTTGCCGTGGCTAATGTGCTCAACAGGGATATTGTAGTAAGCGAGTTCGATCTCTGATTGTGCTATAACTTTCACTTTCGGATTAATACCCTTACTGCCTACAGCTATGGGTTAAATATTACCACTACAGCCCTTCTACGAGAATGGCTTTCGTATTAAATAACCTAGAAAAGATAGATATACTATTAAACCAAGAAAGCAAATCAAATCAAATCAAACGTGTATATATATATATATATACGAGGCTGAAAAATTTATTAGCTGACCAAGAACAGAATGTGACCAAATGAGTTTTATTTCAAAATTGTGCCTCTTGCGGTCCACACACTTCTTCAAATGGTGTTGCAGTGTTTGTATCCCATTGTTAATAAAAGTCATCAACAGTAGATGACGTCATCATATCAACTTTTAAGGTCATGAACTTTTCAGCCCACATACATACATACATACGTACATTGTAGGTATGAGTAAACGTTTTCTGTATTTGTTGTTGCTTTGGGGCTTTTCTTTTATTTTAGGGAATTTTTTTCCTTTTTTTTGTTGCTATTTGAAAACTAAAGTAAAAAAATATGTTACCAGAAATTTTGCATAAACCTTATTACATATATACATATTTACATCTTCATAATAATCATCACCATCAAACCGTGTCGATTGCACCGATGTTCCTGACTCTCTCTCTCTCTCTCTCTCTCTCTCTCTCTCTCTCTCTCTCTCTCTCTCTCTTATCCATCCCCATCTCCAATCACTCCTGATTGGTCCTCTAGACTGGTTCCTGTGTCCACACAGACCTGATGTATAGATCCTAGCTGGTCGTCCAACACTGGCTTGTTCATAATTAGAAGTCTATTGAGGTACGTCGTTTATGCGATCGTCCTTACTTCACCAGCAGTGTCCAGCATGTCTTCTTTATCTTACTTGGTTGGTGGGATGCATGAAAGTGGCCGTACAGCTGCTGTTTTATGGAGTGTTGCTTCCAGGATTTGCACAAAACAGCACGTACAATTCTTGTGTAATTCCCATCTAGCTTTTTCTTTATGTGTTTCGTTAGAGTCTAGGTCGTGCACCAATACACAGCTTGGAAGAAATCCCGTTTGATTTTATCAGATGGGATCTGATTTCCATATGATCGATAACCTGTCGATAGCAGTACACACTTTTGCTTGCTGTGTGTTGACATCGCTTTCAGTATATAAGATATTGCTGCCGAAGTAAATCAGCAGGTTTACTAATTTCAGAGACTTGCTCCTTAAAGTGGATTTGGCTCCTTCTTGTTTAAATCACATGAACTTTTTTTTTTATTCAAGTAGAAACCAGTGTCTCCTGCTGTATGCACCAGACTATGCAGCTGATACAGCAAAAATTCGGGTTAAGTAAGGTGTATTTGCGTGAAGGGATAGACACTCTGAGCAATCTGCTTCTGTCATACTTTCAATGGGATATCGTCTGCTTGTCTTTTTAGTGTAAAACCATTTTTGTTATAAGATTTATTAACGTTCGTAGTATGTAATTTAGACAGATTATAAATAGATATGGTGCTAATGTATCTCCTTGGAAGACTCTAGTGACAATGTCAAGTCATTATTACAGACAGGTGAGCAAACAATTGCTTTCGTGTTTTTATTTTGCATCATTATAGTGGTAACAGTTTCTTTGGGTTGACCATATATTCTTGTAGTGTTTGGAACCAACTGCTTTGGATAAATCAACATGCAACAGTGTTGCCTTGAGATCTTTTGTTAGTATTCCTTTCATGATTCAACGGATTATCAGAATCTGTAATGTTGTTGAACGATTTTTCCGGAAGCCGTTCTAATTTTTCATGAGAATTGTCTCGACTTCAGGTTAAATATGATGTAGAAGCAGTGCATTTTAAACCTTAGCTGCTTTGGCAGTAAAAGCTATGCCTTTGAAGTTCTTAGTGATTCAGAGATCTTGGGTGAGAGGGGGTTGCAGTCTTTCACCCGTTTCTCTATTGTGTCTTTTTATACATAATAGAGAATACTACGGATTAATATATGTTCACTGAGCGCACTGCAAGTTGAGGAGATTACATTATCACATAAATGTAAGCGTAGAGGTAGAAGTAGAATCACTAGTGCTAGATAGGAATATATATATATATATATATATATATGGTTCACGGGATTCCTTTAGTTATCGATCGGGTTACCACTTAAAAAGATATTTAACTACGTAGAACGTTGTCTTAACTTTCTGATGACATTATCATCACGTCATATACTTAAAATTAACATCACTGAGATATTATATACTAACTTCAAAAGTGAATTTCACATTTTGGTTCAACGTAATGATATACCATCTTGTTTGTTATTTAATACTGAATTAATGCTTCGTTGTTGGAAAGTTGTGAGTACGACAAATGATTTCGAGGAGTGGCTGCATTTTGATTTGCAATTTTCACGAAAATCCAGAAACTCTGGTGCGATACAGCAGGTGCGTTCTGGGTTAGTGGTAATGATGCATTGCCCCCGAAACCTTACCTAATTCCAGAGTCATCATCATATATCAGTTGTATTGATGCTGTTTTGCTTGTAGCATACACACACACATACACACACAAACACACACAAATATATATATATATATATATATATGTGTGTGTGTGTGTGTGTGTGTGTGTGTGTGTGTGTGTGTGTGTGTGTGTGTGTGTGTGTAGTTAAATGGTTTCAAGTATTCCTATCTAGCACTAGTAATTCTACTTCTACTTCTACGTTTACATTTATGGGATAATGTAATATCCTCAACTTACAGTACACCCAATGAACATATATTAATCCGTAGTATTCTCTATTATGTATATATATATGCTCCCCACCCCTGTCGGGTTGAGCTCTCTAGCGAGGGAAGTAATGGTTGCCACTAGCGTACTGCAAGGCTCTTCAAATGAATTGAGCTCTCGGTGGCCGTTAAGCGGATATATGTAAACAAAAATAAATGTGATATATATAACCGTTTAAATTTCCTTCCCTTGTGCTTGTTTCCTCGTGGCTGAGTGGTAGAATCTTGGATTGGCGTTTCAGTCAGCCAGGTTTCGATCCAGCCTGTCTAGCCACACTGAAGAGTTTTGATTGAACGAAACAGGTCTGTCTGCGGATGACAATATATATATTGATTCATATTTGATTGAACATTATAAACATTTTTGTCTGTATATTTTTTGTTGCCGTCTCGATCTTAAGGAAGGTGTCTTGTAGTATGTTGATTTCATTAATATCGATAGCGAGAATAAGTACATCGTCAACATATCTTCGGTATAATGAAGGTTTTCTAATGCTATTAAATATTTTATTTTTGTGGTCGAACATGAAGAAATTACTGAAGATCGGGCCCAGGACAGACCTCATATATATATATATATATATATATATATATATATATATATATATATATAAGACAAGAAATAAATAATTAACAAGGGTAAAAACCCCGACTAGTGTCCTGGGTATGACACTAAATTGGATGGTGAGGCTCCAGTTTTGTGGCTTTGGGGAATGTGGATTACCCCTTTATTGGTACCATTCCTAGGTCAAATCTGATTTGGAGTAGTAATACCTGTTAGGGTTTCATCTAAAGGTCAGATAAAACCTTTGGATCATTTATTACTTATCAATTATTTGAAACCATACCGCTTCGTGCAAATAATTGAAATTACATCGGAATACTTGAGAAATAGAATTATCAGTGTTTGATAGGCAAATACATGTAATCATTTAATTGTGTGCAAATTAATGATTGATATTAAATAAAACTATTAGTGTTACATAGCAATGCTTGAAACCACTGTTTGTAAACAAATGAATGATATAAAATAAAATTATTAGTGTTAGACAAGAATTCTAGTAACCATTTAACTGTGTGCAAACAAATGATTAATATTAAGTAGAATTATCTGTGTTAGATAGGAATACTTGAAACCATTTAACTGTGCGCAAACAAATGAGCCCTAACAACAAGTATAAAAATAGTTATCAACAAAATTTTCGATTAAAAATATATGAATAAAAATAGGATTTGATATCAAATAACCTACAAGGGTTGATTTGCCGTCAAACACCAACCAACCATGATTTCATATATCGGGAAAGATGAAACAAATAATGAACTAAACATTATGTTAAATATAGATTTATTTTTTATATTCTTTGTGTGTATGTTTGTGTTTGTATGTGTGTGTGTGTGTTTTGTTTTTGTTTTTTGTTTTTTTTTTTGCGCGTGTGTGTGTGTGTGTGTGTGTGTGTGTGAGTGTGATGGCGTCTGCGTGTCGTAAACCACATAATGTACGGGTTGTGGCTAACATGCCTGAAGGAAGAAAAGATCAATTCGCCCGCTGCTAAACACGGACCTCTTAGTTGAATTAAGATTTAACATTAACATTTTCACTATGTAATGTTCAATCTATGGGTGTAATATTCATAATTGAATTAAAAGCATTGACATGGAACGAGATTGTGAAAAAAGGAATATTCATTGTGCAAAATGATTACTTTCTTATCATTAGGCTTATTATGCATTCATATAAACAAAAGTCTGTGTGTGTGCGCACACGTGCGAATGCATGTGCCTATATGAGTATACATGCGTTGATGAGTGTGTGTGTGTGTGTGTGTATGTATGTGTGTGTGTGTGTGTGTGTGTTATCCCCAAAACTTTCAATTGATTTGGGTGAAATTACCGACTACTCGATATATCCCAGATTAGCCCAGAACCACATGAATCTATTAAACCCTCTCATACAAGCAGATTAGGACATAACACCGATTTTAAGCGGAGTACAGTAATTTTGTACACATAGTCTTCCTTCTCCTAGACCGGTCACTATACCATGGTTTAAGAACGATTACCAGATGGCGTAGCACAGGTAGTTTTCCTTCTCCTAGACTAGTTGCCGTGACTAGGTCAGAGAACACATGGCTAGGGGAAAACAGATCGATTCATGCCTTTCCCAAAAGCATTAGCGCAAAATGAGAACGAAAGCAGCCGCGTCCAGGAATTAAACTCGGTAAGTCGTGTCCACTTTCTATGAAGATAACCATTACACTACGCGCCTTCAAGCGACATGTCAAAGAGAATGAAAGCCCACACCAGCTTTACTCTAATTAAAAGACTTTCTTTCACATACTTCCCGTGGCGGAAGAGTTGGATAAATACATATCTACAAATGCCAGCAATTCCCCGATCGTTAATAAGCCAGTCCTGCGAGCCATTTGTTACAGTAGTTGGTTCGATTTTCATTGGGTACTCAGTGATTGTGGCCTTATACCAGACCAATTTAAGCTCATTGGTTATCTACTTAAAAGCATTGTTAAACTGATCTCTTTATTATCTGGCAGAAAAAAACCTGGTTGCCCAATCGTAAAATAGCAATAATTTCAAGCAGACATAACTGACAACCGTTTTGCTTATTCACTATCTTTTCGATATTACCCGACCAGCCCCCATACAAAGTCCCTACAGTCTATTTCTTGTCCAGCTTAATATCATTTCAATTACATAATGCTCACTGGTGACGGGCGGTTCTAATGAAGCCGATTACCGCGGATGGCCACCTTCTATCACGTGGTCAAAACTTCCGTTTCTTTTTTTTTTTCTCGCAGTTTGACAATAGCGGCAAAATTTCGAGCAACGCCTCACTACGAATGGAAGAGATGGACCAAGTTGGGTGTGGCCATGGAGTTCGGAGGTGGGAGATGAGAGGTTGAAAGGGTTAGGGTTAGGACCAGATTAAGATATGGAGTGGAACATTGACGGCTGATGGCGATGTGCTCCGTTGTTCACACGGTATTGATTACGAATGTGGTGAAAAGAAAAAGAAAAGACGTTAAGGAGAGTGCGAGTCTCCACACCAGATCCAAAATTTCTCCGTTTTTACTCATGTTTTTGTTTTTGTGTTTTTGTTTTGTTTTGTTTTTTTTTGTTTTGTTTTGCCTTTTTCGTTGCTGTTGATTGTTCTGCTTTTATTTATTTATTTTACTGTCCGATATTTGTTTGTTTGTTGGTCAGGAGTTCTTTGCTCGTTTTATTTACGATCATTTTTGCTTCCTTTTCTTTTATTAAAAGCGACATTTTTTTAATCTCACACTTTTATCATCCAGTCGTTATAAAAGATGATGTATTATTTTTTCTTGTTATTCCTTTTATTTTGTTGTTCTTTCTTTTCTCTAATTTTACTCAATGTATTTTTACTTTTGTTTTGTGTTTCTTTATCTTCTCCTTTTACAGGTCTATTTTGTTTTTCGGCCCCTTTTCTTTCTTCATTTCTTCCTCTCTCTCTCTCTCTCTCTCTCTCTCTCTCTCTCCTCCCCAATTTTGGCCTTCTTTTTCTTCTTCTTCTTCTTCTTGCTCTATTTTATTCTCTTTCTCTTTCAGCATTCTCTTTTTCTTTCACCTTCTTTATCTTACCCTGTTTTTTATTTTATTTTTCCTTATTTGAAATTTTCTTCTTCCTCTTCATGCTTTCCCTTTTCTCTTTACTCTTCTGTTTCTCGCATTTCTTTTATCTTTTTCTTCATTCTCTCAAGTTTCTTCTCCTCCTCCTTCTTCTCCTCCTCCTCCTCTTCTTCTTCTTCTTCTTCTTCTTCTACATATACACTTTTGGTACATATCTAAATAATTGAATTGGTAAGATAATGGCAAAATTAGCATTTATTTATCTATCTATTTATTTATCATCAATGCAAATAAATAACTGGTAAATAGTAATCACATTAGATCGAATATTATACAGTAAAATATTTAGATCAATATTCTTTACAATATCTCCTCTTCCTTTCATTTGCAATTTGAAACTTTTCACTTAATCAATTCTTTTTTTTATTCCAACATCTGGGCATTTGCTCTGTATAGGCCTAATATTTCCTCGAATTACCAATCCTCCCATTTTCTTTTCCGGCTGACTGCGGATTGTTCTAAGGACACTGTCTACGATTAGTATCACCGACACCTTGTTCCACAACTAGCTCTTGAGCTATATACAAGAATTTGTTCTTTTTCGCTTTCAAGATAAACGTGTCGACTGGAACGGCAAAATCCATGAGATGACAAGTTCTTTCCTTCTTGAAAATTAACACTAGATTCGGTCTTCTAACCAGAATTTTGCGACCTGTTTGTCTCTCAAAATCAACGAGAAGTTTATGCGTTGTATTCACTAGAACAGATTTCAGTTTGTTCATTTGTTTGGACGGTCAAACTTGTCTCTTACACTTGAAGCAGTCATGCTTGTTCTTACATTCTTTTTGTGCTAGTTTGCTGCGTTCACTTATTATGAGATTCAATGTTTCATCTCTTCTCACTACATAACCTACACTTACTATTCTGTTGCATATTATCAATATTTTCTTCGATATAATTAGTGTTTATGGCATTATTCTGTTCTGCTTCAAATGGGGATTCAGTTTTTTTACATGTCTCCTCTCTACCTATGTCCAAGTCATCTCATTTGCAATGTTCTTAGTTTATCGTTTGAAATATCGATACAGTTGGTTTTCTTCCCATTTTTGCTTTCAAATTTTGGAGCTGATAGCAAGATATATTTTTCTTTTCGTGAACTTAGAGAAAACAGGGTTCATGTTTTTTTTATTAATACAATGCAATCTCCTCGTTAAATGGAAAGCCTCTGAAATTAGTAGACCAGTTCATATACCGTGGTAGAAACATCTCATCTACCAAAAGTCATGTTAACACACGTATATCTATAGCACGGGCTGCTTTTGACAGGTTAACGATTATATTGACATCTGATCTGATGAATTAAAACGGAAATGCTTCCAAGCTTTGGCCGTGCCAGTCCTACTGTATGGCTGCACCACTTTGACTTTAACGAAACTCTTGGAGAAAAAGATAGATGTGAACTATTCAAGAATGCTACGTACTGTTTTGAACAAACCCTGAAAGCAGCCCCTCCACAAGCAGCAAGAGAACAGCCTCCTGCCGCCCATCTCACAAATCATCCAAATAAGATCAAAGCAGACATGCCGGGCACTGGGAAATAAGTCTAATCCATAAATAACGTTCTCCGATGGACACCTACATATAGACATACCCGTGTTGGCCGACTAGTGAAAACTTGCATTCATCAACTCTGAACGGACACTAGGCGCTGTTTTGAGGATTTGCCGAGAGTAATAGCTGATAGGGATGGATAACGAGAGATACTCAAAGGAATTCGTGCAGTCGACATACTTTAATGATCGAATTTTAGGGACGTTGTTTTGCTCTTGTTATTGCAGTTACTTGCTGCAGTCATCAATCTCTATTTGCTCCTGTTTATGCATTATTCAAGTCAATGAATTGCTACATTATTGTTAATAATATCAAAAAATGTAGATCGAATGATGGGGTTATGAATTTGGACTACACCCACAGCATTCAGGATCCCATTGTTGAGCGACAATATCCCGGAGAATTTCTAAGCAAGCCAAGAACCCAGTGGCCCAAAGGTAACCAGAAAACTATTTGGACTAATCTTGACCAAGAATTTTCATTTATCCTAACAACCAATCTTAAGAGTCCCATTGACAGCAAATAGTTTTGTTGTTTTTGGTTTTATTTGTTTTTGTTTTTGTTTATTTTTGTTATTTTTTTGTTGGGGGTTGTGTTTTTGTTTGTTTTTGTTTTGTTTTTTTTTGTAAAATTATGTATGACGTTTGTTTTGAGTGGTTTGGCCCAGTAATGAAAAAAAAAAAAAACAACAAAAAACAAAACAAACGAAAAACGACCAAATTAACGAAAATAAGATGCTTGTGACATCACGGCCTAACGTGCGCAAGTGAAATTTTCTCGTTATATGAATGATCGTTAATAACGATTTTTACGAATACATCTGGAAGCAAACGCATTTAATACCATTATTAAACGGAATGCGTTACCCTTTCTCGGCTTGAACAACAGAGCGGGCTTGGCAGACATGCCCGATTGTGCCCGCTGCGGCAGTGGTTAAGAAGAAACGTCTGAGCACGCCTTCTACTACTGCAAGTGAGTTCACCCGTTCTGGGATCACGTCGGGGAGTGGACGGCTCGCATCGAACCCAAGCAGCTCGTGCTGCTCGACGTTGGTTACGTTGTGGACAACGTTCTTCCTCTGTTTCAGGGTGAGAAGCGTGTGGTGTTTCTTGCAATCCTATCTGCAGCTCGGATGGTGATTTGGACGACGCGAAAGAAGGGATTGTATGACGATGCAAACTTTTCTCATCATGATCTGGTTTTGTATTTTAGGCATCAGCTTAGGGTCAAAATCAGATGCGATAGAAAACGCTTGGATCGCATAACATTCGACAAAAAGTGGGTGAATGCAGCGAGCCTGGTCGTAGAAAGGGGCAATGTTGGAGTCATCCTTCCCTCCTCTACCTGTTCATGGCGTCTACGGTACGGGTCCTTCGGGACCCCACCATGAGTAAATAGGTAAAACATTGAAGCCTAGTTAGCAGTATGTAGTGAGTCATCGTCCCTGTCATCTAGTTGCTAGTGTCCAAGATCTTCCCCATCCCCATTATTTTTGTACCTCAACCCTCACTCCAGTCCGCTTTTTGCTGAAGATCTTGGAATTTCACATGTATGTGTCATTTAACTGCCCACACCGCACCCAACCCTGTACTCTTTTTTGGCCCATTAGGCTAGGATCCCACTTCCACCTAGGGTAGGTCCGGCTTCTTTCCGGTGTTTTCGGACACCGGAAAACAGTCGGGGGGATGGGAGGGCAACCAAACTGGGAAAATCTTTTCCTTGGTTTCGTTTTTTCGTTTTATTGTATTTTGGGTTTTTCTCCCATTTCCATCATATGACATTCATTGTAAATAAATCATAAATTGTAAATAAAGTCATACATTACATTCGGGGTTTTAAGTTGGTCTTTTTCATTGAGCAAATGTAGTATTTTGGTGATTGTTGCGCACATGACGATGGATGAATTGTTATATATATTATACTGTTGAATGGGTCGGCGAATGTGGCTAGCTAGATCCCCTCAGAACATATAGTTAATGTATGACCGCTCTCTCTCTCCCCTCCCCCGCAAAACCTTAAGACCTTGTGCCTACCTTGTAACAACGAGGAAATAAAGCATTTAATACCATTATTAACTTAAACTAAAAAGAGGAACTTCTGCTCTGTTTGTTTTTATACCCTGTCCGGTGGTAAAAGCTGCTGGTGGTACTCAGAGTGACAGTACCACCATAGCCATCGAAATTGTGGCATCACCTCTGATTGGTGGCTGCTGAGGACATGATGTATGATAAGATATATTTTAAAAGTTATTATAACTTTTAAAATATATCTTATCATACATCATGTCCTCAGCAGCCACCAATATCTTATCATACATTATTATTATTATTGATAATATGTATAATGTAGTATTCTACGACGTAAAATAATAATGAAAAAAATTAGATATTTTACATGGATTCAAAAAAATCGGATCGTGGTGAGAAACCTTTTCATCACAAGAGAATTTTCTTATTGCCTTTATTATTGTTCTTCACAACTTGTTTATTTTTTGTTCATTGTAATCAGCTCTCTATCTTCAACTTCGTCATATGTCCCTTCTTCTTCTTCTTCTTCTTCTTCTTCTTCTTCTTCTTCTTCTTCTTCTTCTTCTTCTTCTTCTTCTTCTTCTTCGTCAATTTTTCTTTTTCTTCTCAGATATCTGAGTTTTCGTTTCCATCTTCTTGTGTTTTTTTTTCTTTTCTTTTCTTTTTCTTTCTTTACTTTATCGTCTTCTGTCTTTTCGTCTTTTTCTTTCTTTTGCTTTCTTCATAATTCTCTCATTTCCTTCTTCAATTTTTTCATCTTGCTTTTCTTTTTTACCGTTTTCTTCCTTCAATCCTTTCTTTTTTACTGTTTTCTTCCTCCTCCCCTTCTTCTCTACCTTTGTTTTCTTGTTCTTCCTTTTCTTTTTTGTTTTTTTATTCTTCCTCCTCTTCTTTACGTTCTTCTTCATTCTCTGCCTTAATTTCTTCTTTCTTCTCTCCTTTGCTTTCTTTTTTTTCTTCTTTACCTTCTTTTTCCTTCTCTCCTTCGCCTTTTTTTTTCTTCCTACTCTCCTCTGCCCTCTTTTTCTTCCTCCTTTGTCTACTTATTCCACCCTACTCTGACATCATTTCGACCCAACTCCAAAATTTTTTCATCAATACTTTTTAGACAAGAACCTTGTTAAGTTATTCGTTATTTATTTCTCTCTAGAGGAAAATATCCAGAAAATATTTTTCTTTGTGTTTATACCGTATCCTTATGGCTTTTCTCTCCAACTTAAAAAGTCCTACACCCTTTCCTTTTTATTCCATTCATAATACTCCCCCACACCTTTTACTTCTTTTTTTTTTACATTCACAATTTTTTCCTTCCTAATTAATTTCTATTACTACCGTCTGGTAGTTGTTTTGTTAGGGGGGAGGTTTTTTTGTCATCCTTTATTTTCCTCTCCATGCATGTCCACTAATTTCAGACGTTCAGAAATCTGTACTTAACGATAGCGTTTTCATTGAAAGTCAATAGAATAAAGGTGATTCCGAGTAACATTCTTCTTGATAATTGAATGTAATGGAAGACATCTCACTCAGAGATGGAGTATCATTTGAACTCAATTGAAACATTAAAAGAACGACATCGGCGCTTATTTTACTGCTTACACTTAAAGTTTAGACAATAATAATGATCTATTTTGAATTCCAGTTATCATTATTCTGCTACTCTCTCTCTCTCTCTCTCTCTCTCTCTCTCTCTCTCTCTCGTCATCCGTTGGACATCACTTTTTGTAAGTCCTCTTGATTGCATCCAGTGTCCGCATTAAGTTAATGGCAACAGGTGTGTCCATGTGTTAGAGTCCTTTGGAAAATGTTATTTATGAATTTGTCCTAATTTCTCCAACAGAGCCCAGCCAGTCTTGCCCGTCTTACTTGGATGGTTTGTTCAAGGATTTGTTTAAAACAGCTCACAGCATCTTTGTGTAGTTCTCATCTAGCTTTTGTGAAAGTCCAAGTGGTGCAACCATACAATAGTACTGGCATAGCAACAACTTGGAAGAATTCCCATTTCATTTTATTACAGAGAACAGATTTTCATGCTGTTATTAACCAGTCAGCATATATATACATATATATATATATATATATGCTGACTATTTAATGACAGCATGAAAATATATATATATATATATATGTGTGTGTGTGTGTGTGTGTGTGGTTAACCGGCAGACTTTCATTTAAGCATGTTTGATTAAATAATAAAGACACATTTTGTCTATATAATTTTATTCAATTTCAAGTTTCCTGATAAGTGTCTTGGTTTCAGGTTGGAATTGGTGGATGAATTTACCAAAATTGTCCCGAGCGCTTTCGGACCTTTCATAGGCCATCATCATGGGTTCTTTGCGTGTATAAAGAACGTTTTTAAAAAGCTTTTTGAAAGTTTTTTATAATATAGAAAATATTACTTAAACGCAGAGTTGGGTAAAACAGAGATGCTGATGAATTTAAAAAACGTAACGCTATCAACGGAAATAGAATATTATGAAGAAACATGGAATATTTCTTTTAATTCATCAGCATCAAAGTTTTATCCAATTCTGCGTTTAAATAATTTTTTCATGTCATAAAAAACAAAAAAAAAACTTTCAAAAACTCTTTATGCAGTTGCGTGCATGTATAAAGAGTTTTGCTGCGGCAACTTCTAACTCTTTGGAATCAAGTTTTTTGGACGGGTCGTCCCAGGCTCGTCTTTTGAAAGTGAAATCGGCAATTCGAAAACGAGAAAACCTCTTGCAGCTTTTTTCATTCAATGTATCATCTCCATGACTGGTCTGAATGGATTGTGCTGCTGTACTTGCATTGACAACTTTATGAAACTCAGAGAGTAAAACATCTAATATATTCTTTAGTTGGGACAAACATAGGTGTGAATACCGAAGATTACGGACAATATTCTTATAATCTCCTAAATGAAAACAAGAAGCAATACTTTATCAAATGCTGTCGAAAACATTCATATAGAAATTCAAACATTGAATTTGTTCCAACCTGATATATACACATATATATATATATATATATATGTGTGTGTGTGTGTGTGTGTGCTGATAGACCAAAACAATTTAATGAGCAATATATGGCAAGAATACCAAATACTATATTGTAACAAAAGCAGATTAAGCAGCTAGACAGTCTTTGAAGACTTCATTTTGATACGTTAATACGAAATCTTTCTTAATTTCAGCGATTTTGGTAAAGCTCAAATTATTAAAGTTAGATGATGAGGGCAAAATATATCCGAAAAGGGACGGGGTGTAAAGTGCTCACGTTCAGTTCTAGTGAGCATGAAAAAGCATTGGGTAACCATGGCTTATCGATGTAAGAAGTAAACAGAGGTACAAACCAATAGAAGTGGTACTGTCACATATTTTTATCTAGCTTTAATCTCGCAAAATTAAATTCTCACTCCGATATCTCACCCTGCAATATGTGGGATTCACTATAAGCGATTTCGATTTCCAGTCGCGCTATTACGTCCATTTTCAGACAAATGCTCAAGGAAAAGGCCTGAGCCAACCTAATCCTCCAGCTTAAGTGGTACCACACTGTTCTACAAAGATGGCTTTGGGATCAAATAATCCATGAAGGCTGATATACTATTAGAAAAAGAAACCAAACCACACACACACACACACATGCACACACACATATATATATGTATGTATGTATACCTGAGATTGTGCAGGAATGGAAAACACAAGGTCTTTAGAGGGAGATTTTATATACAAAGTCATTTACCAACTTTATACGTTTCAGTTTGTTAAGACCTTCATCAGGTCATGTGAGTAAAAAAGATGTGAAAGTTTAAAATATCACATTTTCGTTGGGAGCGTTCCATTTCAAGATGAAGGTGTTTGAAATGAAACGTTTAACGTCGGCCAATTACTGAATAAATAAATTTATCCTCTACAGACTCTGTGTTTTCTTTTCATTTCTGTACATGTTCATACAGTTGGATTTATTTCTACTTTTTCCCAAACACACACACACACACACACACACACACACACACACATATATATATATATATATATATATAATCAACATCAAAAGTTTTCATCTATTATTCACAAAAACGCAACAAACTTGAAATAAATATCAATACCTGTGTTGAAACTTACTTAATTTATTGAGAGCACAAATGTGGAAAAAATAGATAATACCTTTCCTTCTATTCTACAAAACCCGAGAAACAACGAGGATAAACCAATACATTCGTAGCCTCATACAGAATTATTATCTGGATTTTTATCATAAATTTTCGGTGTATAATGTTAGTTCTTTGTGATTTATATTCACCACTGAATTGAGTGTTTTGTTATAGAAGGAAATTATGCTAGAAAATAAATACTTCTTTCATCAGCAGGCTACGGACATAATGATGTACCTGTGTTTGTATGGTTAGTTGGTCGGTTGTGTTTTTTCGTATTTCAATCCAGGTAAGTTACTAAATGCAAAATCATGTTTACTGATTTTTATAGAATCGTTTCTAGGTAACATTTTTAAATGAACCAAAGTTCATTAGTTTGCTCACAGTTTAAGCAAAGCTATCAAATAATAATAATTCAATTTAATATCAATCATTTGTTTGCAGACAGTTTAATGCTTCCATCTAGAGTAAATTATAAAACAATTCAATATGACTCATAGATGAGACCCCGTCAGGTACCACTACTCCGGGTCTGGGTTGATTTAAGGGTAATGTCCACGAAGGGGTATACACTAAAACTCCAGAACTGGAGCCGCACCATCAGATAATTTAGTGTCATATCTAGGACACTCATTAGTCGGGTCTTACCTCTCTGCCAAAAGTCAGTGTATTCTACAGCCCCAACCGACTAGGCTGATATATATATATATACATATGTGTGTGTGTGTGTGTGTGTGTGTGTGTGTGTGTGTGTGTGTGTGTGTGTGTGTGTGTGTGTGTGTGTGTGTGAAATAGAAAACGTAAGTAGTAATATCGAGAGTGACATGCAGAACATTGTCCTTTTTGGAATATATTCTCTGCGTCACAGGAACAAGATCTCGTGGTTTCATAACTTTTTTTGTTTTGTACTTTTTTTTTCATCCTTCAAACACACGAGCAAAGCTCATGACTACCCATATCTTACAGACCCTGGGAAAGGCCTAGGTCCTTCAGTGAACTGAGAAAGGGAAGGAATATAGAGAAAAGCGTAAGAAGTGTGCATAAAAAACAAGATTTAGATACGTACAGGCTGTGATAGATAGATAGATAGATAGATAGATAGATAGATAGATAGATAAGGCCAAGGTGTCACTGCTGGCGGCACTTTTCCCTTGTCCGTCTCAATCAAGTGACAGAGTGTCATGATAAAAAGTGACGATTTACTCACTGGTTTGAATGGGGTTTAGGGAATTTAGGGGAGATAATTGAAAGTGTAACGAGAAATGGGTAAATGTGGAGTGGGCGTTGACAAACCTTTAGCATCGTTTTAGCTGCAGTTGTAAATGGGATGAGGATAATTAGAAAGAAAGAAAGAAAGAAAGAAAGAAAGAAAGAAAGAATGGTCGTGATAAAAGAAGGAAGAAAGAAAGAAAGAAATATCGTGAAGAAAGAAAGAAAGAAAGAAAGAAAGAAAGAAAGAAATGAATAAAAAAGAAAAAAGAGTGAAGACAAGTCAATTACAAAAAGAAAGAAAACAAAGAAAATAACTTCTTAATTAGAAAATCAAGTGAGATGCAAAAGTAAAAGCAATTCGATGATGTTTTTATCTCATTATGTCTTCCTGTCCCTTAACCCATGTGATTAGAAACTCATCATGGCCGCTGGCTGATGTTCTTCGGTTCCTCCACTACACCCCTTTCATCTTGTTCTATCCTGATAAACCCAAATTACTGACAATGACACTTTCTCGACTTTTTTCTTCTTTTTTTTTTTGACATCATATCACATGATTGTTACTTTTTTTTTATCTTATTATCTTATTTACAGCTAAAATCTTTCAGTTAATATATATATATATATATATATATATGTGTGTGTGTGTGTGTGTGTGTGTGTGTGTGTGTGTGTGTGTGTGTTTCCTTTCTATCATGCATTAAAAGATTCGCTTTCTTTTGGGTTCTTCGGTCTTTCTTCTAAACGAAGGGAGCAATACATTTTTTTAAAAAGTAGTGTAATTCCCTTCACTTTCTAGTTTTTCTCTCTCGTATCCTTCTTTGTTGTTTTTTTAAACGTTCATTTATTTCTTCATTTGTTTATTTGTATCAACTTTGCCGTGTCGCTTTCTTTTCTTGTCTCTTGCTTTCTAAATTTTCCATTTTATTTAGATTTTTTTAAATATCTTTTAAGCGCCTCCCTCTCAGGCTTCCTGTCGGCGGCAGACGACACCATCTTGGGCGGGAAATAAAATTAGCAACAACAACCACAACAACACCAAAAAGACAAAAAGGAAAAGTACAATAATAAGAGCGACGACGATGATAAGAGACACGAGTAATAATGTGATGTTTAATATGTAATCTTCATTTATTATGAGATGGAGAAGATTGGTGAATGAAGACGAGTCAAAGATGGGTGGGATTATGCTCCTGGTGATGTGAAGAAGAAGAAGAAGAAGAAGAAGAAGAAGAAGAAGAAGAAGAAGAAGAAGAAGAAGAAGAAGAAGAAGAAGAAGAAGAAGAAGAAGAAGAAGAATACCGGAAATATGGGAATAATAACAAAAGAAAGGTAGGAAGGAAGAAAAATAGAATTTGAGGAGTAGAAAGAAAGAACGAAAGAAAGAAAGAAAGAAAGAAAGAATGTAAAAGATAAAAACAAGAATGTATTAAATCAATGACCCCTAAAAATAAAAAACAGAAAAGAATTTAGAATATTTCTAAAGACAACAATGGAGACCATTGTTAACTCGAGCCAAACGCATATGCAATAAGCAATAATTTAGTTCCTTCTGTTTTCTTCCTTTTTTAGCTTTCTTTTTTTCTTTAAATTTATTTTCAATTCATTTGCCGTTTGTGGTGCTGTTTTTTGTTATTCGTTTGATTCCCGCTTCTTTCTTGAGCGTTTATTGATTTTATTAAATTTCGTTTCCCGCCCAGCTGCATCTGACACCATTTTGTCTTTTTTTTACTTTTTTTCCTGTTATCTTTTTTCTTTTATCGCGCACACGTTTTTCTTTTTTCTTTTTAACTTTTTTTTCATTTTTCTTTTAATTATTCAGCATTTACATGTATTTTTTTTTTACTTTTGCTGTTCTTTATTGAGACCAAATGCAGTTTGATATGAACATAGATTTAGTTATTATCTGCCATTATATTTTTGTCCTTTTTTTTCAATTGATCGACATGTAAGTTGTTTTATTTTTAATGAAAAAGGGGATTTTTTTTTCCCTTGATTTTATTACACTCCAAGGATTTAAAACATAAATTTACTTTGCTACAAAAATTATTTCTTTCCTCATTTTTGTACTCCCTGACAAATTGATAGTTGTTTTTATTATTACAAATAAACCATATTTTCCCCCTAAAACGTTTTTATTAAAACAAATATTTATACGCCCAAGCTTAGACTCATTTCTTATAAATCTTTTTCTTTTTCATTGAAAATACCACTCATCAAACAAAATAAATAACTGATAATTAAACCATTTAAGGATGCCGATGGTTAAGTTAGTTTTTTTACTAAACTTAGATTAGTTTAGTACAAAGTCAATGAGACTCACTTACAATGAACTGACGATAGTACTTTGGAAGTCAGCTATATCCACTATAGCTAATGATCTGTGTTCAATCTCGTTGAATGTTAATACTGAAAGTGACCAATTTTTCTCTTCATAGAAGACCGACCTAATTCTATCCTTCTACAGTTCATTTGAACTAAGCTAAATTTCGTCAATATCCAAATAAACAAGTTAGCAATATCAGATTTTTCAAGTATCTAAATTTACAAAGTACTCATTATTTCAGAGCTTTTATGCCATCAATCATCAAAGTAGAAATTTTGCATATCCGAGTAAACTATTTATCGAATACAAAGATTCAAACACCGACAGCAAGTTCGAAAAAAATAAAGATCCAATAAATATCACGTGTGGATTTCATTCTATGTTCTTTTTTAACAAAGAAATGTTTTTCGTTATTGATTTTTTTTCTTTTCACTTATTTTTTTCGTCTGCTTCAGATATTCACCATGTTTAGTTATCACTCTTTATATATTTATTTATTTTCTTACAACTCTTTCCTTCTACCACTTTCTTTCTTTCTTTCTTTCTTTCTTTCTTTCTTTCTTTCTCCAATTATTCTTTCATTTTTCTTTATTATTTAAGTGCTTTATATGTTTTATTGAAGAACAGTTCCGACTCTTGAGTCTGCTTGTTTAACACTCCCAAATCAAAATGAATAGGTCTTTCATGACACAATCAGCATTTTATAACCAGATATTTAAGTCTATTGTAAAAACCTCTCTCATTTGAGAAATTCTACACTAATAGAAATTATTTTTGGAGAAATGAAATAAATCAGTTAATAATGCAATATGAAAAATTGCTTTTCAGTAAGATTTTTGGCTTACGTGACACATCGATGTGCATGTGGGTTTCTGATTTGACATTACTAGGATGATTAAAAGGTTTTGCAATATTTTAGTATGTGCAAGTTTGACCGATGCAGTTGAACCTGTAGTGGTAAATATTTGCTGTGGTTGATTTTATCGTGGTAATTAATGCCCTGAAATGTTGTGCGTTGCTTCGCCCTGTGAGTGAGTTGAAAGCTGCACTGATAAACGCGCATCGTAGTCTAATTCAGGAACGGATTCGAACTCAGCCATAACGACGCCAAAGCAACCAAAACATATTTTTAAAGAAAAAAGTGAAGAGGCAGTAAATCACAGTAGACTACCTAGAATTTTCAAGAAATTTCGCTTGGGTTGCAAGAATCTCGACGATCAGGTAATATCAGGTAGGTTTAAGACCATGGATTACAAAGCTTTGTAATCCATGGTTTTAAACCTACCTGATTTACCTCATTGGGGTAAAGCCAGCTAGTCGCACACGGAGCATATCAGGCGAATTCGACATCTTACAGTTTAGTATGGTTCGTCACCTTCATGACCTTTGGCAAATGCATCTGGAACTGCCGAAGTGTACCTCACATTAGCAAAATATTGCAAAACTTTTGACTCATCCAAGTAATTATCTGATATCTCTTTTGTTTACACGGTTTCTTATACTTTCTCTAAAGCGCAGGACACTCATATTTTCATAGAACATTTATCCTTTACATATTAGTAATTGGTTTATTTCAGATCACAAATTCTTATTTGCACAATTAAGATAAATTAGATAAAGCCTACCAGTACTTTTTTTTACAATACTAGAGTACTTGTCCTATAAACCAAATTTAGTCAATGACAGTTTTTACAACTTTATTTATCGCTAATACATTTGTGAAAAGTATGAAAATGTTGTTTTTTTACAAGGATGGGTTTGGCATTAAATAACCCAAAAAGGTTGATATGGTATTAAACAAAGAAACCAAACCAAACCAAACCAAAACACAGAAGCTCTATTTTCTAACAATTTTGCACCCCCACTGATTTATTACTGATATTATCTAAAAGGGAAAGATCGACAAATCTTTGGTGTATTGGTAATTCATAAGAGGATAAATATTTTAAAAGTTGGAAATATATATCAAAGAAACGGTACTTTTTGTCTTATATTAAATTCTTTCTTTCTTTTTTTCTTTATTTCTTTCTTTTATTGCTGTAGAGAATCCATGAATTTAATTGCCTACCCTGATAATGAATTAATTCTATTCTAAATGGAATATTACTTCTGTGTTTGATTTCCCTGATTTAACTTATTGAAACTTTGAAAATGAAAAAATGAAACTTTTTCCATTAGGATTTTTGTATTTTGTTCTTAAAAATAAAAAGAAAACAACTGAAATTTTGAAAATCAATAATAAAAAATCAGTAATAAAAAATGTTTAATACCATAATTGAAGACGCACATAGAATTTCTATGGTGTTGTAAATAATATTCCATTTAGAATACAATTAATTCATTATCAGGGTAGGCAATTGTATTCATGGATTCTCTACAGCAATAAAGAAAGAAAGAAAGAAAGAAAGAAAGAAAGAAAAAAAGAAAAAAAGAAAGAAAGAAAGAAATCCAGGAAAAAAAGAAGTTTTTTTGGTTTGCTTTGTTTAGGTTCTATGGCATATCAACAAATCCATTCAAGCCATTCAGTTTAGTCAAACATTTCTAATTCAAATAATTCTGTTTAGCATAAGTATAGCTTTCGTTTACACACAGTTAAATATCAACACAGTTCTATTTCAAACAAGTTAGTTTAACGTAAGTACAGTTTCAATGTCAAAAACAGTTCTATTTCAAACATTCAGTTTAGCAGACAAGAACAGTTCTATTTTAAACAATTTAGCTTAGCATAAGTACACAGTTTTGTTCTATTTGACCCAAAGATAGGACCCTATCAGATGCTCCCACTCCAGGCCAGAATGGACCTGAGAACAATGGCAATGAAGGGGTACTCTGCATTCCTCCAAGCTCCAACATTACTGGAACTTCACTTTCAGATTGTTTAGTGTCATATCCAGGACACTCTACGTGGGGGTCTTACCCCTCTGCAGTGAAACAGTCGGTGTATTCTGCAGCCCCAGCCAACAAAGCAAAAAAAAAAAACGAAGTAGAAAGAAAGAAAGAAAGAAAGAAAGAAAGAAAGAAAGACGTTTAGTAAGTGGATTAGAATTATGTTCTAATCATTAATAAAAAGGTAAAAAGTGAGAAAATAAATATAAATGTAGCCAAAAGCAATTAAAAAAATCGAAAGAAAAACCTACAAAAATGTTTATGGAAGTTTTTTCCCCTTTTTTTTTCGCTGTATTTCGAATGGTAGTTTGACAGAATCTGACAGCGGCAGCGGCGGTGGCGGCGAAGCAGTCGAGCGGAAAAGATCAAAGGAAATGAGTCCAATGCTTTCTTCATCTTCGTCTGCACAAAGGACATTCTGCAAAGAGGAAGTGCAAAGTGCAGGTTTCGGTAGGGGGTTGGAAGAAATAATTTTTTTCCGCGTGCGGGGGTGGGGTAAGAGGAAAGGGGTTGGTCTGGAGGTGGAAATCGGGTGACGCGAGAACAGACAAAGATTTGTGGCGAGGGTGGAGGAGACATATAAGCGATCGTAGGTGAAGAAGCAAAAAAAAAAAAAAAAAAAACTAACGAATGAATAAATAAAAAAATTGGGGGAATTTTTTTCTTGTTTCATTGCAAAGAATTAATCACGTCTTTGTTTTCTTGAATTTTTTCGTCGAGACAAAATCTATCTCCAACATTACATCAATCTACACCATCCACCTCTGCTACAGGAAGTGAAAGAAGTAGTTTTATTTATTTATTCCTTTATTTATTTATTTTGAAGTTGTGTTAGAAAATTGGTGGAAAAGTCTGAACTGAAGAAAAGCGAATCGGCGAAATGGTTTCGGGCTCAAAAGAAGAGAGTAATAAGGTGAGAAATGAGAGCGAAAGGGGAGAGGGGAAGATAAACGGCAAAAGTGACAGAGAGAGAGAGAGAGAGAGAGAGACAGGCAGACAGAGGTAGACAGACAGAAAGAGGAATGAAGACAGATAATTACACTTTATTTCAGCAAAAATTTCCTCCTGTAAATAATTAAAAAAATAACAATGATGTTTGAAGGAGAATTTAAAATAAAAGGAAAATCGGAAACTATGTATACTTCGAAAAATAAAAGATAGAGACAGAGAAATTGAAAAAGAAAAGAAAAGAAATGGGCATTTATCAAGCTTAACTTAGCATTATAGCTAAAGTATGGTGCATCTAATGATAATCGAACTCATTAACAATGATCTTCAAGTCTCTCTTGTAAGTCATTACAAGGATCGTAAAGAAAGGAGATAAGGAAAAAGATAGAGATTTAAAACAAACAGAGCGGTAGAAACTGAAAAAAGAAGAAAAACGGGAATACAAATCAAGATAAAGAGAAAGAGTGGTTGGGCTTGCTTATCTATGCAGCTACATTGTATTACCCATGTGATTTGTGAATTTACACTACTATGTTTTGTTTATGGTTTTTACCAACCCGGAATTACCCACAAACTAGTCCACCCTCCACATTCTCTGGATGCAACGTATAAAAAGAGCCCAACCACAAAATAATATTAGTTGTCCTGATGAATGCATAAGGGAGAAACTGAGTTTCTAAGCATCGTTAACTCTGTCTTAACTTTATTTATATATATATTACTATTTTATTGAAATGTTGATTTTGTTAGTTGATATTTTATGGCATGTCAACTCTTGTGGGTTATCTAATGCTAAGTCCAGAAAGATAGATTGATAGATATGTGTCATTGCGTGTGTATGTGTAAGCGAATATTTTTGTTAATCTTATTTTTAAACGACTTGTCAGTGCTCATTTGTTTTCATACAGTTAAATGGTTTTAAGTATTGCTATTCAACATTGGTAATTCTGTCTATCAAATATTCCTATGTAATATAAATAATTTGAACAAATTTGTTTGGTTCCAAACAACGAATGGCAAGAATCTTTAGTAAGTGATTGAACAGTCCTTTTTAAGCTATTGATATAACCCTAAAAGGTATTACCGATCAGAGGTAGACCTGAGAGTAAGGGCAATTAAGGGGAATTCCACATTTCCCAAACTCCAGAGTTGGAGTCCCACCATCAGATGCAGAGTAATTTCATACCCAAGACACTCAAAGCCTTGTTTTTCTCAACTCCATTGCTTCTCAGCCACTGCCTTCTCACAGCATTAAAATGAAAAGGGTTGGTTGTTTGCCACGAGAGCAATTTGAAGAATACGGTTAGGACAATCATATATGTGCAAGTGTTTGATATAACCAGTCGGTTGATTGTATCATATCTCTCCGACCACAGATCCAGCCAAATAAGAGCCAAAGTGGAGTGTTGCAGGTCATGTGACTACTTTGGCTTACCAGGTCACGGACTGATCCTGTCCTAAAGTATCAAGGTAGCCTTGTTGGAGTCTTACCTCTCTACAAATGTGCAGTCGGTGCATTCTGCAGCCCTCCAACGAACAAGGCAAAAAATATATTAAGAAGCTGAATGTGTTATTACATAATATATGTGCATGCTTGTGGGTTGGCATATGTGTGGATGAATGTACATGTGTTTGTGTGCGTGTGTGTACACACACATAACATATTCCTATAGATTATGCACATCACTTATATAATGTAAT
This sequence comes from Sepioteuthis lessoniana, assembly GCA_963585895.1. Taxonomy (NCBI): domain Eukaryota; kingdom Metazoa; phylum Mollusca; class Cephalopoda; order Myopsida; family Loliginidae; genus Sepioteuthis; species Sepioteuthis lessoniana. Next base: position 48,613,340 of record OY757935.1, on the reverse strand, counting down.
GGTTAACAAGCGCATTGCCCAAGTACTAATGATTTTTTTCTCTATTCACTCTTTGGACGAGTTAATTTTAATCATTCGAACAGAACAAGATACTACTACTACTACTACTACTACTAATAATAATAATAATTGATTAACACATGCTCAAGAAGAGCAAACCGAGGCGGGAAAATGGCCATGGCCTAAAACATGGTCCCGCAAATCTAGATAATAAATTATTCAAAAATGTTTAAGATATCTGACAAAGTCATAAACTTCATCTCGAAAGCCATACAAAACTCGAAAGCAGAATTGACTGCAGGAGTAAAAAGTAGCTGTGGTGAAAATCCAGAGAGGCATCTTCCAGGGAAATGCACTTTAACTACTTGGACGATATCAAACTCTTTGCAAAAAAATGAAAAATAATTGAAGACTCTAATACCAACAATAAGAATATACAATCAGGATGTAGAGATAGAATTTGGCATTGAAAAATGTGCTATGCTCATAATGAAAAGCGAAAAAAAGACAAATTACGGAAGGAATAGAACAGTCAAATCAAGGAAGAATCAGAACACTCGGAAAAAAGGAAAATTACAAGTACTTGGAAATATTAGAAGCAGATACCACCAACCATGTGACGATGAAAGAAAAGATAAAAAAGGACAATCGCAGACGAACGAAAAAGCTTCTCGAAATCAAACTCTGCAGCAGGAATCTCATCAAAGGGATAAGCACCGAGGCTACCCCCCTTGTAAGATACTCGGGACCATTCTTAAAATGGACAAGAGAAGAACTCCGACAAATGGACCAGAAGACAAGAAAGCTAATGATGAGGCATAAGGCCTTACACCAGAGAGATGACAGAGACAGACTATATATGTCAAGAAAAGAAGGAGGAAGAGGATACACCAACATTGAAGACTGCATCATACATCAATACGACGACTCGAAAACTATATATAAAAAAACAAAGAAAAACTAATTACAGCGACTAGAAACAGCACCAACATAAAGATCAACTGAACAATAATAACTATGCGGCAGGAATAGGAAAAAGCAACTGTATGGATATTTCAATCGACAAACTGACGAAATATCACACGAGAACCAATTATATTAAAGCGAAAATCGATAATACGATAATAATGTGGTGATAGAGACGAAAATAATAACCATATCATTAACGAATCCGGCAATCTTATCCAAAAGGAGTATAAGACTAGACACGACAGAGTTGTGAAGGTGGCCCACAGGGAATCGTGTAAGGAATTAAAAATTAACCATACTACTGAATGGTATATGCACAAACCAGAATCCGTCCTCAAGAATAACAAAATTTTCTAGGATTTTGTGATACAAACGGGTAACCTTATCCCAGAAGACCAGACCAAGAGATAATTTTTATAAAGAGAGAACCTGCTGAATAGTGGACTTTGCCGTACGTTTTGACCTCAGAGTGAAACTCAAAAAAAAATAAAAAGAGAGACAAGTACTTAGACCTAGTCAAAGAACGAAAAAAAATGTGACTCATGAAGGTAACGGGGATACCAATTGAAATCGGTGCGGTCCAAAAAAGCTTGGTAAGGGGGCTGGAAGAGTTGGAAATCGCAGGGTGAGCCAAGACCATCCAAGCTACAGCATCGCTAAGTTGACCAGATTTGAGAAGACTTGCTGTTACTCAAACTCCAGTGAAAGACCATCAACTAGCGCATGTCTGAAAAACTTGCATGGAATAATAATAATAATAATAATAATAATAATAAGAAGAAGAAGAAGAAGAAGAAGAAGAAGAAGAAGAAGAAGAAATGGCTGTATATCAACAACCAAGCATTCTGTCTCTGTTTCTCCGTCTCTTTCTCTCTTCTTTCCTCCAGGTCATGTGACTGGAATTATTTTTGCAAAATTAGTAACCAAAGGGTGATAGATATGAATGCATAAACTGTCTTTTAAGGAAAGAATTTTCATGACGGTGAGGAATGATGTGTGAAACGGTATCTGAATAAATACAATGAAAACTCAGGATAAGAAAAACTTAACTTTCTAACTTCATATTCGTTAATATTTATTGAAATTTGCTCGTTTATAAAAAGAATTCTAAAAATCCTTGGCTAACTATCGAATTAATATTTACTCCATGAAAACCTGCAAATTTTATTAGTAGTAACCTAATAAATGAGCATAAGTAATCAAAATGAAAAGAAGTTTGAGAGAAAAAAAAATGGCTGTATTCCTTCAACCAGCGTTCTATCTGTTTATCTCCCCACCTGGTCACATGACTGGAATTATCTTTGCAAAAGTAGCTAAAATTAGGTGATAGGTCTAAATGAATAAATCTTTCTTAAAAGAAATGGAAAATCATAGATTTAGAAGTCCAGCTAAGGTATGGTATCATTGAATCCAGAGAAATGTCTTGCAAGCCATTTTGTCATAAGCAAACCCACGTGAAATTTAATAGCTTACTTAAGGGACTGATTTTTAAAACCCTTAAACTTAGACAAAAAAGGGACCATTAAACTTTTACAAAATTAAAACAGTATTTTTAAAGGAATAATTTTTTTATGTGGCCCTCTTAAATGTTTTCTTTGCTAAAAGAGTACTAGATCACATGGATGACCGAAACACAAATAATAATCAACACCAGGATGTGGTATAGCCACATTATACCACCCATGAAAAGTGACGAATGGGACCCAAAACACAAGTCTAGGTGTCATAACCGACAGGTGTTCACTTGATAGTCAACATCAGGGATGCAATCGACCTCCTGCGAATATTGACTGTCTTTATTTCAGGTGCACAAACAAATATGCATCTTAGCGACATTAAAAGAAAAGGTGGATCAGAGAAGACAACAAAAAAGTAATCCACTTTTATTTTAAAAGCAATCCTATGCAAAAAGTATATAGGAAACGGATGATGAAGATTTGGACAAAATCTGCTAAATTTAATACAATAAGTCAGAGATTTGCCGACCAAACCAGGTTGATTTTAAAGAAAGGCTGGTTGTTTGACCAAGAGATACTAGAAATATGGACAGATAAATCGTGAAGAACATTCCCGAAGGGAACTTCCAAAACGAATTGAAACACAACATTGAAAACCAAATCCTCACAAACCCCAAAACACATCAATATTAACACAAGAAGAAGGACAAATGTAGAATTAATTTAAAAAATTATGAGTAAACAGACAACTTCCCAAAGGAATCAAGACTGGAAAAAGGCAAAGTAAGAGACCGAAAAAGTAAATAAAATATTGCAACATATCCCAACGGATAACATCACCGAACTGCACGAGTGAATCTATGCAGGAGCAAAACTAGTCAATGGTAAACTAGGCATTCCCCTAAGGAATTCAGACCTGGATGAGAAATGAGTATATTTCTATCAAATAAAAAAACTGCAATAATAAGCGAAACTAGGAAGGATGAGGAGACATAAAAGTAAATAAAGTTAGCGACTTTAGTCGAGGGTGACCCGAAGGCTCCCTTTTCAATGGCTAGGGAAGGGTGCTACTCCATTCCCAGGATTGCTCCACTTTACCCTTGATACTCACTTTATAATGCTGAATGCTAAGTTAGGTGGCATCAAGTACCATTTTTTAGTCTTTGGTATGACTCGACCTGGGATTGAACCCCGGTCTGTCGAGACATACAGGAACCTAACGGAAAGAAAATACCCTAAAAAAGACAATCGCAAACAAATCTGACAACAACAGGGAAAGGACGGGAGAATCAAAAGATACCGAGACAGAGTCAAACAACTATAACAAAAGAGGACCTACAAAAGAGATTATAAATACCCTTAAACGCACACATAAACGGAAGTCACCTGAAATAGAAAAATAAAACTTTTGGCTCCACCATCTATCTTCCATTCATTAACTAATAACGAAATTTATTTCAGAAATCATTAAAGAGCCTGAAAAAAATGCCTGATAGGCTCATAGAAAGAATAATAAATCTACTACCAAAAACAAAAGTCAGTACAAACGTAAAAAACTACCGACCAAAACATATAAAACATCCATTCTAGAGGAGAGAATAATCAAATTTATAGAATATAAAATCATCTTCCCTTAAAAACAAAAGTGATGCAAAAAAAGAATATGGCAGAAAATATTAGCAACTAATAAACAAGATGATCATGGAGAATTGTCGATCAAAACAGAAAAATTCAAGTATGTTTTAGATTGACAAAAAAGTCTTTTGATAGCGTACCCCAACAATGGATTCTAAAAGTCTTAAACATTTTGAAAGCTATCCCCACTTATAATAAGATTCCTAAAATACAATATGGAAAAGTGCCTTACTAACCTTAGAAACAAAAAAACATGATCAAAACTAATAACCTGAACATTAGCAATGGGATTTTTCAAGGAAACACACTTTATCTTCTTATTTGTATAGTTCAAATAAATACATCTCTCCATAGAACTTAAAAACACAGACAATGGATATTAAAATACTCCTAAAATAAACTGCCTATTCTATATGGACAATTTGAAGTTATATGCAAAGAATGATCACAATTTAGAAGGTCTTCTGAGCACTGTAGAATGATTTAATGGCGACAGAGGGATGCAATTTGGCCTGGACAAATGCGCAAATATTACATTCAAGGAAAGTTCGCTAGTAACGTCTAAAAACATCACTCTAGATATAATCCCGGAAATTGCTTAGTTAGAACACAATAAAACCTATAAATATTTACGAATTAATGAAGTCAATGGTATCAATTATACAATAAAGATAATAATGAAAAGCGAAATCTCATAGAGAATAAGGACCATATTAAGAACAGAATTGAATGCAAAAAATAGTTATAGCAATTAATACCCTAGCAATATCGGTAGGGACACACAGTTTTAATATAATAAACTGGACGTTAGCTAAAGAATGCATCACCTAAGAGCAGATATGTAACGTCGAGAGTGAACGTGGTGGAATAGGATTGCGCCAACTAAAGTTGAACAACAAAACAATCATGATAGGATTCAAGAAATACTTAAACTCAATAACAGATTTGATGCTATTGCTAGTAAACATTCACAAGAAGCAAAAAATATTCAATTGTTAAAGAAATATATGGATGCTTCAAGCGACAAACGGGCAAGATGTCATACAAGATAACCCAAACATGGCTAAGAAAAGAAAACTTCAAAAAAGAAACTGAAGTGGATTTTGCTGTTCCAGCAGACTGCAGAGTGAAAATATAAGAAAGCAAAAAAAAAAAAAAAAATAGGCAAATAGTTGGATCTTGTCGGACAGCATTAAAAAGCTGAAGATGACAGACGCCAATTGTAATTGATGCGCTGGTAGCAGTTACCAAAGGATTGGAAAAAAGAGTCGAGAGGAATTTTGAAATCAGAGGACAGATCGAAACCACCTAGACCACAGCATTACCAAGATCGGCTAGAATACTCAGAAGTGTGATGGAGACCTGAGGACTCCCGTGAAAAACCACCAGCAAACACCAGGGTGAAAATTTTATAACAACAACTTCGAAAGAAAAAGAAAGTGTCTGTCTTATTTGTATCTCTGTCGACCTTGAGTTGAAAATCTGAAAGTTGAAAGAGGAGAGGGTTTAAATTTCACAATGGCAATGCATTAAAATGTCAACAGACAAGATATAAGAAGAAGACGAATAAAAAAGGGTAAAAAGACAAAGAGAAACAAAAAAAAAATGTGAAGAAAAAAATGTACTCACATTTCTGGAGAGAAAATAAAGGAATTAGAAAAGAAAGGCATAAAAAAATTTGTAACATTTTGAAGACACAGTAAAATCTAATCCATGTTGGCTCAGAACGTCATAACAAAGAATTGTAAGACAGTCAAAGGAGATACGGTACGGAAATAATGATTTAACAAGCTTATCTTGGATATGGCACAAGACCAGAAGTATGGGGTAGACACGAGAAATCACTCTCACTTACAATACTCTGCTAATCTAGCTTACACCACGTGAGGTGCCCAAAATTCACGAAAATAGCCGATTGTTGAAACAACCATAATGCCATCGATCATGTGATAAGTGAAGAAAGCAACTTGTCTCAGAAAGTTTGCAAAATTATGAAGTGAGGATGATCCATTGAGAATTGTGCAGATGACAAGGTTTTTGCAATATAAAACAGTCGTATAAACATCAACCATTATCTGTCTTAGATAATTTTTTAAGAAGACATAAAAGTAAGTGATATTTTGAAATTCAAATCGATCACCAAGTCCAGGTTATAAATCTACTTTAGGCGCAATGCAATTATTTTATAAACTCTGCTTGAAAGAACGACTACAAATCTAATTAGTAGATATTTATTATCCCCTGAAAATAGTCAAGATTAATTGGATAGGATTAAATATTTTAATGAGACGAATAATTATTGGATTTTTCTTTTAAAATTTGAAAATTTAAATCTGGTATAATCATTTCCGACTTGCAGCAAATTGACTTATTTATTAAAAGAGACTACTATCCCCCAGATCCAATGAATATTCATAAACAATTTAATATTTTTAAATCAGTTTGATTGGCTACCTTTATATATTTACAAACCCTTGCACACGATCAGGATGAAACACAAGGTCAATTTTTTTGAGCGGAGTTTATCAGGTTTGAATACAGAGTTTTCCATCTTCTAGTTGAAGAATCCTGTTTACCCAATTATTTATTCAGGGAGAATAGTTATATGTATACCTTACACCATATCAAATGCAAACAGATGCAAATGCAAATGAAATACGTGTCGTGAAAGCCGACAAACTCTTCCCAATTATTTTACTCCTTGCGAGTTTTACACACCAACTTTTGCTGGTGATCTTCATTGGGGTGTCCTTAGGTCTTCAGGGCTCTTCTCAGTATCCTAGATGATCTCAGCGATGCTGTAGTTTGGAAACTCTCGAGTTTACCTCTGATTTCCTATTCTGCTGGTCTCCTTTCAAAGCCTTTAGGGACCGTTTCAAGCGCGCCAATTACGATTGGTATCACCGTCAACCTCATGTTCAACAGCATTCTTAATTCTTTAGCAAGGCCCATGTATTTGTTTATTTTCTTTTATTTTCACTCAATGGTCTGACGGAACAGCAAAGTCCACTATACGGCAAGTTTTCTTTCTTCTTTTTTTATAATCACTCCGTCTGGACTTCTGGTCGAAATTAGGTCATCTGTTTGTATGTCAAAATCCCAGAGTATTATATGTGTCTCATTTTCTTGGACGGATTCTGGATCGTGTAAGCACCATTTAGTAGTATGGTTAGATTTCAATTTCTTGCACAATTCCTTGTGAATCACCTTTCCCGCCTAGTCCAGTCCAGTCTTATAATCCTTTGCATTAGTTTGCTACATTTACTATTGATGGTTTCGTCTCAATCACCACAAAATCTACACATAATCTACATAATTTACACTTTAGCGTATTATCGATTTTCGCTTTAATATGATTGTTCCTTACCGTGTTGTTTTCTGCAGCTGTTAAAAGAGATTAAGTTTATTTCTTAAAGTTTCCCTTTCGTTGCTGTGTTCAAGTCTTCCCTGAAGAGATTTGGCTTGTTTGTTGCTTGAAATATCCATATTGTTTTTTTTTTCTTGTATTTTTTTGTTTTGCTTTTTCTTTTATGTTCTGTTTATTTTCATTTTATCAATGCTGTTATTGGCCGCTGTAATTAGTCCTTTGCTCTTTTTTATATAGTCTTCGTATTTATGCATCGACGCCAGTGAGTACTCTTCCTCCTTCTTTTATGGACACATATAGTCTACGCCATTTCTCAGATATAAAACATTGTGCATCGTCATCAACTTTTTGTCCTCTGTTCGATTTCTGTAAGTTATTCCTGCGTCCATTTTGAGAATGTTCTATTATTCTCATTATTTTTATTATTATTATTTAAATTATTGCGAATTTTTCATACAAGTTCTTATTGGTCGTTTTACACAGGTATTTGAGTAACTGCAAATCTCTTCAGATCTCCAAACCTCTTCTAAGTATCAAAGCTGATTTGAGCAATGCTATGGTTTGGATTTTTTCAATTCTTCTTCTAATCACCAGTTCACACAGTATATTTTCCAGGTTCTTGGGGACTGTTCTAAGGGCTCTAACTACATTCGTTATCATCTTCACTTTCGTATTCCACAGTTTTTCAGTTCTCTGGCAAGATACGTGGTGCCTTCAATAAGTTTACAGACTTTTTTGTACAGGTATTTAAAATTATCGTAGACTCTTGAAAATTCAGTATGTTATTGCTATACATCTTATGAGATGCCGGACCAATTTTTATGATCTCAGGTTCAAATCAACAGCTGCAGCAGCAATTGGAATACACCCTACTAAAGCCTGATTGTTACTGCTGGTGAATTTCAAAAATGCAATCTGACACTTTAGAAGAACGATATGCAATAAAATTGTGTTTTAAACTTGGAAAAAAAAATGCCACAGAAACGTATGGAATGCTTCAGACTGCTTTTCGACCATCTTGCATGAATTGAGCATTAGTTTTTGAGTGGCATAAGAGATTCAAGGAAGGCGGGGAGTCTGTAAGGGATGATGAGAGGTGTGGGAGGAGTAAGGAAGTCAATACACCAGAGTTGGTTGGCCAAAAGGTTAGGGTTAGGGTTATTATGTTGAGGTTTTAAGGGAGTTCAGGAAGAGATTCCGTCGGAAGAGGACTGTACTCTTCAAATCGGGTCAGTGGCATTTCCACCAGGACAATGGACCAGTCCACAACTCCATCCTTGTCATAGACTATTTGACCAAGATGGCCATCAATACAGTTCCTCAGCCTCCTTATAGTCCAGACGTTGCTCCCTGTGACTTTTGGTTATTCCCTAAGCTCAGAGGCTGTCGTTATGAGACAATTGTGGAGATGAAAGAGGCTGTGACGAAGGTCATTGACACGATCATACAAGAGGACTTCCATGGGGCCTTCCAGAAGGGTACAACAAGTGTGTTGCAGCCGGAGGAGATTACTTCGAAGGGAACTAGAGTTTCATGTGTGTACTATCAATAAAATTGCCTATACGAAAAAAAGTCTGGAAACTTATTTAATGATCCACGTACAAGTATTTGTTTATACTTTCAATTTATTTTTTTCCGTCTATAGTCCGCTGGAAAAGTAAAATCTACCACATAAGCTTTTTTTTCTCTTTCCTTCTAAAAACTAGGTCTGGTCTTTTAGCCTGCATTCCATTTACATCAAAACTTGGGGGAATTTTATGCGTTTCATTTTCAAAGAAAGGTTCTGGTTTATTCATACACAAATTATAAGTTTAACGAAATTTCAGTCTCTTGCACAATTCCCAGTGGATTACCTTCCCCGTCCAGTCATGCCTGTTCTTGTTTAACCTTCGTAATGGTATGCTGCGTTTGCTCATTTTATGATTAATTGTTTCAATTATTATTATCATTATTATTACCACAGTATTTTTGCTATTGCTAATCTTATCTGGCAGCATTCCAGAGTGTAATTTGGATTATATTTAGAAACTTTTGATTCAATTTGGACTTTTGCCTTTGGCACTGAAACGGTTAAATGTCTGGTCGATAATTTAATGACGTAATTTCAGCCTGTCAAACAGCAAATGGGTATGGGAGAAAATGATGCCTGAATGAGCAGATTAATAGTGTGATTACCAAACACGACCACCCTTGCCGCCACCTCCGACGCTGACACTCTCATTTAGCTCAACTGAAAGCTTCTTCAATCAGAAAAATTCTGATGTCACTCAGACTTGCGCTGGCGGCATTTAAGGGCACAAAAGATCTTAACTTTTATCACTTCACTTATTCCCGTTGATACTGTAATCTGTAAGAAATCTTGCGCAGCATTGTCCTCATTTCCCCTTCAGATATCTTTTGATTGGTTTGGTTTGGTTTGGTTTATTTGCTAAACAACGTATAAGCTTCTTATGTGTTATTTGATTCATTTCAAAATCTTTGATTGTAATCATAAGCATATTTTCAGTGTTCCATTGTATTTCTTTAAATTAGACTTGTTTGTCTATAATCATGGGTTTGCATAGTTATATGTTCATAGCTATTACCACTCAAGGTCATAGTAAACCTGAGAGCAATTCTTTAAAAGAACCTGCGAAAATGACTGAACAGCATTTCGTTCGAAATAGATATATCAAATTTTATATATAACATAAAATTCACATAAGAACATTCTTAAATGGGTTTTAATTAATTTCGTTATAAGAATATGAAATAAGGGTCTACTTTACGCTTTGATGGAAAATTTAAAATATTAAATTAAGCATTAATATTTGTTTATTTTACCTTAAAGAAAAACAAAATAAAAATGCTTCAATGAATGCACTTATTTTTATAAATAACAACAATATCAAAGAAAAATATAAAAGTAACTTTGAGAAATAATAATGGTGATTCACATTGTATAAATTTTAAAGTATTAAAAACAAGCATAGGAAAGCGTCATCGAAAACCAGGCATGAACTTTACGTAATATTATTTTCTAAAGTCATTTTCTCTCTAATTCTAATAAATAAATCAATGCAGTTCACTATGTGCAAAAAGAAAACAATTTGGGAGAGTATGGAAAATTTGTAGAATGTGAAAAATTGGGAGAATGTGACTGTTTTTACAAATAAGGAACAACGTCACAGAAATGTAAATATGAACATTTAAATGAATGCAATTCCCTAACCTTTAGGCATAAAATAATTCGAGACTGGTTGACGTGCCATCTAAATCAATCAATCAATAAATCTATTGCTTAAAAGTTTGGGAATATGATTACAGAGAAATTTACTTACCCAAATTATTGTAAAAACAGTCACACTCTCCCAGTTCTCTTTGGTGGATCATATTTACTCCATATTTTACAAGTATGAGACAAGCAATACCACACAACTCAAGCCATTACAGCAAAATTCTTTCATCTATGTTACTACTATCGACTCCACCACCACATAGAGTATAAACGTGATTCGGATTGACATGATTTTAGCTAATCATTTCCGTGAGAGAGCGAGATCTCATGATGATTTTTTGATATTTACATGTATTATCACCAGAAAAGAAAAAATGAAACTGACTCATATGGTTTTCTTTTTAATTTAATTCTATTTTTTATTATTAAGAAATGGGAAAAAGAACAATTATAATATCTATGTGGTGCATTAGTTTTACTTTTTTTACAGTAACCTATCCTCACTCGAACCCGCTAATATGATTTTGAAGTATAATAAGCGTATCCAAATACCTGTCTTCTTTCCTCGTATAATGATGATCTTTAGGTAGAATGCTTAATACCTTTCTAACTCAACGATTTCAGCATTCTTCTTTTTGTCATTATTATTTAAGGAAAGAAACAAAAGGTCAGAGATTGTGTTATCAAGCTGCCATTAGTTATTATTGTTGCTTTATAGAATGATTCTAATGTAGCAGGCTTCAGCTCCAAGGATTTCCTAGTTTCCTTGCGGCACGGATACTTTTCTCAATCTCCTTGCCGTAACTGTTGTAATCATCTCTATTTTCTTCATGTTGTTGAAATCTTTGTGATTATAGCCACAAACCAGGATTGAACCAGCGTTGTTGGTTTTTCTAATGGGAGTTTTTTTTTCCCTGAGCAAAATCAGTGTTTCTATTTTCCTGTCTTAACCACCAGCAACAACACCCAAAATTGATTATGCCTACTTTCCTTCAATATCCTGCCAAGTTTAGGCAACTTTTTCCGCCTCCCATTTCCCCTTAATGAATTCTTTAACACTCTGAGGCCCCTTTGACGCTCTCTCTCTCTCTCTCTCTCTCTCTCTCTCTCTCTCTCTCTCTCTCTCAGCAGTTATTATTGGCCGGAAAATTCCCGCCTTTTGATTGCAGTGGTTAATTGGCCGACTACAAGCCTCGTCGACATTTCGGCAAAAACTCATGGCTTGGCTTCTTTCGTTTCCTAGATTTCGTTTGCTTGTCATTTTTACTCTACTCGCGTGAAATGGAAGTTGGGCGTGGAGGAAAAAGGGAAGAGGAAATCTAAATGGGCGGGAAATGGAGCAAATGTGATATGGACAAATAATTAACAGAATAAGAGACAATAATAAGCACATGCATCAAACCTCTTCAGAAAGAATATAATAACTAATATGATTGGGTAAGAATAGTAATTTTCTGGGAATCCTGCAAGCAACCCGGTTTGCCCATAAAAATGAAAACATCTAGTTCAAGGTGATATTCAAGCTAATATTATTTATAATATACAAATAATGGCAAATCGCCCGTGTGCCTTCTTTAATAAGACCACAGAATAAGAATGGAAAAAAGAAAATTTAAAAATTTAAAAAAATGAACTGCAAAATATACTGGCTTTTCTTTCCCTTATAACTTCTTTCTTTCTTTCTATCTATTTTTCTTTCTTTCTTGTCTATTTTAGATTTATTTTCTTCCTTTATTCTTTATTCTTTTTTCCTCGCTGAGAGTGAAGGTATTGCCAATAATTACTGGAGCCCTCAGATCAATTTCAGAGACCCTAGCAAAAAGTTTCACCATTTAGAGATTTTTTTAAAGAACCGAGATTACGCAGACTACAGCACTGTAAAAATGCTGAGAATAGTTTAAAAGATTTAAATAAATTTGCTGGTTCTTGGTATTCATAATTTTAAGATAAAATTGGAAGTGAATGATAACAATAACAGCATCTTTGTAAATAAATTGCTGGTCGATTTGACTCTATTCTGATCAGATAAATAGGGAGAAAAAGAAGATAGAAATAAAATAGAAACGGAGATGACAACCTTAACTTGCAGGTGAAGAAAATCGTGCGATTATTTCTCACAGGAAGAGCAAAAGAGGAAGAAACAATTATGACAGCAATTTATTTTGTTGTTTTAATTATGAAAGGCATGACACAAAAGAAACAAAATGAAAAGATTAGAAAATTAGACTAGAATAAAAAGGAAGAAAACAAAAGAAAGAAAGAAAGAAAGAAAGAAAGAAAGAAAGAATGAGAAAATAAAATAAAATAGAATAAAATAAAAAACTGAAACTCAGTTGTGATGAAAATTTAGCTGAATAATTTGATTTTTGCCAATCAATACGGGAAAAAAACACTCTGTAAATATTGATTTTTTCAAACAGCTAAAGATTAAATTTAAAAGTGTGTGGAATAGGACAAAGAAAATTTATTAATTAAATCTTCCACCAGAACACAGTCAGATTTAATGAGTAATGCAAATGAAGTTTCTGATGAAATCGAACGTTGATGTTCATAGTAATTATTTTTTCCTTACATTAAGAATAAAATGTCATTCATCAAAATTTTTCCGACAATATATCGTCTATTTCATATTATTTATCAAAGAATAATTTTGGTTTTTGAATCTGAAATCATTTTTTCGATTAAATTTCCTTTTATTTCATTCGGGTTTTTATTTACTATGGTTTATTTAGGTTGGCCAATAGGACACAGATTATTTACGGTGCTATCATTGTACTTAATGCTCCCTTATCTTCGTATGGGATAGACTCATCTTAACATTCTTTTATGTCTGTTCTGTTCTTAATATTTGCCAGACTAAATCAAACTGTGAATTTTACTTGTTTAAAGGTAACTCAAATTAAACTTTGAAACTAATTAATGTAGATTCGATTCGATTGATTGACTAATTTTAACGGCATGTCAAACCGTTTAAGATTATTGAATACCTTGGGGTTGGGGAATTACGTAGGTTCTACTTTTAACTTTACATTTTTCATGAAGCTTCTTATGGGGTTTTGCACACGTTGATATAATGTCTAATATTCCTAATACAAAATAATCGAGAAGATATATTTGAGTACTACCACTCCGAGACCGAGTGGACCTTTGCGTAATTACAATGAATTGGTACTCCATACTCACCAGAGATCCAGAACTGGAGCCTGATCACCAGATTCAATTTAGTGTCATACTCAGGACATGCCTTTCGAGGGGATCTTCCTCTTCTACAGGGGATACTGTCAACGTATTCTAAACCCTTCGACAGGGCAATATTTATATACAGTATTCCTCAGAAAAAAGTTCACATAAATATTTTTTAAAGTTCATTTTATTCTAAATCAGCAATTCGAAGATATCAACCGAAACATTATATAGAACTGATATTAACTATCATTTATAACCAATCTTTAGAGTATTAAAAATCTGAAAACCAAAACAAACTTGCATAAATATATACAAGAGGTATACTCTGTAGCTAAATATTGATATTTCGAAACCAATTTATAAATAGTATTGTCTATAAATAAGCACACCTCAAAGAACCTTCATCCAAACAAAATATTTTTGTTCCAAAAACATTTCTAGAACCATCAATGCTGATCTTATTACTCGCGTTTACAAGAGCAACATATTAACCACAACATACCAATACTCTCATACTGTAACGTTATAGAAGACAATAGAACTCTTGTGGTTACTACTTTATGGTCATCATTTACGTGTCAATGTATGAATCATTTTGACGCCATTTCGTCCCATTTGATTATTAATTACTAATTAAACAGCTCATTGAAAATAGAGAAGAACCCTTCTCTCACCATTTTAGTTGGTTTTATTTTGTGTCAGTCTTTTAATTGATATCTACCAATGAGAGGGAAGTGGACAGTACATTTTATGGGGTGTAAAAATGACCAATGGTCACTCGCCATTGAAACTTATGGGCCAGAGCAATTTCTGAAGACCATTTCCTCCAGACTAAATCGAATCGTCAAATATCTGCCACAGATTTTATGGCTCTGATGAAATGACCAGAAAATGTTCAAATATTTTGTTTTTCTTAAAACTCGTAGTTTTTATTTATGTAACTCGGGGTGAATAATTACTTTATAGTTGCCTCATCGATTCTTCTATAATGGTCACATAGAGATAAACATTTGAAGGATTTTTTTCGCTTTCAAAAAGATTTTAATACTTTATTTAATGTTTAGAACGCAAAAAAGCCATTCGGAAAATGAGATTGATATATTTCCCCAGAGAATAAAAATGAATTTACAGGCAAAAACGGATCTACATTATAGGAGAAAGGTTAGAGTGTTCGCCAATGGCCCGGGAGACCTGGGTTCAATCCCAGGTCGAGTCATACCAAAGACTTTAAAAATGGTACTTGATACCACCTTGCTTAACACTCAGCATTATAAGGTACGGTTCAAGGGTAAAGTGGAGCAATCCTGGGAATGGAGTAGCGCCCTCCCCTACACCTTGGTGTAGTAGCTATCGAAAAGGGAGCCTTCGGGTCACCCTCGACTATGGTCGCTAACTTTACTTACTTTATATAAACGCTTAATTCTTTTTTCATGGTTTGGTATATTTTATTTATTTTTGTTACTTATATAGTTTCATATTCCACATTTTATTAATTGATTAATTTGATGAAAAGTGATCCAGTTGCAATCATGAATCATTTGTATTTTGACGACACTAAATTTCAATCAATTTGATTTTCCGAAAGGTCTTTTTTCTTTCTCATTCCTTCCGGTTTTCTTTCGGATTTTATATCAGATTTTGATAAGGATTGTAAATTTGTTATGGCATCTTGTTTGATCTGAAGAAGTCCAGTTAATTTTTTAGAACATTGATTTATATCAATGCTTTTAACTGGATGGAAATAAATTTATTATCTTAATGTGACCGATTGTCATTGTTGTCTTTTTAAGAGAAAATCCTTTACATTGAGCTCTTAACCAGGATTATTGAAATTTGATATTCTATTTTTGAATATTTTATGGGCCCTGTATGGAATAATTCTCAAATCCGGATTTACTAGATTGAATAATATCTGTTATATATATATAGGTTCGCAAATGAATTTCAATGAGGTATTTATTTTTAGGTTTTATTTTCTCGACACGTGTTTTGGAAGTCGTGGTTATTTTCAAGAGACTGACAATGTGTTAGTTTGACTAGGTACGATTCTTTTGAATTTTTCTATTTTTTTTTTAAATTTTATTTTTAACTAGTAAATACTTTGTGTGTTTGTGTATGTATACAGCTATATACGCGTATGTACATCCTGTTGTTATTTTTTCTTCTTTTCTCTTTCTTTCTCTTTGAGTTGAATGTGTATGAAAACGTACTAATACGTATTCAATGTATATCCGGTTATTGTTTATTATTTTTATTCTCTCTGAGCTAAATGTTTTATAGATATATTTTGAGATAGTTTGTGTGTATATGTTTGTTTATATAAATTTGTGGTTGTGAGTGTGTTCGTGAAGTTCGTGTGTGTGTGTGTGTGTGAGAGAGAGAGAGAGAGCGAGAGACAGAGACAGAGAGTGAGAGAGAGAGAGTGCGTGTGTGTGTGTGTGTGAGAGAGAGAGAGAGAAAGAGAGAAAGAAATTAGGTTCTGTTTAATGTAGGTTTTAATTCATCTATGAATTTTTTCTTTTATTTGGAGTGATGTGTAGTCGTCAGTTTGGTATATTGGCATTATTTTAAACATCCATTACTGCACTCGTAAAGGTGTTTTGAAACATAGTTTTCTATTTTCTTATAATTTAATATTACTTTTCTGGTAATTTAAAATTAATTTTATGAAGGGATATCCAATTTTCAGTGCCTTAGTAGATCCTATGTAAACATTTTTACAGTTGCAACATTCGATTATGAAGATTACGTTTTTTGAATAGCTGCTTAGATTTTTATTGAGAATATTGTTTTGGATTTTGAAAAGTAAAGGATTTTCCTCTCTACAGATTCCACAGCTCTTATTCTTGAGAATTATGAGGTTCCAATCCCAGGTCGAGTCATACCAAAGACTTTAAAAATGGTACTTGATACCACCTTGCTTAACACTCAGCATTATAAGGTACGGTTCAAGGGTAAAGTGGAGCAATCCTGGGAATGGAGTAGCGCCCTCCCCTACACCTTGGTGTAGTAGCTATCGAAAAGGGAGCCTTCGGGTCACCCTCGACTATGTATTGTGTAGAAGAATTGAAAATATTTTAAGTTTTGTAGTTGTTGTTTCTTTAAATGATTTTTGTTGTGTCTAGGATTTTTTAAAATTTTCTCATTGTTTTTAAGTTATTTTAGTTGTTTGTTTTTTTTTATTTCTGTGAATAGTCCTGTGTTATTTTTGTTGCATGTTCAGACGTATGCAAAAGGTTTTTCGTGGTTACGTTTTTTGGTATTTTTTCTGCTAATTCGAATCCTTTATTAATTAATATTGTTGGATATCCCATCAGGTGGAATGTTACGCGTAATTCTTATTCAAAATTGTTAGAGATTTTTATTAGTGACTATGGTGCATATTCTACGCACTAGGGTATTAGGGATGGACTTTATGCAGTTTTGGGAGTCATGGCTTGTCTGTGGGTTTGTGTCAAACGTATGTGATGATTTGGTGATTTTGATTTTTAATGAGGATATCTAAAAATAGGAGTTCTTCAAAGCCATCTTCCATGTTGAATTGTATTTTAGGATATAGGTTTTGGAGTAAGTTTTACAAATTGTTAATGTTGCCCCGTTGGCATTTCCAAAATATGAAACGGTCATCTAGGTATCTTTTCCACGGTCGAATGAATTCTGTTTTTATATTGTTATTGTATTTTTCCCTATGACTTTATATAGATTTTCCTCTTAGTATGCTGAGGTTAGGGTGGTGGACGTTGGTGCCATTTTAGTTCTTATAACTGTTACTAAGGTTTGGGTATAATTTCAGTGGTCGAATTGGAAAGAGTTATTATGTAAGATTAATAAATAAAGTGATAATTTTTTTTTGTAGAATCTTGGATGAAATGTTTCTAGGTAAATTTTTTTTATCAAAAGTGAGCCCGCTTTCCTAATTTATCGGTTATATTGCTTGTGACGTCAAATGTAAATATGAGTATGTCGGGATCAGTTTTTTGTGGTATGGACTTTGAAAAGTCGATATCACCTCTATTGTTGTTTTTTATCTTATTTAGAAATGGTAGTAGTAGAAGATCTATTATTTGCCCGTGGAGGTGCCCGTGGTGTAATTGTTATCGTCGTAGGAAATGAACACGGCGACACGAGTTCAAATCCTGGACGAGACTGATTGCATTTCACATAGCACTAATACTCTTGGGAAAGGTATGAATCCAATTATTCTCCCTCCAACTATGGGTAAATAGTAGGATAGACTAGGTTCTTCAGCCTTGGTCAGGCAACTAGTCTAGGAGAAGGAAAACTCTGAATTCAAACCTGTTAAACTCCGCTTAAAAATTGACCTTGTGTCATATCCTGCCTGAGCGGAGGGGTTGGTAAATAGAATTATTTGCCGAGTCTGTTAGAGGGGCATGATGGGCCTGCTACTCTAGGTCTAAATTTGAGGTCACTAGGGTTAGGAATTTCTATGTATTCATATTTTTGTTTCTTCAGATATTTTTATTTCCTCGGACTTGTGAATTTTTTGTAATTCTTAAAAATCCTTTTCTTTTTTAGTTAATGTTTCATTGTGTTTTGCAGAATTTTTTAGATTTTTACTATGATATTATTGTCTCTGTTTATGTCAATTAATTCATTATTGGTTCCATCTTTTTGTAGTTCTTGGATTTTTGTTCTGTGATATGTTTTATTTAAAATGACTACGACGCTTCACTTGCCAACTTATTTTATAATCATACTTTTGTTTTCCTGTATATTTTTAAAGCTTGTTTGCATTTGTGTGAGAGTTATTTTGTGCTGTTTTTTTCTTTTAGGTTAAAATTCCATAGTTTGTCGAAGAATTTATTTTATTCACTATTGTTGCCTTTGCCTAAGAAGAATTTGGATTTATTTTTATAAGACAGTCATCTGTATTTTTTATCACTAATTTTTTCTATCAGTCTAAATTTTCTTTCAAATTCTTTGAGGTCTTTTTTCTTATTCTCTTATATTGCTTTTTGGGGCGAGTCAAAATTTTAGATCTAGTTTTAAAAACCAGTTTGATTTCTGTCTAATTTGTATGTTGATTAATTGATTATATTTAATTTTATGATGATAATTTCATTAGATATGTTAGTTGTACTGATCCTTTTGATTGGTTTGAGTTCTCTAAAAATGGTTCCTAATTGCGTTGTTATTATTTTTAGGATAATTAGGGTTGCCAAAGAAAAGGTTTCTTACCTTGATATTATCCCTAAAATAGTCCATCCGAATTCTTTTCCCGTTACGGTGTGCTGTGCAATGGGTGTCATTTAATTTATTCTGCATTTGTGGATATGAGTAGTGTTTGGGTCAAGATTTTTGTGTGTAATATTATTTATATGGATTATTTCTATTTTTGTCTAAAAAATAGTTTTTACTGAGTGGATGCCGTGTTTAGGGCCAATTCATTGATGTTGGCTGGCAGGTAGGGAGATTACCTTTTTCTTTGTAAGGAGTTGTTTGTGCGTAATAATTGTATATGTGGTTGTTGTTCCGTTGGTATTTGTCTGGTGTCCTACAAACACCAAAGTTTGGCACAAAGCCTCTTTTAGCATAGGAACAGGGCACAGGGCACAAGGCAAAGCCAAGACGTACCCGTTAGTTCCAAAAATGCCTTGGACCACGTTGGCTTTCAACTAAAAAGAGGCGCCTCAGGCGCCAGGCGATAAACCAAGCCCTGCCGAGACAGGTCACATCCTGAGGCCCAATAAATGTCGGTCTTAAAAGAATAATAGATACTCTTTGAGAGACACTCAGCTTGCAAATGAGTATCTGGTCATTGTTCTGAGGTTTTGGTTCGTGGTGTGTATATGTAGCCTCTTTTTATGTCTGCTTTTTGTTTGGTTTTATTTTTGTAAGGGTGTCTCAATTTGTATTTTTTGTTGCGGTAGATTCTTCAGTTACGTAGTTTTTTGTCTAGGATTTTTCTTGGTTTTTCCTCCCTCCTTTCGTAATTTCCTTCTCATAATGTAAATACTGTGTCTTTGTGAGGCTAAGTTCTTTGATTCAGTCATTAGTTCCAGGTCAATTTCAAGATATTTAGTTATGTATTGTATTGTTCTGTCCTCGAATATCTCTGTTTGAGCTTTTAATTTCAAGAGATTTAGTTTTGTTTTTATTTCTTCTGTTCTTTTGTGTCCTGGAGTGTAATTATTTTCTTTAAATTTTCTTGGGATTTCCTCCATTTTTAGGAATTCCCTGAAAACTCCTGCTGTTGTTTGGCTTTTGATAGCCTGGAAGAATGCTATCCTCTTTGATTTAATAGTTTTACCCCGTTTCTAATTTTTGATTTTTCGCTCTTTAAACCTCTTCTCTGTGAAATTATTCTATATCTTTTATGTATCAATAATTTTTTTCATAATATTCTATGAGTGATTTTGTATCATCCTGCTTGGGTTCTCTTTTGGGATGTTAAGTGGTTAGTGATGGCGTCTATTTTTGTATTTAGATTTTTAATCTCTTTTTTTTTTCGAGAAGTTTCTGGATTTCATTTATGTTTTTCTTAGTTGGCGAGTATTTCTTCTATGAGTTTTTTTCCCATGAGTTTTTTCTTTTTGTGGCATATTTGTCTTGTAGACGATGTAGAATTTTTTTTTTGTTAGTCCAACTAGAGAAGAAAAAAAGAGGGGGAGTTTGTAATATTGAAGGAAAATTCTATACCTTTGAAAACCAAAAACAAAAACATTCATAATAAAGATCTAAGCTGCCATTCAAAAAACGTAGTCTATATAATCGAATGTTGCAACTGTCAAAAAAGAGATGGATAGGCGCTAAACAATAGGGTGTCCCTTCATAAAAGTAATATTAAATTACCAGAAAATAGAAAACTCTTTGTTTTAAAACACCTTTACAAGTGCTGTCATCGAATGTTTAAAATAATGCCGATATACTAAACTGACGACAACTCATTACTCCAAATAAAATAAAAATATTCAAAGATGAATTTAAACCTGCATTAAACAAAAACCTAATTTCACACACACACACACACACACACACACACACACACACACACACACACACACACACACACACACACACACAGATAAACGAAGTTCACGAACACACTCACAACGACAAACATATACACACAAACTATCTCATAATATATCAATGACACATTTAACTCCGAGAGAAATTACCAAGTTGGCTGGGGCTGTAGAATACACCGACTGCTTCTCTACATAGAGCAACGATTCCCCCAACGAGTGTGACACTAAACAATCTGATGGTAAGCCTCCAGTAAATCTGGAGCTTTGGGGAATGCAGAGTACCTCTTTATTGCTATCGCTCCCAGATACATTCTGGCGAGGAGTGGTAGCACCTGATAGAGTCCTATCTATGGTCAAACAGAAATAAACTGTAATTACACAAAACTGAATCGTTTAAAATTCCTTGTTTTTCCATTCAACTGTGTGAAAAAAAAAAATATAATTATGCCAAACTGAATTGTTTTGAATTAAACTGTTCTGACATTTAACTGTGTAAACAAAACTATTCTTATACTAAACTGATTTGTTTGAAACTTTTATCAAAATGTCTTGATTCAGCGCTAAATGACCCGAAATCTGTTGATACACCGTAAAATAAAACAACCAACCAACCTATCAGAGAGAAAGAAAGAAAGATAAAAAAAAGAAAAAACAATAACCGTATATACACTGAATACATAGTAATACGTTCTCACTCACATTCAACACAAAGAGGAAAAAAGAGAAATGATTTTAAAAAAACAACCAGATAAACATGTATGTACAAATGTATACATAAACAAACACACAAAATGTCTACTGGTTAAAGATATCAAAAAATTGAAAATAAAAAAAATTTAGAAATTTGAATAAAAAACTAACACTTTATTAGTCTCTTTTTCTCTTCTCCTAGGAATGTCACTTTTTCTTTGTTTTCATTTTCTTTTTTTCTTTTTTCCATTCATCCATTAATTTCGTTCCTTTTCTTCTTCAAGTTGGTTTCTTTTGTGTTTATCATTCAAGTCTTTCTTTCTTTTTGTAAATGCTTTCTTTCTTTCTTTCTTTCTTTCTTTCTGAACATATCTATCTTCCCTCTCTCTCTCGCTATTCTTTACCATGGTCTATATTTCTGTATTTATTTTTGCTCAAGGTTTCTTTCTTTCTTTCTTTCTTTCTTTCTTTCTATAAAAGAGTCCCTTTTCCTCACCTGAATGCTACCCAAACCTAAATCCCCACCCCTTAACTAACTCTCTTTCCTTAATCAGCCCCGCATCTACTTAAAAGACACACAATTACCCGGAACACCCTCCCTTGGACGCCCTACACACAACTTCCCCTCTCTCACGCTCTATTTGCCTATTTCGAGTGACTGCCCCTGGATAACAACAACAACAATAAGCACTAATCATAACAACAGCAAAAACAACGGTTCGCCTTTCAACAAATAAAAACTACCTAAATACAATAATAATAATAATAATAATAATAATAAAAAGAACGACGCTGGATGGGAAGTGTCGAATGTTGTGGGGCAAGAGGCTCTTGCAAAAAAGACCACCATGACAGTCCCCCTCCCCTGCAAGGCAAAAAATTCTCATAAGGATAATCAAATCGAGACAGACTTTCAAATGAACTACACAAAATGAAAATTGATTATAAGAAAATAATCCTGCCATTGCTTTTCACCCCATCATTTTTTTCTTTGTCTCTTTTTTATATATTTTCTCCTTTTTAATTATTTCTTTTTAATCTCTTTACCTATCTATTTATCTTTCGAAGAAAAAACAACACACACACACACACACATATATATATCTGTGTGTGTGTGTGTGTGTGTGTGTGTGTGTGTGTGTGTGTGTAAAACTCATGTATATATATGAGAGCATTCGTGCGTGTGCTTATCGTCGTAGGAAATGGATGCGACGACCCGAGTTCAAATCCTGGACGACTCTTTATGTATTTCACTTTGCACTAATGTCCTTCGAAAAGGCATGAATATATTATTTCTCCCCCTAAAGATGTTTAATAGTTGGGCAGATTAGGTTCTTTAGCCTTGATACAGCAAGCAGTCTAAAAGAAATAAAACTGTGAATTCAAATGAGCTTCAAAATTAACCTAGCGTTGGATCCTGCCCGTTGCGAAGGTGTTGACAACCTGGCGTTTCCGTTGGAACATGATTACGCTGAAACTTCTATTTACGAAGGAGAGCAGGATTTTATTTGCATTACATTGTTATCAACGTTACATCAAGAATTTATCAGGAAAAAATGTCTGTCTGCGATAACAATGACCCCACAAAATTATCCTTCAGCTTAAGATTGGACTGAACATTCCTTGCTATGATGTACCGTTTTACCGGGTCAAGGTTACAAATACACACACACGCATATATATATATATATATATATATATATATATATTGATCGAAGAGACACATGGAACTCAGAGTAACGAAAGAAGTACAGTGATGTAGGATTCTTTTAAAATTTTAGGTTTTAAAACATATTTTCCCTAAAAGTATTGAATAGTTTTTATTCACTTTTCAAAAAAAAAAGTTTATGTCCGTTCATGATTTTGTTCCAATAGAAGGAGACATCTAAGGTAATTACAAAATATCCATGTCAATAAACTTGAATGGTCATTTTCCAACAGAGCTGACTATTTCCAATTTAAACTGGTCTTTAACAGTCTGGACACAATCCCAGTTGGTTTTATATCGGAAAAAGATACACGCACGCACGCACGCACGCATATATATATATATATATATATATTAGCGAATAGTTATGGTAATTTACCCACGCACACATGAACTCTCTCAGCTATAAATAGCAGCACGTACTACTCTTAGGCAGAAGGTAATATTCCAGCAGACAGCCCTGGCAGTCGGACCGAAACAGTTTCGCTGGTAACCCTCTCATTTGTATATGTTGTATTACTGTTCTTTGTTAATATACTTGTTTAACTCAATTTCTTTTGGCGCTTTAATTTCTTACCCATAAGAAGGCCACAACACAAATAAATCCTGCTTTAAAAAATTCAGAACCTTAAGAAAAATAGTTTTGTAAAAAATGCTACGAACGTTAATAAAATACTAAGAGTTTTCTAATATTTTTCATTTCCTTTTAAAATTGAATATAATTCAGAAGATAAAACATTGCATATTGACATTGCCTTGATGATGGTTTAACATACGAACCGAAGGCTTTAATTTTGGCCAATAATTCAAGTATTAACACAATCACCCCCTGAATACCGTGTTTCTTCATATTTGTATATTCACATACACACACACACACACACACACAAACGCTCAAATATATATATATATATATATATATATATATATATATATATATATATATATATATATATATATATTAGATGAAAAGAAGGGACAAGACAAATAGGAATATTTTTATGCAATATATTTTTGGGATTGTTCTTAGCCAGTTTCTTCCTTCGGTCATCGTCAGAAGAAAAGTTTTTGAGGAAAAAGTTTCTTAGAGAGTATTTTTTTATCCTTTACGAGTTCATATGCAACGAGAGAAGCAACGAAACATGCGCTGGTGACGTAGCATATTTTTTTGTTGACGAAAAATCATTTTCAGGTATTCAAGTATTAACTGACTCTTATATGTATATATATATATATATATATATATATATATATATATATATATAGTAATTTCACCTGAGAGAATTAACCGTGACTTCTCAGTCTGCGTATTTGTTTATTTAGGTGTCATATCAATTCTGTCCACGCTATTTCAAGGCAGGATTATAAAGTTTCATGTTAAATCCATTTGGTGATAGTGTTTGTAAAAGTTTCAACCATTTATCTTCGTGTGTTTCTATTATCGTTGTGATGTAATCAGTGATTGTTTTGTATGCATAAAACGGATATTATTTGGTGATATTGATCAACAAACTCTACAGCATTGAAACAATGTGTAATCAAATTTATAGATATAAAGCAATCAAAAAATAATTTATACACTTAAATATATTTATGAAATTTGGTTTCTACTTACGGAAGTGTTTAAATTTTTATTTTGCTTTAAAGTATGTAAAGTTTATTGATAAGAATACCTGATAATATCCGTCTTCATTGCTTTCTATAAGAAATAATACAATCTTAGTGTCTTATATATATATATATATATATATATATATGTGTGTGTGTGTGTGTGTGTGTGTGTGTGTGTGTGTGTGTGTGAACAGTTAACACTGTCCAACTCGTATTAGTTCTCTCATCAAAAAAAGAGAAAATCAGATACAAGTTGATTCATTGAAATGTCGGCATGGTGTGCTGTTTAACAAGATAGTCTCACAGATTCATCTCCTTTGAGCCGCGTGTACATTTCTGAGTGACACATGCTACTTGTCTCCTGCTAAACTCAGCTTAGCTTAGAACAATGACAAGTACAATTTAATTCAAAATAGTTTCGGTTTATCTTTTTAATAGCGTATCAACAATCCTGGTTAAAGAAGAGCAGTTGTACTATTTAACCTATAGCTGGCGGAATAAGGGGGTTCATACATTTCCCAATGAAAACGTAATTGTGCGACTGGAGTTCGAACTCACTTACTATGATCAATGTTGCATCTGTATACATTCACAAGTTGTTCTAATGATTTGAGGTGTTAACTAAAAAATCATTTCATATAAATTTCAATCTTCCAAAAATATGGAACAGAGCTGCAATAACAAAATATATCCCAATATTCCATTATTTTTTCTATCCTTGTGTTACGTTATGCAATGTTACGTTATGCCATGTTATGTTACGTTAGTTAATTGCCATGTGAGAAACAGGGATATTTATATCTAAAAAGAGTTTTGAAATCAAGACCGATGTTTTTTTATATAAATTATCCTCAATGTGTTTGTCAACACGTGAAACGAAGGACCTAGCAGGAGATCCTGGTGTTGAATTATGCATATATGAGGAATTTCAGACTAGGTTAGTAAGAAAGGCAGACGAAAAGAAAAATTGTTGTGAACCAAGAAAAGACATGAAATGTGAGGAAGAGACAAGTCGTGGACGTACTTTCAAATACTAAACCAAAATATTAAACAACATTATGTATAAGTCTCGCGTATTCTCATAGTTAGGAAGCTGTGTAAGCAGTCCATTGATATTAAGTTCGATTCTCACTGGGTGCCTCAAACTTATGACCATATCTTTAACTAAGGTAAGTATGGTAAATAATTTTATTCCTTTATCTCAAACGATGCGAATTTAATCTTTTCTCACAACTATAAGAAAATAAACACAGGTGCTTTCTTAAAGAAATTGATGTTGTTGCAGCTGTTGTTTCGCTATCTACAAGACGAACGCCTCACTAGAGTCTATTTACTTCTCCCGACTACTGTAAAATCAACTCACTGTTGTTTATTTGTTTCTCTCGACTGTTGTGAGGGTCCCCACAATAATTCTCCCAGTCATGTAATCTGTTTTGAACTACGCAAGACTTTTCGAAAATTATAATAAATTTCCGTTTTCAAGAATTCTATTACTTTACTTTTGATTTCTATCCACAGTGACAAAAACAACATAAAATTGCGAGTGGCTAGATACTTTTTGCAGCAATCCAATTACACATTTATTGGAAATATATTGACAGTAAACGGTACAGAAAATTGATCTTCATTCCAGCAAAATAATGAATGGTCATTTCGGTTGTAAATTTCAACAGAAATATCAGTTGGGAGGAATAAAATGCCAAATACCTACACTGTATTTAAGTTGATAGGTATCAACAAGCGAATGAATGTAGAGATTGTCATCGAACAAATATAGAAAACCGTAAATTTATTAACTAAAACTCTTCCTTCTCATTTCCCGTGTAATGTGTTGATTTTCTTGTTTTAATTCGTGAAAATAAAAGTCTATAAATTCTGGCATTGATACGCATGCGTCAATTCATCTCACAAAGAAGCTTTTAAGCCAATCGGATTTATTATCTGCCTTCTTTTATGACAATGTTTACACATGAGGAGCTGCGCATGCGCATGAGTAAGTGGCAATGACTCCTTTTGAACTGATCCCCAGGGGCACCAGGGTCGATACAGACTGATTGGACAGATGGTTGGCTGGTGTTATTCTTGTGAAATTGTGGCGGTTTTAGGCAACAACAATTAATGAGCAGAAAAGAAAGAAAGAAAGAAAGAAAGAAAGAAAGAAAGAAAGAATAGAAAAGAGGACAAGAAAGAAAGAAAGAAAGAAAGAAAGAAAGAAAGATAAACTGTAGAACAACGAATAAATGTAGGTTTGTAGATAAATGATTTTTTTTTAAATGAGAGAGTAAATGCATAGGGAAAAAATGAGAGAGAGAGAGTAAATTCTGAGGAAAGAGATGAAGAGAAAGGAAATGACAGGTAGATTCATATACTGAATAAAAAGATTCATCATATAAAAGAGAAATAATTTCGAAGCAAAGAAAAAAAGAAAAAGCCGAAAAAAAAAAAAAAAGAATTTTAACAAGTTTGAAGACTTGAAAAAAGTGGATTAAAAGAAAGAAAAGGTTGAATGAAAGGGGAAAAAAGCCGAGAAAATAAAATAAAAAGCAAAGAAAGAAATGCTGAAAAAAATGAAACCCCTAATTGGTGAATACATTGTGTAATGAGCATTCATTTTAAGTTAGCTGAGTAATGACCCTCAAGGTGGTCAGCCACACTGCAGATGCAGAAATGACATCCAACCTGATCTCCGACCCTCTTTCAGTACGGCTGCGTTAAAGATACAAAAAAATACGAGGGAACGAAATAGCGCCTACCACCCCAAAGTTCCGGGTAAAGAATGGATAGAGAAGCAGAGACATTCAAACCGATTTACCAAATTAGTGTCCACTAGAACCGGATCTATTATTCCCTGAAGACTTTTCCTATCGTCTGCCGACGCAATCTGCTCCAATGTGTCTTTGTCTCTTAGCGAAAGGAAGTGGTTGGTGAAAGAACCGATGGTGGCTCTGATCAAAATTTGGACATGTGTTAAAGGGCCAGATTCCTTTCGTCACTTCCTATCCACCTACCTATTTCCATTTTTATGAGTAGGTGATCACCCTTGCGTGGGAGTTAGAATAAGATATAAATTCTACATCCATTCTGAATTCCCTCTCCCCTACCGATTAAACATTTTCACTTTTTAGACAGAAACTGATTCGTTAACTTTCTCCCCAGAGACATTTTTTTTCTGCTGGAGGTTTCCTGTGTTGTTAAAGAATTCGTTCTGAAGACTAACAAATGTACTTTCTGTTAAATCTATTTACCAAGTTTCGCTAAGTTGTGACATAAGGCCAGAAGTAGATTCTCCGCTTTTAATTTGGTTTGGTTTGGTTAGTTTGCATAACGGCATATCAACTCCTTCCGAGTCATTCAATCCCGAAATTTTATCCATTTGATAATGTTTGATAGTAATCATAACTATTTTTGATGTTTCATTACTCTTGTTTATAATCATTTGCTTGCATAAAGTTATGATATCAAGTATTCCTTTTCAATTTTCATGCCATCATATGGTTTCAAGTACTCCGATCTAATTCTAATAATAATACATAATTATGTGATTTCAAGTAACTATTTCTATTTAGTAATAATCATTTGTTTGTACAATTATATTATTAGTTGTATTTAATCCTTATAATTTATAATACTTATAATATAGTGTTTGATACTATGATCTTCAAAAAGATCTACTTGAATCCTAGATGGGACCCTAACAGGTACTACCGCTCCGGGTGAGAACGGACTTGTAAGTAATGAGAATAAAGGAGGACTGTACGCTTCTCAGAGCTCCGGAACGGGACACTCGCTATCAGGAGCAGTTTAGTGTCATACATAGGACACTCCGCCGGAATTAGTCAGCATATTCCAAGTCCTGCCGACAGGGCTTACAACTTTGGGATAACAACCACCGATTTGTCACTTCTCCAGTAGCGAGAAATAGTAATGCATCGGAAATAAGAATAAAGAAATCCCCCATGAAACTCGATTTCTGATAAAATAAAGCATAAATTCTTCCAAGCTGTAACTGTGTCAGTATTACGGTGTAGTTGCACCACTTGAACTTTAAAGAAACTCTTGAGAAAAAGATAGATGAGAACTATACAAAGCTGTTTCGTGTTGCTTTGAACAAATCCTGTCAGCAGCACCTACCATCACACAAACTATCTTTGTGAGACGAACAAGACATACAGCTTATTGCTGAGCGAAGCTAAGGACAAACTCATAAGCGACGTTTTCTTAAAGACAGCTACACATGGACTCACCAGCGTTGCCCGACCAGCAGAAACTTACATTTACCAGCTATGTGAACACTGTCTAAAGGACCTATTTAGAACGATTGATGATGGGGACGGGTGATGAGAGAGAGAGAGAGAATCAAAGGGATCTGTACTGTCGGCACACTTTGATAATGATAATGATGATGATGATTAGTTGTGTTAAAATATTTTTGTTTCTTGTAAAAATGACGACTCATGTGATCTTCAATAAAAAGTAACAAGAATTAAGATGAAGCATTATACAAGTCAAAATCATCAATAATAATAATTGACGGCCTTCATCTAAAAAAGAAAATACAAAATATATTTAATTGAAAATTGGCAGTTATTTTATTCAAATTTTTACGGTGAAGTAACTCCGATTTTCATGATGATAATAATCTTTCATTCATCAGATACATGCTAACATAATAGGATTTTCTTTACAAATTCAAATTATACTTATCGCTTTCCCGGGGTCAAAAAACAAGTTTGTGTTTTATACCCACATCCAGTTCATTATAAAGTTTTTACTTATATTTCGACACTTTAAGACTGTTTATTTTTTGCAGTTTCGTTTTTCCGTCCTATTGACTAATTTCAGTACTTTATTTTGATCACGTGATGCTTATTCATACCCATGGTTATTAAATGGAAGTAAGGTTTGCACTGATGGCGGAATTATTTTATTTTATTTTTTTTGCAAATTTTTTACTTATTTTAAAACTAAGATGATAACGACATCATTTAAAATATCTGTTTCCTTCAGATCTAGGTAGTCCAGAAAATATGTATTACGTCTAAGTACTTCACTGAGCTTGATCTAGTTAGGCTCAAGACCATCGATGCAAAGCAAACAGAAGTAATGCTCAGCAAGACTTGTTAACTAACTTCTGCTTCAAGAATTTTTCTAAGTTTAATTTGGAAACAAAAATTCTAGCGTGGATCCTACATGGAGGATGAACTTCAGTACAGCAATATTGATCTGCAAAATTTCTTTGCTAAACATTGCTCGAAGGCCGGATTGCTCATATCTTTAAGTTCGATGTATGTGGACTTTATAACACTGACACAAACTTGCATTGGTTCCTGCTACTTAGGCACTTTTTTTCTTTTTTAAATAGACTTTATCCAACATTTTCTTTATCTTCATTTAGTCAGCAGACCATTTTTACTTTCCTCTTTCTTTTTATTTTCTCCTCCTTTTTATCCCCTCTCTCTTCTTCTTATTCTATTTCCTCTTTCTTTTTATTCTATCTTCTCATCTTTCACTTCTTCTTCTTCTTCTTCTTCTTCTTCTTCTTCTTCTTCTTCTTCTTCTTTACTGTTTTATTATTTGTCTTTATTTCAGGATTATTTATTGATCATCGATGAAGCTCAAGGGTCAGCAAATTTCTTAATATCAAATCGCATTTAAGACAGGTTTATTTATCAAAAACACGATTATCACTTTCATATTTCATATTTTCGTGTCTTTCGAGCCAACAATATTATTATTATTATTATTATTATTATTATTATTATTAGTAGTAGTAGTAGTAGTAGTAGTAGTAGTAGTCTTATGGAAACTGTCGGATGTCAAGTGACACAAAGTCTCCTTACAACTGTAGTATTTCACAGCAATGTTATTTTGTGGGTCATTTAGGAGATAAAGTGATATCAAGTCTACTACCAGCCATGATCATTATTATTATTATTATTAGTAGTAGTAGTAGTAGTAGTAGTCATTTATATTTGTGTATTTTGACTATATCTTGGGATTGAGTGACAACAAGTTTCATCAAATCTCCAGAGTATATCTCCCTCTATCTACGTAGACTTGCAACACCTCGGTAGCCAAAACGGTTCAATTTCTCCTTAGATCTTTTATCCATGTAGATAGTATTGTTTTTGGTTTTTGTATTTTACCGAGTAAGCCTATTATTTTGGATACAGCCTAACAGTTTTCTCAGCTTCCAAGTGAGATCCTTGAGGGTTTTTTCTCAGTTTTTCTGATTCTTTTGTCTTTACCGATTCACCTTGACAGCCATATGCGCGATCTGACGGATTTTCTTTTCATACACATTTTTATACTTTTTATTTTTTCAAAACAATCATCTCAATTTGTACTGACGCTGGTCAAATAGGGTGGTTATCCTCACTTTCCTCGTATCTTACTCAGTTCGTAATGTGACCATTCGACCAAAAGTGTTGTTCCACCTAACAATAATGCATTGTGTCACGTAAAAACCGTGCCCGGGAAAGAAGTTGATGTCTAAAAGACTTGCTGAATGTATAAATCGTACTTTCCTTAAGTTTGATATTGAATTTGATCGCTATTCGATATTCTTATTTAGTTTTCCTGTTAATCTTAATCCCCCACCAAAAAAGATTACACAGCTGAACGTGAATTGCGAGAGGCTAATGTGGAGTACGTGTTCAAGGTCAATATTGATCAGTCGTGTTTCAGTGATGCCAACCGAAAAATAAAAAGTCATTACTTTCTTGAGTGACGACAAATCTTGTAACTACTCTTTCATACGTTTACTATTTATTTCCCTGGTAAGTTTTTCCGACCAGCTCTAACTGGTGGTTTTTTACAGGAGTCTGAGTGACTGTAAGTCTCCTTAGATCTGCAGGACTCTTCTAAATATTCTAGCTGATCTTGATATAGTTGAGATCAGAATAGCCTCGATTCATCCTCTGATTTCCTATTCCCCGTCTCTTTTCAAGGTTCTTGGACACCGTCCCAGGGGCTCCACAATTCAGATAACTGCTACCTTCATGTTCTACTGTTTCAGTTTACTGATGAAACCCTGCTGTCCTTGTTTTTTTTGGGGGGGGGTGTTTTTGGAGGGTTTTCTTTTCTTTTTTTTTCTTTTTTTTTTTTGAGGTTCGATTTTTCTCATTTTTTTATTTTGGTGGTGGTGGGTATTTCCAACCCAAATTCTCTCCATCACATTGTTAAAACTCATTCATTTTCTCGTTTATTCATTTTCTCTTTCATTCATTTTCTCTTTCATTCATTTTCTCGTTCATATTCAACATCAGTCTTTGTTTCCCTTTACACTCGAATCGATCATTTTTTCTCCCTCTATCAACAAAACGATTCTCTACCCTCCTCTCTGATATCTTTCCCAGCCATCTCCAACAACTGGGCATCATCTGTCCACTTATCATCCTCTTACATGTCTCCTTACTCATGTTGCCTCATGGCGCTCTGCTTTCCTGTGGGAGACGGGTCGGGCAACAAACTCGATGAAATGAACTCTATCCACCGATTTCCGACTTCATTTCTTGTTTCCATGCTCTTTCACGGATCAAATTTCTTTATAAATAAATTCCACGAAGAACTGTGATTCTCTTTCGTTTCTTTTTTTTAATAATCTTTTCTCTCCTTTCGATTTTTTTTTACTTTATTTCCTCACTTGATTTAGCACATTTATAGTTATTACCTCATTAACTTCCTTGTTTTTTACTAATTTCTTATTTTCTATTTTTTCCATTTTTTATAAAATTTAATGAGTGTATCTAAATACAGTAGAAGTTTAAGTTAGGAAAATAGAAGTTGAAAGATTGTATTGCCCCATTTTTCCAATTGAGGATAGTTTACCTGCATTCACAATTTGGAAACATGATTTTATCTCGGGTTAAACACCGAAAACGAATTTCGGTCTGATAGGAAACAGGTCTTCCTTCTTTCTTATGACTATGCGAGTTTTCACACCGGCGTCAACTGATGGGATTTCACTGGAGTTTGAGTAGTAGCAACTCTCCACATGTCTCCTGGACTCTTCTCAGTATTCCGGCTGATCTTAGTAATGCCGTAGTTTAGATGGTCTCTTTTCCCCTCCGATTTGCAACTCTTCCAGCCTCCTTACAAAGCGTTTGGGAATCGTTCCAAGCGCACTAATTGCAACTGGTATCACAGTCACCGTCATGTTCCATAGCTTTTTAGTTCTCAGACAAGGTCTAAAATTCTCTCTCTTTTTATTATCTTTGATTTTCACTCTATGATCTGCCCTGACAGCAAAGTCCACAAATCGCCAGGGTCTTTTTTTGATTTTTTAAAATCTTTTAGCCGGGATCAGATTATCTGTTTGTATCTTAAAATCCCATAGAATTTTGTGCGTCTCTTTCTCTCGGATGGATTCTAGTTTGTACATATATCGCTTGTTCGCATGGTCAAATTTCAATTTCTTGCACAATTCCCAGTGGATCACCATCCCCACCCAGTCGTGTCTAATGTTGTATTCTTTTTGCACTAGTTTGCTGCATTTGCTTATAATGTGACTAATCATTTCGTCTGTATCACGACATAGCATACACTTGCTATTTTGCTGTGTCCAGTCTATTTTTCTTAGTAGCACAAAACAACGTCATAAGGCCTAGTTAATATAGTTAATCCTTATGGTATTGTTTTAAGCTACAATTAGCAGAAATTCAATTTTTTTCTCAAAGCATGCCTTTCCTAATCATGTCCAGGTATTCTTGTGTGAGATTTCGTCAGTTTGTCGATTGAAATATCCATAGGGTTGGGTTTTTTCACAATTTTATTTCCAAGTTATTTTTGTTCTGTTGATCTTTATGTTGTCTGTATTGTTTCCGGTTATTGTAATTTGTCTTTCTTTTCTCTTTTTTATGTAGTTTTCGAGTCGTCGTATTGATCCATCGATGCTATCTTCAATGCTAGTGAGTTATCTTTTTCCTTTTTTTTTCTTGACACATATAGTCTGTCTACGTCATTTCTCGGGTGTATGGCCTTTTGCATCCTCCTTAGCTTTCTTGTCCTCTGGTCAGTTTGTTGAAGTTCTTCCTTCTTCCATTTCAAAAATGATTCCGGGCATCTTACAAGGAGGAAAGCCCAAGTGTTTATCCCTTTGATGAGAATCCTACTGCAGATCTTGGTTTCGAGAAGCTTTCTCGTTCGTCAGGGACTGTTTTTTATTTTTCATTTTATCTCCACTTGTTTGATGGTATCGCTTCCAATATTCGCAAGTACTTATGATTTTCCTTTTCTCCGAGCGTTCTGACACTTTCTTGATTTAGTAGTTTTAATCATTCAGTTATTTGTCTTATTCCGCTTCTCGTTATTAGCATTGCACATTTTTCAATGCGAAATTCCATTCCAATATCATGACTGTATTGTTTATATTAATAATTCCAATTCTTTTTAATTTTTTGCAAACTTTTTGATATTGTCCATATATTCAAAGTGGTTAATCTTTTCTTGTGATTTTGTAGCCTATTGTGCATTTTCTAAGCCTGTGATTGAGAGGCATCATAGCTATTACAAATAGTAATCGTGAAAATGTATCTTTCTAGAAGCTACCACTCGGGATTTTCATCTCAGCAAAAGTTTTTTTTCCGCCTTTCCACTTTCTAGTTTTTCATAGCTTTCGTGGTGAACTTCATAACTTTGTCAGATAGCTTGCACATTTACTGACAGTCTATCATCCTGCTTTGTGAGATCATATCGTAGGCCTTTTTGTTGTCAATCTACGCCATGGCTACATTTTTCTGTCTCGTTTTATGGTCCTTGAGGATGTGCTGATCAATATACAGTAGATCACCGGTTCTTCTTGTTTCCTTGTGGCATCCTTTCTGTTCTTCAGTCTGCAGCTTACTAGTGAGAAATAAATCTCCTCCCAAATCTATTTTCCACACAGGTAGACATGATATCGATCTATAGTTGTTGAGGACGGTTCCTTTTTGGGGGTCTTTTTGGATCAGGTCAGTCATTCGTGTATACTTGTTTCTTTGAGGCATCTACTCAGTTCACGAGCTTATCAGTCATGGATGGACGTGAACTTTTAAAATCAGAATCCATGTATGCCATCATGGCCTTGAGTTTTTCAATTTGTTCCTTTTTTGAGTGTCTCCAGGTGTATTATTACTTCAGGGCCCACTTCGAGTCCTTGTAATTCTTTTTCTATACCATTTATCTATTTGGCCTTTCAGTAATATTCTTTCTTTTCCCATATTTTACTATAGAATAGTTTTGTTTCCTTTATATCCGTTTCTAAGTATGTCCTCATGCATTCTTCTCTTCCTTTTTAGTAGAATTTTCCTTCGTTATTTTGGAGAGACCTGTTTTGCTTATATTGCTTGACCCTGTCTCGGTATCTTTTAAGCCGCTCTTCTTTCGCAAATATCTTTTGATTTATCTATTGTCAGATTTGTCGGCTATTTTGTTTTGGTCTTTACATATCCTCGTGTTTTTCCTTCCTTCGTATCTTCGCTTGTTGTTGTAATTTCTTTACCTGTCCTCCTAGTCTAATCTCTCTTCCAGATTTTGTATTTCTATTCGGGTTACTTAGAGGCACACAGATTTTGTCTCAGACTAATTTCGCTCCTGCATAAATCAATTCATTTAATTCACTGATGTTGTCCATTGAAATATTTGTTTATAATTTGTTTATCTTTTTGTTTTCTACATTAACTTACTTCCAGTCCTAGATCCTAAGAGATGGTAATATAATCTTCTTTTCATATATGATTTTCTTTATCAACTCTACATTTAGTTTATCTTCTTGTGTTCACGTTTGTTTTGTGGCGTTTTAATTTTCATTATTTTGCGTTTCCATTGGGTTAGGGTTTTTTTGTTTTTTCAGTATTTAGCGTTTCAGTTTGCCTAGTGGGGTCTTTTTGATATTCTTCCCAATTTACTTGGTATATTTCTAGCATCTCAAGGTCAGAAGACCAACCTTTCTTTAATATCATTCTAGCTTGGTCTACAAGTCTTTGGCTTGTTGCATTAAATCTAGCCTTCTTCCCTGATTTCTATCATTCGTTTTCTTCATCATCTTTGTGTTGGATCACTCTTAAGATAATAGTGAAGTACATTTTTCTTGTCTTCCATGGTTCATTTCTTCCGTTGGTATCTCTGAGTTAAGAGGTTGCATGGGTATTTGTTTGTTTGGGTACCTGAAACTAGAACAGGCAACATTCGCAAGAAGCTGACTGGGGGCTCCATGGTGGCTATCAAGGGAGCACTGTTGTCAGGTTCCCACGATGAATTATGTTTCGATTTGTCATTTTTTTACAGGTAGTATGTTGTGGCTAAACCAGATGCAGTCGTTGTGCTCCTGTCACAGATGTGACCAGGTACTCTTAAAAGCAAGAGAACTCTTAAATAGTCTTTAATTTGTAAAAAATGAAAATAAATTAAAAAGTAGTAAAACTAAAATCTGCCTTTATTATTATCATTACACTTATTATTATCATTATTAATATTATCATTATTTACTCCTTTAGGATTTTTCATATCAATGTTATCTGATAATCTTTCACTGGAGTTTGAGAAACAGCAAGTCTCCTCAAGTCTCCAGGACTCTTCTCAGTATTCTAGCTGTTCTCAACAATGCGGTAGTTTGAATGGTCTCCTCTCGTCCTCCAACTTCCAAGTCCTCCAGTCCCTTTAATAGCCCTTTAGTTACTGTACCGAATGCACCAATCACGATTGGTATAATCGTCACCTTCATATTCCATAGTTTTTTAAATTTCCTAGCAAGGTACTTATCCTTCTTTTCATTTTCTTTCAGTTTTACTCTGTGGTCAGCCGGTACAGCAAAGTCGACAATTTTGCAAGCTCTCTTTTTTTGTTGTTGAATTCTATCAAGTCTGGTCTTCTGGCTGAGATGAGTTGATCCATTTGTATGTCAGAGTCCCATAAAAGTTTGTGTGTGTCATTCTCCAGGACAGCTGATGGTTTGTATATATACCATTTGTTCATACGGTCAAATTTAAATTTCTTTCACATCTCTCTGTGGATCACCTTGCCCACCCAGTCGTGTCTATTCTCATACTCCTTCTGTGCTAATTTGCTACATTCGCTTGTTATGTGAATGGTGGTTTCGTCTTTATCACCACATAACCTACATTTGCTATTTTCTTGCGTCTTATCTATTCTCACTTTGATTTGATTGGTTCTTATAGCGTTGTTTTGTGCCTCTATTATGAGAGATTCTGTTTCTCATTTAAAGTTTCTTTTTCTTAGCCACGTCCAGGCTTTCTCGTGCGAGATGTCGTTTATTAGTCGTTTAAAACGACCATAGAATTGTTTTCCTCCATTTTTGTTTCCTAGTTATTGTCATTCTGTTGGTCCCCGTGTTGTCAGTATCGTTTTTGATGGCTGTAATCAGTCCTCCTTCGTGTTTTTCTATGGAGTCCTTTAGTCGTTGTATCGATGCGTCAACACTCTCTTCAATGTTGGTAAGTCCTCTCCCTTCCTCCTTTCTTGATACGTATTGTCTGTCAACGTCGTCTCTGGTATGTAGTGCCTTATACATGGTCATTAGTTTCCTTGTTCTTTGGTCCATTTGCTTAAGTCCTTCTCTGGTCCACTTCACAAAGGGTCCCATATCTAACGATGGGTACAACCCAAGTATTTATTCCTTTGATAAGGTTTCTGCAAGATAGTTTTGTCACGTGCAGTTTTCTAGTTCTCCTGGGATATTCTTTATTTATTTATTTATTTCATCTCCACCTGTTTGATAGTGTCAGCCCCCAAGATGCCCTAGTATTTGTAGTTTTCCTTTTCTCCGAGCATTCTAATCTTGTCTTGACTTGGTAGTTCTATTCCGTCATTCAGTTGTTGTTTGCCACTTTTCATTACAAGCATTGCACATTTTTCTATGCCAGATTCCATTCCTATCTCCTGGCTGTATATTCAAACTGCGTGTATTAGAGTTTCCAGTTCATTTTCATTTTTTGCAAATAGTTTAATGTAATCCATGTACATTAGGTGATTGATCTTTTCTTGCAATCTACTAAGTTTTTATCCGGCTATGCATTTTCTGAGTATGCGGTTAAATGACATCATTGTAATTATGAATAGTAACGGTGATATTGCATCTCCTTGAAATATACCTCTTTGTATTTTTGCTTCCTCCTGCTGTCAATTCAACTTTCCAGAATTTCATAGTTTTCTCGATAAAGTTTATGACTTCATGTGATATGTTGTACATT
Source organism: Sepioteuthis lessoniana (assembly GCA_963585895.1). Lineage (NCBI taxonomy): Eukaryota > Metazoa > Mollusca > Cephalopoda > Myopsida > Loliginidae > Sepioteuthis > Sepioteuthis lessoniana. The sequence goes on along the minus strand of OY757935.1, from coordinate 48,575,321 downwards.
TTGAGGCAGGTTATTATCCAGCTTGCGGAACCATATCATATGCCTTTTTGTAGTCAATCCAAGCCATAGCTAGGTTTTTCCGTCTAGTCTTGCTTTTGTTTAGGATGTATTGATCTATGTAAAGTAACTCTTCTGTGCCTCTGGATCCTTCGTGGCATCCTTTCTGCTCCTCCGGGAAAACCAGAGGCTTATTAGCGAGGAGTAAATCTCTTTCCTTACTTGTGCTGTTGATATTTTCCACTTCATCGGTAGGCAGGTTATGGGTCTGTAGTTGTTTAGAGCGGTCCTTTGCTTGGGTCCTTCTGGATGAATGTGGTCTTTACTTTGGTCATCCATTTAGGTACGTCTGATTCTTGTAGACATCTGTTCATTTTTAGTGCTATTTTGTCGTGAATGGAGGTGAATTTCTTGAAGCAGAAACCATGTATTCCATTATGGCCTGGCGTTTTCCAGTTTGATATATTTTTAGTGTCGATTTGAATTAATCTATGTGTATTTCCGTTTTTGGGCCTTCTTCAAGCCCTCCTACTTCTTTAGTCATTTTGTTTATCCATTCGGCTTTTCCGCTATGTTTTTTTTTGTTCTTTTTTTGGGGGGTGGAGGTTGCCATCATTCGGTTTCTTTTGCATCCGGATGTTAGTATGTTTGTATGTTTGCGCGTCATTTCCCCCCAGTTGTTGGTAGAACTTTTTTTCTTTGTTTTGGAATGTCCTGTTTTGTCTGTATTGTTTTAACCATTGTTTATATCTTTTTAATCTTCCTTCTTTCGCCAGTACTTTCTGGTTTATTTCTTCAAATTGTACTGTTATTTTTCTCGTGTTGCATTTTTCTTTCTTTTTTTTTTTCAATATATTCCAGCGTCTTGGGCTGTTTTCGTAGATTTTCTTTATCTGCGTTTCCAGTCGAATTTCTCATCCTGGTTTTGATTTTTTGTTCGTGCTGAGATTAGGCGATTCGTTTATATTGCAAAATCCTAGGGAATTTTATGCGTGTCATTTTGTAGGACAGATTCTGGTTTGTGCATTTACCATTAGGTTTTGTCAAAAATCAGTTTCTTGCACAATTGCCAGTGGATCATCTCTCTCATCCAATCGTGCTTTATCTTTTACTCCCCCTTTTACGCTAGTTTGCTGCATTCACTTTTTATGTAATAATCCGTTTCTTATTTTCCTCGTAACCTGCACATGCTATTCAGTTGCGTATTATAGAATTTTGTTTTAATATAATTTGTAGTTGTGCTGCTGTTTTGTGCTGCTATTAGAAGAGATTCTCTTTCCTTCTTTAGATATCCATTTCTTAGCCATGTCCAGATTTTTTCATCTACAATCTTAACAGTTTGCTACTTGAGATATCCATAAAATTATTCTTCTTCCAATTTATGCTACCTAGTTTTTGTTTTTCCATCTGTACTTATGATACCAGTATTTGCTATTGGCTGTTGTAATTAGTCTTCTTTTGCTACTCTCTGGGTGCTTAATATAGTCTCTGATGGTCTTTCACTGGTGTTTGAGTGGCAGCAAGTCTTCTTAAATCTCCAGGAGTCTTCTCAATATTCTGGCCGATTTTAATAACAGTGTGGGTTGGATGGTCTCTACTCGTCCTCTTATTACCAAGTCTTCTAGTCCTTTTACCAATCCTTTAATGACTGTACCAAAAGCACCAATTACAATTGGCATAAACGTCACTTTCATATTCCCCAGTTTCAAAACCTCCCTAGTAAGATTGAAGTATTTATCCTTTTTTTCACTTTCTTTCAGTTTTACTCTGTGGTCAGTCGAGACAGCAAAGTCCACAATTGGGCAAGTTTCCTTCTTTTTTTTTTATTGTTGGTTATTATAAGGTCTGGTCGTCTAGCCTAGATTACGTGATCCGTTTGTATCTCAAAATCCCACTGAATCGTGTGTGCCATTCTCCGGGACAGCTGCAGGTTTATGCATATACCATTTGTTAGTATGGTCAGATTTAAATTTCTTGCACATCTCCCAGTGGATTACTTTGCCCACCTAGTCGTGTTTAGTCTTATACTCCTTCTGTGCTAATTTGCTGCATTTGCTTATTATGTGATTGATCTTTTCGTCTCTATCACAACATAACCTACATTTCCTTTTTGTTGCATCTTATCAATTCTTGCTTTTATATGGTTGGTTCTTATGGCGCTGTTTTGACTTGCTATCAAAAAGACATTCAGTTTCTTTCTTAAGGTTTCCTTTTCTTAGCCACGTCCACGTTTTCTCGTGTGAGATGTTACTTATTAGTCGCTTAAAACATTCATAGAGTTGTTTTTCTTCCCAGTTTTGTTTTTTGGTTATTGTCATTCTCTTGTTCCTCATGCTGTCATTATTGTTTCTGGTGGCTGTAATCAGTCTTCCTCCCCGTTTTTCTATGTAGTCTTTAAGTCTTTGTATTGATGCATCAACCCTGTCTTCAGTGCTGGTAAGTACTCTCACTCCTTCTCTTCTTGACACCTATAGTATGTCAACGTCATATCTGGGATGTAGTGCCTTATGCATGGTCATTAGTTTTCTTGTTCTTTGGTCTATTTGTTCTTCTCTGGTCCACTTCACAAAGAGCCCTGAATATCTAACGAGGAGTACAGCCTAGGTATTTATTAATTTGATAAGGTTTCTACTGGATAGTTTTGTCTCGCGGAGCTTTCTAGTTCTCATGAGATATTCTTTCTTTCTTTATTCTTTCATTTCCAATTGTTTGATTGTGTCAGCTTCCAAGATGCCCAAGTTTTTTGTACGTTTCCTTTTCTCCGAGCGTTCTAATTTTTTTTTTTTTAGGGCGATTTGGTTGTTCTATTACGTCAGTCAAGTATCGTTTGCCGTTTTTCATTACTTGCATCGTGCATTTTCTTCGCCAAATTCCATTCCAAAGTTCTGACGGTATATCTTTCCTGCATGTATAAGAGTTTCTAATTCTTTTTCATTTTTGGCAAACAGCTTGATGTCGTCCATGTATATTAGGAGACATCTTTTCCTGCGATTTACTAAGTCGGTGGTTGAGTCGCATCATCGCTATTATTAATAGTAATAGTGATAGTGCATCTCCTTTGAATGTTTGCTTCAGATAAGATTTTCCCTCCTACTGTCAATTCTACTCTCTAGGTATTCATGGTTATCTCGATAATGTTTATGATTCATCCGATATTCTGTATATTTTGAGGCAGTTTATTATCCAGCTTTGCGGGACTAAATCATATGCCTTTTTGTTGTCAATCCAGGCCATAGCTAGATTTTTCTGTCTCGTCTTGCTCTTATTGAGGGTGAGTTGATTAATATAGAATAGTTCTCCTGTGCCTCTGGATCCTTTTCAACATCCTTTTTGTTCCTCAAGGAACAATCCGCGGCTTGTTAGCGAGAAATAAATCTCTTCCCTTATTTGTACCGTTAGCATTTTCCATATCATTGGTAGGCACATTAAGGGTCTGTAGTTGTTTCTGGCCGTTCCTTTACGGGGGTCTTTTCAGATAAATGTAGTCTTTCCATTGGTCATCCATTCGGGTACATGTGCTTCTAGTATACATTTTTTTTTCATTTCGAGTGCTAGTCTGTCATGAATGGTGGTGAATTTTTTTAAGCAGAACCCATGTATGCCATCATGGCCTGACGTTTTCCAATTTGATATTTTTTTGTGTCGTTCTGAGTAAATCTATGTGTATTTTCGCTTTCGGTCCTTCTTCGAGTCCTTTTAACTCTTTCGCCATGTTGCTTATCCATTCAGCTTTTTTATGTTCAATTGATTGTCATATTTTAGTCCAAAATTGTTCAGCTTCTCTTGCATCCAGTTGTTGGTATGGTTTACTGTCATCTCCACCAAATTGTTGGTAGACTTTTCTTTCGTTGTTTTAGAATGGTCTGTTTTGTCTGTATTGTTTTACCCTTTCTCAATATCTTTAATAATCCTTCTTTCATCAGTACTTTCTGATTTATTTCCTCAAGTTGTGTTGTGATTTTTTCTTGTGTTGTTTTTCCTTATTGTCCCAACATGTTTCAGCGTTTTTCCTTTGTTTTATCATTTTTGCCTGTTTTCGTAGCTTTCTTATCTGCGATTCCAGTCGAATTTTCCATACTGGTTTTGATTTTTTGTCTGTCCTCTCTAGCCATTTTTTTTACCAAGAGTAATTGATGGTTTTCACAAATGTTCGAATGAAAGTAAATGACTTCAGCTCTCCATGACTTTTCTCAATATTCAACAGTACGGTGGTCTGGATGGTCTCAATCTTTCCTTTGTTCTCTATTTCCCCCAATCTCTTTTCGAGGTTTTGGGGGATCGTTCCAAGTTCTCTATGATTGGTATTACTGTCACTTCCATATTTCACAGGTTTTTTTAGTTAACTAACCAGTTCTAGTTTTTCGTTTTCATTTAATTTCAATTTGTGATATTCTGGAACAGCGAAGTTCACTTGCTAACAAGTTCTTTTCTTCTTGTTTGACAACGTCTAGTCTTTTGAACAACATTCAAATTCCTGGGTAAATTGTCATCTGTATTAGTCTATTAAAAAACCAATCATTTGTACAGTTCCGGGTTGATAATTACCCGTCCAGTTTTGCTTGATATTATACTGCTTATTTGTATTCCGTATTATTAATATAACACTTTGTAAAAATTAATCATTATAATAAGGTTATGATAATTTACCTTATATGATTAATTAGAATCTTTATGAGGATAGTCATCAATACCGACTACTATTCAAAATGCTTCTACTACTACTACTACTACTAATAATAATAATAATAATAATAAAACTGTAAATTCAACTTATATTTAAACACTTTAACCGCAAATAGGAATATCATTACAATTATTTCATTAGTTTAAATACTTTATTATTAGCAGGTGCTTTCCGAAGGAATAAACGAACCAAAAAGAAAGAAAAAAACAACACAAATGTTAAATCACATTCACTTCCGGTCTCTTGGACGATAATGGCGCGAAAAAAGAAAAGAAAAGATCCGTTCATTGTTGAAGAAAAAATCCTTTCTATGATTTTTCCCCTCCTGATATTTTAAAGGTTGCTTCTTGTTGTCGAATCTGCTGGGCGATGAATCTGATAATAGACGCTAATGAAGCAAATTCAGTTGATTTAGCCAGACCTGCACACATTGACTATAAATGTCAGACGCGGGAGAGAGAAAAACTGATTCGTTGCAGTGTTTATAGATGTAGAAGAATTGCAAAGAAGAAAGCATGAGGGGTGCCGGAAAAGAGGGAAAAAATAAAGAAAAAGAATCGAAGGAAACGATGGCTTTCGGGTTAAGAGAATTAAGATTGTTTCAGCTCCAAGGGAAAGAAAGTAAATATATAAAGGAGAAGATGGGAAATAGAAAAGAAACAAGCGAGAAGGAAAGAAGAGCAAGGAAGAGAGAGGCACATGATAGAGTAGAAGCGATCTAAGATTAATATGAGCAAAAGATATATATATATATATATATATATATATATAATTGAATACGAATACACTAACCGAACTTATGGAAATTTCACAGAAGACATGCTGAATAATTGCATGAATTTAAACTCTAAATAACATTCCATGATAAAGTGGTGTCGAGTTATGTATTTATTTTAAACTTTTGTGTATTATGATACCGCTTTATCATGGAATGACAACCCCAGTTCAAATCCTCGACAAGACAGTTTGCACTCCACTTCGCGCTAATTCCTTTGAGGAAGGCATAAATCCATCTGTTCTTCTTTCTTTCACCCATATGAATGGATAGTTGAGCAGACTTAGTTTTTTGCCACGATTTGGCCACCAGTTTAGCAGACGGAAAACTCTGAATTCAAACCAGCTTTACTCAACTAAAACATTGACCTTGTGGCACATCTTGCCCATGGCGGAGGGGTTGGAAAAACATATATTCCTTTATCTGTTGTTAAATCGAAAACGTTTCACAAGATATTTCAATTTAGAGGACGAAAAAAACCATACAATGACCACATCCAAAACATAGAGAGGTTGAAGAACGAGAGTTTTTTTATACTTTAACAAAAGTCTCAATGGAATCGTAGTTTACGGATTTGTTAGTAATCAAGAAATGCTCATAACATTGCGTACGGCACAATTTTCTCTATAAGCCTGTTTCTGCAATTCCCCTAATTTGAAAAAGTGCATCCCAGAAATATCTTTCATTGGTCAAAGAGGTAAAACTCGACAACCTCTCAACGAATATATTAGCTCTTGAATGTGTTGAGCAATTACTAACTTTATACGAGTCTCACTGCAATCCAAGTTATCTCATTAGAACACTGTTCAGAAACATCTTACAAACACACGCGCGCGCACACACACACACACACACACATATATACGTGTGTGTGTGTGTGTGTGTTTTAAATGTTTCTGAACAGTGTACTAATAAGATGTTAATGACAAACACATACACACACAGACATATATATATAAATATATATTTCATTAATATCTATCTATATATATATATATGTATACATATTGATTCACGAAAACTATCAAAGTTAGACGAACTAGACATGCGGGACACTACTAGAGAAGTAAAGACGAACTCTTTCCCATGGACTAGAAAAGGCAGGACGACCAGCTTGAACCTATACACAACAGGTCTGTGGCGATACAAGATATAGCCTGGAAGACCTCCCGGGAACGATGGACGATTGAGACGTGTGGCGAGAGAGGGTCAGGGAGATCTGTGCTGGCAGCGGGACATGATGATGATGATATTGATATGTATATTGATTTATATATATGATATATGAATACAAATACGAGAGTAGGCTAAAAGATTAATGCGCTGAAACGTTCCTGTGGTGATGTAATATCTGCAGAGGACTTTTGGGCCAATGGGATCCAAATACTTCAATACCAATGAAAGAAGTGTGTGGAGCTCAAAGAGCGCTATGCGGAAAAATTAAACCTTATTTGGTCACGTTCTATGAGAGTGTCCGGAATAGCCTATGAACTTTCAGCCAACCCTCGTATATATATATATATATATATGTTGTATAAAGAAAACGGAAAGAAAATACAAATAAATAGATGAGAAAAAATTATTACTGAATATTAATTTAAGGCCTCCGACGCGTTTTGACAAGATATAAAATTACGAAGATTTCTGGTAGAAAGCATTTTATGTTATCTACAGGGTGAGAATTAACAATTTAAACAGCGGTTTGAACGAATACAGAAAAATATTCGAAAAATATTCAAAAAAAGATGACGACATGAAACATAAATTTTTAAACAAATTAAGAAGAAACATAGCGTCTACAAAAAGTATAGCTGGAGAAAGAAAGAAAGAAAGAAAGAAAGAAAGAAAGCGTGAAGAAAAGGGGAAATATTATATAGAGATGAGGTCAGGTTTGCAGTGGTTATATATATATATATATATATATATATATATACCAATGTTCCTATCATAAAAAGCATCGATATTTTAAAATGTCTTTAGAAAAAACTAAAAGTTTTCTCCCCATTCCCATTTACAAAATTATTCAAATAGTCAAACTTTGTACCAATCATTGTTTTTTCAAGTATGATAAAGTTTTATGAAGAAAAATTCTTGCAATCCGAAGTTTTCAAATATATCCCACCCAATGACATCCATTTCTTTAGATATATTGACGACATTCTAATCATCTATGCAAACAAATACAACATAGAAACAATCACCAATAAACTAAATAACATAGAACCGACCATAAAACTTACTCATGAACTTGAAAAGATAACTCCTTATCTTTCCTAGATATCTTATCAATAAATCAAAACGATAAATTAGTATTCAAAGTCCACCACAAAACCAACAGTATAAATGATTACATCCACTTTCTCTAACCTCAGACAAAATAAAAAGACTTGTTCTAATTGGCTTTTTCCAAAGAGTCCTAAGAATTTGCTCTCCCAACCACGTAAGACAACGAATTTTATTATATCAAAATTTTTCTTCAAATTCCAGATCCGTTAACGCAAAACTAAAGGCCACAAATATCCACAAACGCACTTAATTAAACGAAACTAAAAACTCCCAGCTAAAATCAAATCCCAACACCACAGTAAAAGAAAAATATATAATTCTACCTAAGAATTCCAGAATTTCTATTATTGAAAAGATTTTAAACCATTTTTGTATAAACACGATCAGACAAACTCTCAAAACAATAAAACAACTGTCATGAAACAATAATAACAATAAAACCCAATCTTATTCCGATGCTGGTATATATAGAATTTACTGCCAAGATTGCCCAAGACCTGATATAGGAGAAACAAATTGAATTCTATCAAAGCGAATCAAAGAACACAAAAGAGACTTTAAATTAAGCAATTTTTCCAACACTTCACTTATTCATAACCTTTCCACAAACCACAAATCTGACTTCTAACATTCAACTATCATCGCATTCATTCATGATAAAAACAAACGTAGAATCATAGAATCTCCCGCTCATAACACTAAAGAATAAAGGCCAGAATGTTATAAAATGTTACCTAAGTCAAAATTATGTTGAAGGATTTCAACTTACACAATCAACGATAATTAAACAGACATTTCTATCCAACTTCAACCTGACTCCAGCTGTCCACAATATTTTTCCTTTTCTTCACGCTTTCCCGCTTTCTTTTTTTCTTTCCTCTTCCCCTCATTTCCTCTTTCTTTCATTCTCCACCAATACAAACCGACTTTTTATAAACGTTATGTTTCTGCTTAACTTGTTAAAAAATTTACGTTTCGTGACGAAATCTTTTTTAATATTTTTCGAATATTTTTCTGTATTCGTTCACACCGTAATTTTACATTCATACCAGCAATTTTAGTAATTTCATATCTTAAATAACTTGTCGAAACGCATCGGTGGACCTTAGCTAATATTTAGTAACCCTTTTTTTCTCATTCATTTACATGTATATTTATTTCCGTCTTCTTGATACCACATATCTGTCTGATTAAACTTCCTACCTTACTCAAGTAGTAACTTTGAATAGACCAATTTTTCAAAATAATTTTCAATATAATTTTCTACAAATATACCACCAGTGACGATATATATATATATATATATATATATATATATATATATATATATATATATATATATATATATATATATATATATATATATATATATTCTGTGAAGGGATGCTTGTCGCGTATATAATTACCACTATAACCTTTTCTCGTTCAATACGAAAGCTTGACAGACAAAGTAAAAGTAAAGATGGCGACCTTAGTCGAGGGTGACCCGAAGGCTCCCTATTCAATAGCTACTACATCGAAGTGAAAGGGATGGCACTACTCCATTCTCTAGATTGCTCTACTTTATCCTTATAATGTTGAGTGTTAAGCAAGGCAGCATCACCATTTTTTTTAGTCTTTGGTATGACTCGACCTAGGATTGAACCCCGGACCATTGGTGAACACTCTACTCATTAGACCAATGGCCCGGTAATAGATAGAATTGTAAGAGTTTTCAAGTTGTGTTTCTCTACATTCCAGATATTCGTGAGGACGACACTCAATGGAAATAATATTTTTCTTTTTCTAATTGCAAAAAAAAAAAAAAAAAGAAAAGAAATTTTAAAATAAAATCAAAAGAAATAGTTACATGCTATTTTGAATATATTTTTGTTAATGAAAATGCGGAAATACTGGTCTTGCAAACCGGAAGTGACTTAGAGTACCTTCTTTTTTTGTATGAAGTCAAAAAGCAGAAATGTTGCAAGGACCTTGCAGCAGTTGGAAGATCTGAAAGAAATGCAGAGAAAAATCAAAGAAAAATTATTTTAGAAGAAGAGAGCGGAGTAGAACGTTGCATAACACTGTTATTTTCTACTTTCTGTTGTTAACCTGAGTTGTAGGTGAAGAAAAAAATGAAATAAAGACTAATTAAAAAAAAGCAACAAGAAGGCGTGGGTCAGCGAAAAATATAGAAAAAATGCTGTAAAAATGTAGGCTGTCACGAATAAGTGAGAAGATGGCGGCAAAATGACGACCAGGAATGCCGAAATACAAAAAAAGAGCGACATTTTTGGTCGACTCTTTTTTAAACTCAAGATGCTGTCATTTTGGACTTCTTGAATCTGAGCTGACTGTAAAGTTAAATGTTTTCCTTCTATGTTTAAATCAGCAGTAGACATATTTGGATTTTTTTGTTTGTTTATTTGTTTGTCATTTTTTCGGTGGTAAATTCTCTCATTCATTGACAAATTCGCCAAACTTTTTTCTTCGGTATTTTGCAAAATTACATCTGTACTATTATATTTCCAGTTTTTTTTTTTTTTTGTGATTTTGTATTTCTCCTTCTCTTCTTGTTCTGGTGGGTTGCGCAGATTGAAATTGTTGGTCGCAATCTTCTTACATCCCTTTTGCTAACCACTTGATTGAGAAAAAATACAAGCAAAATCACCAAAAAAAAAAACAAAACAAGATGACCACGGTCAACATGAGCAATTTCCAGATCGATACCATCTTCAAATATCCCAATAAAGATAGACGATTACACATAACAACTCACCACATAAACGAAGGAAGTTATCAGTAGTCAGTATAATTTAACCAAAAATATGATCTCATTTTTGTAAGATGTGAGTAGGCGAACCAATGTTAATACTGTCCTCATTGCTAGAAATCATAACGAGCTTATAGTAGAAACGGACATGCCCGGTCATTATCTCAATACAATCATTTGACGGTAGGTGCCCAAGTTTATTCTGATCTCAGGGCCCCAAACCAGATGTGGTTAATGATAGCAAATATAATTTTACATTAAATCTGTAACAAAAATGTATCGAGAAGCAAGTGTTAGATTATACAACTTTGGAGAGACATCATATGAGCAAGGTGCTGAGTTAGGCAAAATACGGTTATTTATTTATCTATGGGACCTTAAAGGTCATATCTACTGCGACACACACGTGCATACACGCACACACATACACACACACCCATATGCACACACACATTCACACACATACGAGGTGCATACGATAAGTTTCCAGACCTTTTTCGTATGGACATTTAAAATTATCGTAGACTCTTGAAAATTCACTATATTATTGCAATACATCTTATGAGATGACTGACTAATTTTTATGATTTCAGGTTCAAATTAACAGATACAGTAGCAATTGGAATACACCCTACTAAAGCCTGATTGTCACAGCTGGTGAATTTCAAAAATGCAATCTGACACTTTAGAAGAACGATATGCAATAAAATTGTGTTTTAAACTTGGAAAAAAAAGCCACGGAAACGTATGGAATACTTCAGACTGCTTTTCGACCATCTTGCATGTGTTATATAATAGCCGAGGGATTTCGGTTCATGCCTTTCAGTTTAGTTAGGCTGAGAACCTTTCGGCTCAGCACATGGGTTAGTTAGGTGCAACATTGAGGCAGGTGTTAACGCGGGCGTGCGCTGGCGGATGGAGGTGTCACTCAGATGTCATAATAGTCCGTGACGAAACGCGGTGACAGGGTGCGGATGACGTCACGCACCGGAAGCGCGCGGAGGTTTGTGTGACATTTGAAGAAAGTTAGAGTTGGATACTAGACGCCAAACGAAAAGGATCGACTTTTGGAGCTCGCAGACACGAGGCGAACTTGCACCCTATGAGGGCCGCTCGAGATGGGGGGCCAAATGAATAAGACAGCATAGAAGATTGTGTCTCTCCTCCTTACGTCGAAACCTTTAACTCAGAGTTAATAAAAAGGTTTCGTACTTGAACAAGAAGTCGTTACGTGTTTTCGAATTCCGGGATTCCTATGTTCTTTCGAAATCTATCGTTATGAACATTACATGTCTATTTCGTACATGGCCATTTTCGTGTATATGGCTATGTAACACATGAATCAAGCATCAGTTTTTGAGTGGCATTAGAGATTCAAGGAAGCCAGGGAGTCTGTGAGGTGGTGTAAGGAAGTCAATAGACCAGAGTTGATTGGCCATAGGGTTAGGGTTAGAATTAGGTTTACTATGTTGAGGTTTTAAGGTAATTCAGGAAGAGATTCCGTCGGAAGAGGCCAGCACTCTTCAAATCAGGTCAGTGGTATTTCCACCAGGACAATACACCAGTCCACAACTCCATCCTTGTCACAGACAATTTGACCAAGATGGGCATCAACACAGTTCCTCAGCCTCCCTATAGTCCAGACCTTTCGCCCAGTGACTTTTGGTTATTCCCTAAGCTCAGTGGCTGTCTTTATGAGACAATTGAGGAGATGAAAGAGGCTGTGACGAAGGTCATTGACACGCTCACACAAGAGGACTTCCATGGGGCCTTCAAGAAGTTGTTGGAACGATACAACGGCATTGCAGCCGGAGGAGATTACTTCGAAGGGGACTAGAGTTTCATATGTGTACTGTCAATAAAAGTGCCCATACGAAAAAAGTCTGGAAACTTATCGTATGCACCTCGTACATGCGAGAGCAGCTAACTGAAAAGAATCTAGTAGTTTGTTTTCTAACGGACCCATAATATTTGTTCTTCTATGAAGATTCGTTAGAAATCATGAAATATCTCTAAGATTCATTTTTCCTGTTGGCGAGGATTATGCTGACTGTATCTTCTGCAAAGAGGTAAGACCACCCCAAAATGGGTGTCTTGGATATATCAAAGTGCATTCGATCGGGAGTGGTAGATATATTTGAAAATTATTTTTATTAGATAGAAGTACTTGATACCATATAACTGTGAATTTTTTTGTATTTATATTTACTTAAGCAACAACTATTTCCAAGGATTGCTATTATTTACTTGAAACCATATAACAGTGTGCAAATAAGTAAGTATTATAGATAGAAATTATTAGTTGAAACCCTATGATTATTTGTTTGAGATAGGAATACAAGAATCCATACAGCTGTATGCAAATCATTTGTATTTTATTAGAATATGTTGAGAGCAATATTGAACAAGTCCTGGCGACAACACCCCACAAAACACCAACTATACGGCCACTTGCCTCCCATCACGAAAACTATACAAGTTAGACGAACCAGACACGCAGGACACTGCTGGAGAAGCAAGGACGAACTCATCAGTGATGTACTCCAATGGACCCCCGCATATGGTCAAGCAAAAGCAGGACGACCAGCTCGAACATACATACAGCAGCTATGCGAGGATACGGGATGTAACCCTGAAGACCTGCCAAAAGCGATGAATGATAGGGAGAAGTGGCGAGTGAGGGACAGGGATATCCGTGCTACCAACACGACATGATGACGATGATGATGATATCATATAACCATGGAAAAAAATTAAGAAACTATACAAAACATGTGAATATAAAAGTAAAATGTACGAAACGTCTTGACATAATGTATGATGTTAAAATCAATCTATCAATTAATCCTATGATTCTGCTTGCAAGCGTTTCTGTTAGGATACACATCTCACAGATATTAGCAACCATCACCAAATATCTCATTTTTATGACCCTTAATATCTATTCTTTACTCATGAGTAGAGTGGTCACCGATGGTCCTGTCATATCAAAGAGTCAAAAAATGGTACTTGATGCCGCCTTGCTTCACACTCAACAGTATAATGTAAGTGGAGCAATTCAAAGAATGGAGTAGGGCTCTTCCCTACTCCTCGGTATAGTAGTTATTGAAAAGGGAGCCTTTGGGTCACCCTCGACTGTGGTCGCCAATATTAGGTTTTTGATATATCTATTCTTACATACTAACCTCCTAAAAAGCGAACATATATGTACTCCGTAAATAGTATTTTTGAATTATAACTTAAACTCACTCCACATTAGTAAATAATGAAATAAAATAATAATTATAATAATAAAAAAACGAAGCAAGAGACATGGAACCAAATTCTTTTGTCAAATAATAAAAAAACATTTCGAGAGTTCAACTCACTCGTTGCTCACTTTATGAAATGAATATTCGTTCGTGACTAAAAAAAAAATCCTTTGAATAGAGTCTGATATTTTTTAAATGTCGAGAGCTCTTAGAAATAATTAACAAAAAAACAAAAAAAAAGCAAGAAGAAGAAGAAGTCCGAATGCACATTTTGTCCGAGAGTCAGTACTTTTCATTGCATTATGAATGAAAAAATGAAAATGAAAATCCGGTTGCCTGTGGAAGAAAGGAAACAAGATCAAACGAATAAACCATTCCTGTCAGGTTGACTGTCGATTTGTATCCTTCTTCACTTCCGGTGAGATGCATTCTGGATATCAAATTACTTTGAACACCTGCGAAGAATCCGATGACGCCATTTTCCCCTATTTACCACCCCACAGTTTCTCATGAAATTTCCATTTTGTATTTTTTCTTTTCTTTCCTTAGCAATGGTTTCAATAATGGAAACAAATGAAATTCTGCCAACATTTCAATGTGTGTTGAATAGAGATCATTTGACGAGTTGAAAATTATTATTCTAATTTTTGTATAGAAACCGAAATAGAAACCAAAAAAAAAATCGGATTTGATTTCTTTTGCCTCAAGAGAACTTTCTTAGATGACATGAAATCACATTCCTTTCTTCTCTTCCTTTTCTTATCCACTTTTATTTCTAATATTTTGAAATATTTCATTCTTTTTCTTTTATCGAATAATATATTTTCTTTATCCTCTTTTTTTTCTCCTTCTTTATCTTCATTTTCTCTTCTTTGTCACTTTCTGTCCTCCTTTCTTCTTCTTCTTCTTCTACGCCTTGAGAATTTTCCACATCAGAGTTACCTGATGGTCTTTCACTGAAGTTTGAGTGACAACAAGTATCCTCAAGTCTCCAGGATTCTTCCCAATATTCTGGTCAATCTCAATTATTCTGTAGCTTGGATTATCTCCAATCATCCTCTTATTTCCAAGTCCTCCAGTCCCTTTACTAATTTTCGGTGCCTACCAAAAGTACCCATTACAACTGGTATAATCGTCACTTTCATGTTCCACAGTTTCTTCAATTCCCAAGCAAGATCCAGGTACTTATCCTAATTTTCACATTCTTTCAATTTCTCAGCAAGTTCTCTTTTTTGTTGTTGATTATTAGGTCTGGTAGTCAGGAAGAGATTAGGTGATCGGTTTCTCTCTTTAGGTTTCCTTTTCTTAGCCACGTCCACGTTTTCTTGTGTTAGATGTTGTTTGTCGTTTAAAACACCCATAGTGTTGGTTTTTTTCAATTTTTGTTTCCTAATTATTGTCATTCTGTTAGACATCGAGTTGTCAGTGTTATTTCTGGTGGACCTAATCAGTCCTCCTCCGCGTTTTTCTATGTAGTCGTCGAGTCATTGTATCGATGTATAAACGCCGCCTTCAATGCTCCCTCCTTATTTTCTTTATACTTATGGTCTGTCAACGTCATCTCTGGGATGTAGTGCTTATGCATGGTCATTAGTTTTCTTGTTCTTTGATCCATTTGTTGTTCTCTGATCCACTTCAAAAAGGGTCCCGAATATCTAACAAGGAATACAGCCCAGGTATTTATAAATTTGGTACGGTTTCTGCTAGATAGTTTTGTCTCGCGTAGCTTTCTAGTTCTCCTGGGATATTCTTTCTGTATTTATTCTTTCATCTCGACTTGTTTGATAGCGTCAGCTTCCAAGATGACCAAGTATTTGTACATTTCCTTTTCTCCGAGTGTTCTAATCTTGTCTAGATTTTCCGTCTTTCGGGTGTCGTTTGCCACTTTTCATTACTTGTATGACACATTTTTCTATGCTAGATTCCATTCCTATGTCCTGACTGTATATTCTAACTGCGTGTATTAGAGTTTCTAGTTCTTTTTCATTTTTTTTTTTTTTGCAAGCAGTTTGCTGTCGTCCATGTATATTAGGTGATTGATCTTTACTAAGTTTGTAACAGGGTGTGCATTTTTCTGAGTAAGTGGTTAAGTGACATCATTGTAATTATGAATTGTCACAGTGATAGGGCATCTCCTTGAAATGTTCTCCTTTGGACCTTTTCCTTCCTGCTGTCAATTCCGCTCCCCAGGTTTTCATGGTTTTCTCGATAAAGTTTATGACTTCATATGATATTTTGTTCATTTTGCGGCAGTTTATTATTCAGCTTTGCGTGACAATATTATATGCCTTTTTATAGCCAATCCAGGTCTTAGCTAGATTTTCCCGTCTAGTCTTGCTCTTCTTTAGGATGTGCTGATCTACGTAAAATAACTCTGCTGGGCCTCTGGATCCTTTGCGGTATCCTTTCTGCTCCTCAGGGAACAGTCCGCGGCTGGTTAGTGAGTAGTAAATCAATTCCCTTACTTGTGTTGTTAAAATTTTCCACGTCATCGGTAAGCAGGTTATGGGTCTGTAGTTGTTTAGGGTAGTTGCCTTGAGCGGGTCCTTCTGGATCAATGTGGTCTTTCCTTTGGTCATCCATTTGGGTACGTCTGATTCTTGTAGACATCTGTTCATTTTTAGCGCTAGTCTGTCGTGAATGGAGGTGAATTTCTTGAACCAGAAATCATGTATTCCATCATGTATTCCATCATGGCCTGGTTTGTTCCAGTTTGATATTTTTAGTGTTGTTGTGTATCATCATTTGATTCAACATTTTTATCATTGGACACAGATGTGACCGAGAACAGTCACGGTGGTTGTTCATGAACTGCGGGTCACCAAAAACATCTTAAGTTTTAACTTAATTAATGTCCGGTATCCTACAATTTTTATGCCTTCTTTCTCGAACTGAGTACCTGAACTAGCTTCACGTGTTCCTGTATCACCTTTATGGTTTATATTTACTGCCCTATTTTGAGATTTCATTTCCGCTATGGCTGATCATATTTTAATAAAGATTAGGCACCTGATGTTTTTCTAGTTGCATTGAGGACGATAACTGTTCTTACTCAACGCTTTCAGATTATATCAGGTACGTAGTTTTTCATCGATTGAGAGAAGCCATATAGAATTTAGCACGGTAGCTTTCAACAAATCTATTTCGTGATTTCGAAATAGTTTTGGGAATTAAAAAGTCTTCGTTTAAAATACAACAGTTCACCAAACGATTTTTTGAGTATCGAAAAATCAATGTTTTTTAGATTGTACTGACCCGACTTTCTTCGAAAACCACACAACAAAGATTCGTTCATCTCCCCAATAGTTCGATTCTTATCATCTACCTACAAATTTTTTTTCTTTTGGCGGGGGTTATGTTATAAGAAATAGAGGTATTATTATTATTATTATTATTATTATTAGTGGTTGTGTAGTAGTTGTGTAGTAGTTGTAGTATTGGGGCTCTTCGGAGGTTTTTTCAACGCAGGCGCCTGATTGACTCTAAATTCCTCACTTCTCAGGCAAAGTCTAAATGCATGTCGATCTTTTCAGATTTACTGAGTTATATATATATATATATATATATATATATATATATATATATATATTGAGCATATTTATCAATTTTTCATTTCTACTAAGCTTAACTGACGAATTATTCAAGGGACCAGTTGGTAGCAAAAAGTCTCCAAACTTTAGAATGATTGCATTTATTCCTTTGTTTTTAGTAATATTTGTTGGGTATGCTAATATCTTTATTAAAAGTAGTAATATTCATCGTAGCAGCATCTAATTTTTTTCCTTATTTTATGGTCTTACCGTTGTTATTGTTTTGTTAGCATCTGTAAAAATTTAGGAAGACAAAATCTTGTAAAAAAACAACACTGGTTCGTTTTAATTTCATTCTGATAAAACACGCCTGAGGCGAAAAAAGAAAATCACATTCCCACCTCCACCCATTGTTGCCACATAGAAATAAGAAAAATGGAGGAAATTATCACAAACATGGCTAATAAAAAATATTTTGATTATTAACAAATTGCTAATCTTTTCGCCTGCCATCACCATTTTCAACCGATTTGACCTTATTTTTTTGAGAGGCATTATCCATTTTTTTTACCCGTGTCTGTCTAGCAGCTATGATAGATAGACTTGATAACAAGGAATGGTTTGGTAGCGTGTCATATGAAAAGCGGAGTTATCGCCCATGGCCTTTACATAATACTGATATTCACCACAAGGTGGTTGTAGACGTTTTCCTGATGTACATCTGGCAAGATATGGAAAAGACGGAATGTTTTTAATCCCCAGGTCAATTACAAGTGTATTTGTACCAAAGATGTCAGCAGTATTTGGAAATAGCACCAGCAGCAGCAGCAATGACGATAATCATGATAGTAATATTAACGGCCGGAAGACCAGACCAAGTAATAGTCAACAAAAAAAAAAAAAAAAAGAATTTGCTGAGTAGTGGACCTTGCCGTACTGGTAGACTACAAAGTAAAAATAAAAGAAAGCGAAAAAGTAACAAGACCTTGCCAGGAAATGTACAATATATGGATCGGCACATCCTCAAGGAGAGTAAAATGAGACGAAAAAACCTACCTATGGCGTGGATTGACAACAAAAAGGAATACGTATTGTCCCACAAAGTGGGATAATAGACTTTCAAAAGGTGTGCAAGATATCCAACGAAGTCATAAAGTTTATCAAGAAAACCGTGAAAAACTAGAGAGTGAAACTGATAGCAAGAGGAAAAAGTTAGCTGAGGTGAAAATCTTGAGAAATATATTCCAGTGAGATGCCCTATCACTATTATTATTATTTGTAATAACAATCAGCCACTCAATCACATACTTAAAAATGCACTATAGACAGAATTTACAGAATCACAACAAAAGATTTCCCACGAAATATATATAGACGACACCAAACTGTTCTGCAAAAAATGAAAAAGAATTGGAAAACCTAATACAAACAATGGGGATATACAATTAGAATATAGTGATGGAATTTGGCATAGGAAAATGTGCCATGTTAATAATGAGAAGTGGAAAATGAAGGAATAGAATTACCAAATCAAGAAATAAATCAAAACGCTCAGAGAAATGGAATCTTACAAGTATATGCGAATATTGGAAGCTATAAGAAATTATGCAGTTTCTTCGTCAAAGAGAGTTAAAAAAAAAACGAATCAATCAAAGGCACCTGAGAACACATCACTTGTCCCCAGGCAAGACGGATACAACTGTTTCTTAGAGTCTCATGGAAGCCCTACTTACTTGACCGCTTGACCAACCGTATCAAATTACGACCGTCAACTTAGACGATTGCATATCAACTCCGCGTACTGACTAAAGATTCACTTCATCCCACAGTGAATTAAACAATTTCATTTCTTTGTTTTCATATCGATCCAAGAATAAATCTTCTCTATTTTTGTACCACGCGCGTTAATCGCGTCAACTTTATTAATATTAGTCCACTACAGAAGCGGACATCACCAAACAAGCAAAGATGAAAAAACAAATTAAAAGAGTACCTCTGTAGAACGAGAACACTACTCGAAACCAAACTATATAGCAGAGTTCTCAGCAAAGGGATAAATACCTGGTCTGTCCCCAACGTAAGACACTCGGGATCATCCTTAAAGTGGGTGAGCAAAGGATTTACAAATAGACCAGAGAACAAGAAAATTCATATCTATGCATAAGGCTTTACATCCCAGAGATGACGTAGACAGACAATATGTGTCAAGAAAAGAAGACGGCAGAGGAGTTGCCAGCATTGAAGATAGCGTCGATACATCGATAAGGAAAGAGAAAAGAAAAACTAATAACAGCAACCAGAAACAACACAAACAACACAAGAATCAACAGAATAATAATTAGAAAACAAAAATGGGAAGAAAAGCAATTATATGGATATTTCATGTGACAAACAAACGAAATTTTACATGAGAAGACTTGGACATGGCTAAGAAAACGAAACCTTAAGAAAGAAACTGCATCTCTTCTAATCGCAGCTCCAAACAACACCATGAAGACAAACTTTGTCAAAGCAAAAAAAAAAAAAAAAAAAGAAAAGACGCAATGAAATAACAAAACAAGGTTATGTGTTGATCGAGACGAAGCAATCAATCATATAGGAAGCGAATGCCGTAAGTTAGCATAAAAAGAGTATAAGACTAGACTCGACTAGGTGGGCAAGGTGATCCACAGGGAACTTTGCAAGAAATTCAAATTTGACCATACGAATAAATGGTTTATGTACAACACGGAATTTGCCCACACAAAATAAAATTAAAAGAAAGCGAAAAGAGATAAATATCTAGACTTTGCTAGAGAACTAAAAAAACTATAGAACATGAAAGTGACGGTGATACCAATTGGAGATTATATACTTGAAACAATCTTCAGATTTTACTCATTCAATTTTCTCCATCCCCATCAGATTTGTGCAGATATCATTTATTTAAACGATCAAACCCATATCGTCTGGTGAATTGCTATAGCATCACTATTATGTCTGAAAATTACTATTAAAAAGAAAAAGTAAATCAAACAAATAAACTAATATTACATTTAGGAAGAAAAAGAAAGAAAGAAAGAAAGAAAGAAAGAAAAAGCAAAAATTGATTATACGTATTCTCATTCGTATAATCAAGTGTCGGTTATGTAATAACAAAGATGAAACAGTTAATCACACAATAAGCGAATGCCGCAAATTAGCACAAAAAGAACAACTGAATGTAAAATGTGACCTAGCAGGAATTGTGTAAGAGATTGAAATTTGAAAATGTATGCACAAACCAGAACCTGTCCTCGAGAAAGAAACGCATAAAATTCTCTGGAATTTTCTGCTATAAACGGATCACTCGATCCCGGGAAGAAGACTAGATTTATTATTAATTAATAAGAAGAAAATAACTTGTAAACCAGAGGATTCTGCCGTAACGGCAGACCTCGGTGTACAAAAAAAAAAGTAAATGGAAAGAAAAACAAATACCTGCATCTTGCCAGAGAGCTGACAAGACATATGAAACATGAAGCTGATATCAGTTGTAGTTGGTACTGTGGAAACTGAGGATCAGAAGACGAATCGAAACCATACAAAGTACAGAACAGTTAAAATCGGCAAAAATGCTCAAAAGAGTCCAGGAGAGCTGAGAAGACTTGCTGTCAACCAGGCTCCATTGAAAGATTTTCTGTTAAAATTGATATGACAAACTCGCAAAGAGTAAAATAATCATAAATACGGTTGTCGATTTACTCTATACGACTTTTCACACAAGTCCTAACTAGTGGCATTCACTGGATTCCCAGTGATATGTGTCCATGACTCATCTCAGTATTCTATCTGATCTCAACAATACTGTGGCGTGGATGATCTCAATCTGTGGTCCTATGCTAGTCACGGGGTCCAATGTGGTGTGACTACTAGTCACAGTACTTGTTGTAGCTATTGTATTGGTGACTACCACATTAGCTTCCGATTGTTTCCTTTGTCAAATCTTTCCGTGCCCGCGCTGTGTTTGAAAGATCCACGAAGCGGGGTTGACACATCATTACCCTTCCTCTTTCGATATTCTTTCTTCTTCTTTTTTTCAGGAAAGAAAAAATCATTGGTTTGTTATTTATTGTCTCACAAACGTGTTTCAATAAAAATGATTTTTTGTTGTTTGTTAAACAACAGGTTTCCTCTATTCTTTGAGTTGCTAGACAATCTAGCCACTCACATTACCTGACCGTCAGAAGATCCGGCTGAATTGTATCAACCCCCCTTCGTGGATCTTTCAAACACAGCGTGCGCATGGAAGAATTTGACAAAGCAAACAGTCGGAAGCTAATGTGGTAGTCACGAACACAATAGCCACAACAAGTACTGTGACTAGTAGTCACACCACATTGGGATCCGTGACTAGCATAGGACCACAAATCCATCTTTAGATCTATAGTTCCCTCAGTCTCTTTCTCAGATTATTTGGGATTTTTCCGAGAGCTCTGACTATGATCAGTATCACGGTCATTTTCGTGATCAATGGTCAAAGCTATTTGAGACGATAACCAAAGAAACACACTAGTTTAGGCAACGATGGATGGATAGATAGATTGATTGAAAAAAAAAATTTCATTGTTATTATTTTCATTCATTTTCAACCTCAAAGTAAAAAGAAACTGCGGTTAGAAATGAATATGTCGGATCATAAAACTCAGTAAATGAAATTAACATTGTCCATATTTTTTCTAGAGGATCTTTATTCTCCGCCCCTTTTTTTCTACATCGCAAAGACTACAATTCAAAGTCACGTAAAAGAATCTTATTAGAAATTCAGAGGAAACTTTTCAGGGATTTGAGTGCATGCTTGAATCTGTTGTACAGTTTCCGTTTAGTCGTCTGGGCTGAAGAAATGACGACTGATTTCGACAACAAACATTTGCACTTTGTGTGTGTGTGTGTGTGTGTGTGTGTGTGTGTGTGTGTGTGTGTGTGTGTGTGTGTGTGCACGCGCATATAATTATGTATAAGTACGTGTTTATGTGAATTGACACGTGTTTGTGTATTTGTGTGAGTTTGTACGTATGCGTGTGTGTATGTCTGTATGTGTGTATGAGTTTATGAGTCTGAATATATGAATACGTTCATATCAAGGCTACACCAAGTAAAGGCCTCGCAACCATACGACCAGAATCTTTTCTGGGTGTTGGCATGTGGAGGCTGAAATCACTAGTAATCTATGTTATTGAGAAAAAATTTAGCAAAGGACTTGTTAGTAATATCCAGTAATTAGTTAAATCAATTATTTAGAATTAATGATTATTTCTGATTGAGAAGAAAGTAGAATAAATGTACCCATTGCTAGTTTTACATAAATTTGTCATGATAAGAATGTAAGTTAATTTTGTCTTCAATTCCACGTGCTAAAATATTTATATGATAACTGCTGCTGCTGCTGCTGCTGCTGACATTTTTTTTAACAATGGGATGCAAGTAATGCTATACCGATGGAAGAAGTGTTTTCATCGCAAAGGGAAGAATGTTGAAAAATAATCGTTATTTGGCCTCATTCAATGGGAGTATCTTGGTCAGCCTATGAGCTTTTGAGCCGACACTCGAATACCTTAGTGAAACGGTTGCAATCATTTTTTTAAGTTTCCCTATTAAATATAAACTCAGTTTATTTTATAAAACTATACATCAGAAAAACTTCAGCACTTGTCAGAGACAAAATAACGAATCAAATATTAGACATTTTAATGTTAAAATTCATGCCGTTATCTAGAAAAAAATATTAAAGAAAAATATCAAATTAATTTTATGTGACATCTTAACAACGGGATATTTTTCGTAAATGTGGCACTGTAAAAAGTTTTTTTTTTCTTTCAATAAACGGATTGTTATATATTGCAACTTGAAAGAAAAGAATAATAATAAGTCAATGTGTTTTTATGATAAAATCAACAATGTAAATTGAGGTGGGGGAGTGATTGTGGAGTACTGGCTAACGTGTTGAACAGCGGTTTTATCAGAGAAATTGAGAAAAATGTAAAAACAAAAACAGAGAGAGGGGGGAGGGAGAGAGTTTTTTGTCACGGTGAGAAAAAAATTGAAAAAAGATAAATTCAGGTTTAATACGTTTTCCCTGTAAATAAGGTTGAAGGTCAAAAAAAAAAAAAAGAAAGAAAGAAAGAAAGAAAGAGTAATAAAATAATTGTCACTGAAAAATAATTGAATGTTTTGGATGTAAATGTGGGAGAGAAATAATAAAAAAAATAATCAAATGACACAAAAAGGCGAGAAAAAGAGCAATATAATGAACAAAAAAAGAAAAAATGTCGTTAGTTTTGACGTGTCACAACCGGAAGTTCCCATGTCTTCGGTGAAGTTCCCACTGTTTTTAGGCACAATTTCATAAATAAATTAATCACTAAAAGATATATATATATATATATATATATATATATATATATATATATATAAAGAATAAAAATAAGAATAAAAAAATAAAAGAAAAGAAAGTAGAAAGTCGTACTTGACAAATCTTCGTTGTAATATGTGCCCGTGACAGTTGAGTAGTTCTAAATAACGGCCTGCTAATGAATAGTGTGGAAATAAATGAGGCGAATTGGGCCATCGAATGACCATCAAACGAAAAGAGGCAAAATGGGAATAGGAGCAGATAATTACCAGTTTGGAACTCTCTATCCCATTACACACGCTATCGGTCAAGCACAACATGGTCATCTCTGTGTGTGTGTGTGTGTGTGTGTGTGAGAGAGAGAGAGAGAGAGAGAGGGAGAGAGAGAGAGAATGAATGAATGACAGAAAGTCGATATATTCTGGAGAAAGGCTTTTGACGAGAAGCAGAGATTTTTTTATTCTATTTTTTTACATGAAAACTGATGACCTCAAAACCAAAACAATTATATATATATTCTTGCTCCGATGGATCGCATAGGCGAGAAACTGAGGGGAAAAAACTTTGAAAAATTGTAATTCGGTAAATACGAATATTCCTTTTGTATAAATTATTTTGTCTAGGTAAAAGTTTTTGTGAAAAAAAGTTTTGGGGGAGTTTTTAAGAAGTTTTAAATGAGTTGATAAACTATAAGAAAATCAACGACAAATAAACTGATGACTTAGTATATCCATTCGTTGAATGAAAATCATTTACTGGTATCCAAGTGTCTTCCACTGACCTTTATCTCTGCTATTGTAAACATCTTGCACTGAACTCTCCATTTGGGAAATATATTTTGGCTGGAATGTATTTCATATTCCTCGTGACTGCTGGGTCAGGCATTCGTTCATTTAGGTGTTTATGTATCAACCGAAATCGGACCATCTTATTTCAAAGCAGTTTTTGAAAATCATTTAACTTAATGTTGAATACATTTTGAGTCAATGTTTAAAGATCCATTATCCATTTATTGTGTGTTTCTATTTTTACTGTGATATTTTCTAATGCGTTTTGTTGTTGTTGTTGTTGTTGCTTGTTTGTTTGTTTGTTTGTTTGTTTGTTTGTTTGTTTACTTGTTTTTAGATTCTTTCTATCATGGTGAACTTTGCATCTCCGTTAATATCCTGACCGTTTTAGCCTACAACTATTTTATATATATATATATATATATATGTATGCATTCTCACACTCATTATACCCACTAAATACCGTTAAAGAAACATTAATATATGTATGCATGCATAGGTGTACATTGATGTGTAAAAGTGTACACACAGGCAGGGAGAGAGAGAAAGAGATAGGGAGAGAGAGAGAAGAAAAGAAAAAGAGAAAGGAAAACCAAAGGAAAAACAAAGACGGACACAACTCAACGCAACACCTATAAAAATATATATGCGTACGTGTGTATGTGTATATCGGTGTACTTATATTTATGCGTGTGTCTACACACACATAAACACGTACACACATAAATTACATACTAATGCATGTATTGAAAAAAAGCTTTTACATCGACAAGAAGTCTTTACAGACAATTAACTCCAACAGGGCACACAAATCTGGAATTAAACAATTAAAATTTATTTCCTGTGTATATATGCAGGAATATACTTACATGCTTACATATGTACACGTACGCACATACTTATGCACACACACACTTACATGCACACAAAATACATACTTATTTATTCAAAGACCAGAGGTCTTGACTGCAATGGGACATTCACAGACATAAATCCTGGAATTAAAAAAAATTACATCCCTATCAAAACTATCTTCACTATAAAAACAACAACCGTGATTAACTATTCGAAGTCTCCGGAAGAAGGCGTAAAGTCTGAAACACGTGTAAATCACAAGTATAAGAAATAATATAAACCTAAAGAGAAAATTTTAAATCATTTGCGGAACTATTAATTGTATTATTTACTTTTCTCTCTTTGGACCAACAATAACCTTTATATACACACACACACGCATATATATATAGTCAACGACAAAATTATTCGTACACTCATCAATTTTGAATATTTTTATACATTTCTCAAAATCTTATGCCTGTATGATGTGAGGTTTTTCATGTGTCAATAAGCGCAAAAAGATATAAAACTCAATTTTCAGAACAATAGGTTAAATACTACGAATTTGATAGGCGGATCATGCAAAATTGGAAAAGACAAAGCGCAGTTGAAAATATTGTTTTAAATAGATTGATTCGTCTAAGTATAAGTGATTTACGGAATTATTTTACCGGTGAAGCCTTCTCGACTTTTTATTCAGTAGAATATTTGTGATAATTCCAACCAAGAACATAACGGCAATTGTGGCGGGTATTTAGTTGACTGGCGAACACTTGGTCCCCGAAAGCCGTCTCTTCGGGCTTTACCTTCTTTACTGGGGTTGAATTAATAGCTTGACGTCTGAAGGGCCCTGTTCGAGTAATGCAGACAGGGCCAAGAATTTTCGTTCCTATCTCGCATGGGTCTTGATCTGTTCGGGGCCTCTACTTTAAAATGCCCTGATGTCGCATTCCAGTGTGGTGGAGGGTTGGATGAATACGAGCAAAGAACATCACGTGGTGCATAGCGTGTCCCCATTTAACAGCCCACGTGACACCATGTTTACAACGTTAAAAAAATGCACATTCAACATCGTGTTTATTTATTAAAAAGTCTCTAACGATGAAGTTTTACTTTAAAATTAGTTAGACTAAAATAATTATTATTTCGCATTGCAATAGTCCACTAAATTAACTCAGTACAATAAAATAAAATAATTTGTGCCATGCTTCAAGCAAATAACAATATATATATATATATATATATTGTGATAGATAGATAGATATGGAAAGAATTTAGTAGATTTATAACCCTAGATTGAATCAATATGACCGATAAGTAAAGAGATATATGCTGACTGAAAAAGATCCATCAAGTGAGGATGTATAAATATGCGTGGCGCCTATAGAAAAACTAACAATGTAAACTTACTCGGATCCAGAAAAACCTTTTGGCGCAGGGAAATACATCATCCAACCAAACAGTGACGAAACTTTCCACTGTGAATTATTAGAAGGTAATTTAGATTTCAGATAGTCAACCATCCTCTTCATTGCTTTTGTGTTT
The DNA here is from genome assembly GCA_963585895.1 of Sepioteuthis lessoniana. Classification (NCBI taxonomy): domain Eukaryota; kingdom Metazoa; phylum Mollusca; class Cephalopoda; order Myopsida; family Loliginidae; genus Sepioteuthis; species Sepioteuthis lessoniana. The sequence goes on along the minus strand of OY757935.1, from coordinate 48,548,506 downwards.
TATGCCTGTATTGGTGAGCGTGACGTTGAAAGTTTTCTTCATGTCGGAAGATCTGGTTGGGTAGAGGGTTAGAGTCTAGACGTATTAGCATTCCTCTAGAGACAACAATCTTGCTTGTTGGCCCCTCAAGTTTCTAAATGGTGTCTGTCTAGTCAGATGTCAGGCGAAAACCGTTGAAATGTTCTGACACTTTTTGGCTCCTAACTAACTCCTCCAACGTCCACCTTTCTTTCTTCGTCACTGTTTTATGTTATTTCTCACGCATTGACGATGCAATAATCATGCAAAACCTCATAGACAAAACACACGCACACTAAGTCATATATACAAAGGCTTTGAATTTTGTGTACAACCGCCTACAGTGGTGCAAGTGTTATCAAGTGTCTCGTAAATCATTGGCTAGCGGAATTAATTTTGTTCTTACGAGAAGCCCCATCCTGTTAATAGACTTTCGTAAATACAGGGTGTATAAAAAAATGTATATTCTCTGAGATGTAGAGGGTATTTTAAAAATCTGAGGTCATTTAAGATGTACAAAGCGTTTCAAAATATTGGTATCATTTGAGATGTACAGGTTTTCAGAAAAAATGATATACGAGGATCATTAAATAAGATACAAGACTTTTTTCGTATGGGCACTTTTATTGATAGTACACTCATGAAACTCTAGTCCCCTTCGAAGTAATCTCCTCCGGCTGCAATGCACTTCGTCACAGATATGACGCTCTGTACCTCCATAACAGTTCGAGTTTCAGAAATGTGGGTCAGGCAAAGTATTTTAAAAATTCATATTAAATGCATAGAAAATGAAACTAGTTCATTCATTAAACAAAATTTTTACTTCTTTCTACACATGCAGTTATCATTTGAAATCATTGCAACGAGAATTGGTTAAGTTATTAGATTAAGAAATTACGTGATGCCTTCAGTAAGTTTCCAGACTTTTTTGTACTGGCATTTAAATTGGCGTAGACTCTTGAGAATTCAATATGTTATTGCTATGCATCTTATGAGATGACTGACCAATTTCTATGATTTCAGGTTCGAATTAACAGCTACAATAGGAATTGGAATACACCCTACTAAAGCCTGATTGTCACAGCTGATGAATTTTAAAAATGCAATCTGGACGTGAGGATACTTTAGAAGAACGATATGCAATAAAATTCTGTTTTAAACTTGGAAAAAAAGCCACAGAAACCTATGGAATGCTTCAGACTGCTTTTCGACCATCCTGCATGAGTGGCATAAGAGATTCAAGGAAGCCAGGGAGTTCTCTGAGAGATGATGAGAGGTGTGGGAGGAGTAAGGAAGTCAATACACCAGAGTTGATTGGCCAAAGGGTTAGGGTTAGGGTTATTGTTGAGGTTTTAAGGGAGTTCAGGAAGAGATTCCGTCGGAAGAGGCCAGCACTCTTCAAATCGGGACAGTGGCATTTCCACAAGGACAATGCACCAGTCCACAACTCCATCGTTGTCACAGACTATTTGACGAAGATGGCCATCAATACAATTCCTCAGCCTCCCTATAGTCCAGACCTTTCTCCCTGTGACTTTTGCTTATTCCCTAAGCTCAATTGAGGTGATGAAAGAGGCTGTGACGAAGGTCATTGACACGCTCACACAAGAGGAGTTCTATGAAGCCTTCCAGAAGTTGTTGGAACGGTACAAGTGCATTGCAGCCGGAGGAGATTACTTCTTAGGGGACTAGAGTTTCATGTGTGTACTATCAATAAAAGTCATCATCATCATCATATCGTGCTGGCAGCACGGATATCCCTGACCCTCTCTCGCCACTCCTCCCTATCGTTCATCGCCCTAGGTAGGTCTTCAGGACAACAACCTGTATCCTCACATAGCTGCTGAATGTACGTTCGAGCTGGTCGTCCTGCTTTTGCGCGGCCATGTGTGGGGATCCATAAGAGTACATCTCTTATGAGTTCATCTCTGCTTCTCCAGCAGTGTCCTGCATGTCTGGTTCGTCTAACTTGAATAGTTTTCGTGATAGGGGGCAGGTGGCCGTACAGTTGGTGTCTTGTGGGGTGTTGCTGCCAGGACTTGTTCAGGATTGCACGCAGCATTCTTGTGTAATTGCCATCTAGTTTCTTCTCCAGCCGTTTTGTTAGCGTCCATGTAGTGCATCCATATAGCAGTATTGATGTGACCGCTGCCTGGAAGAAACTGCGTTTCATTTTATCGGTTAGGTCTGATTTCCATATAATCGATAGCCTATTGATAGCTGTCCATGCTTTCGTTAACCTCGTTTCGATGTCCTTTTCGGTTGATTCAACGCTGCTTCCTAGGTACGTGAATTTGTCTACTAGTTTAAGTGGGGTTCCTTCTAGAGTGGAGATGTCCCCCGTTTGGTTATAGCACATATATTCCGTTTTGTGTGCATTAACATAGAGACCTATGCTTGCTGCTGCTCGTTCCAAACTATGCAGAAGTGTTTCGGCTTGGTCAGGTGTATTTGCCAGTATCGCTATGTCATCGGCGTCGTCGGCGTCGGTAATTGTTGTTGCGGGGTATCTTCTGCTTCTTCTCTTCGTCAGTTCGAAGCCATTCTCTAGCAAGTATTCTCATTTAATACAATTGGTTTGCACACAGTTGTAAGTGTTAAGTATTCCTATCTAATAATAATAATTTTATGTTTTCGAGTAATTATTTCAATTCAATAGAAATCATTTGTTTTCACATATTTATATAGTTTCAGGTAACTAGTAATAATTCTTAGTAAACAATACTCGCTTCAAGTAACAATTCTTAATCAAAATAATTTACTGTTATATAGAAGCAATCATTCCAAAACGAAGACAAATAATTTTCAAGGATCCATTTGAGTCATAGATGAGACCCTAGCAAGTACTAACACGCGGGGCCACGGAGAACTTAGAAACTATGGCAATGATGAGGTACTCCACACTCCTCAGATCTTCATGACCAGAGCCTCACCGTCAGATGATGTTTTATGTTATACCCAGAACACTCCGTTTTTTGTGATCTTACCCATCT
>OY757935.1:48440495-48542995 GCA_963585895.1 Sepioteuthis lessoniana | reverse complement strand
TCATGGTGGAGGGATATGTTATATTGTTATATACTATGGAATATTATACGATGTGATTTGAGTCAGATTACAATAATAATTTGTATTGGTTATAAAGTGTTTATATATTGCGCATATATCATTGTGATCCATCATAGTAAGTACGTAAGGAATATAATGTTATTGTTATTCTGGCCTACCATACTACACTCGCCTATTTACACTTGTAAGCGTAAGCATAATTTTATTTTCTTGGAAATGCATGCTTTATTCCTTAGTTAAAATCACCTCCACAAATATGCACACAAGTACATAAAGAAACAAAGAATTTTTTTCTCGGCCATCCAATAGCAAACCTTGCTACATAACGTCGTTTATCTATCAGGAAGACAACCTCAAGTTAATCGCGCTGCGTATGTATCGTCACACACACATATACTAAACACCACTTATACGTCCACACACAATAATACACCACTATAACCCACACAAACACACAAACACGTACAAACACACACACACACACATACACACACACACACACACAAGCACACATAAAGATTTGTACACAATTCTAATGGTTTTTGACAGTATTTTTCGATTTTTTCGATTCATTTTCTTTCGTTATCTGCCTGATGATTGTTGTTTGTAAAACTTTATGAAACCTAAGGTCGCCGACAAACTTCCATGGTATTAAATACATAGAATCTAATATATCTTTATTTACAATTATTATCATATAATAGCACTTCAAATGGAATACCCATTTTCTTCACGTGAAACTTTAAGGAACGCTATTAATCATATTGCTGTCGATTCAAAATTTTAGGTTTTAAACTAGCTCTATCTCAACTTTAGATTACAACTGAAAGAGTGAGAAGCTTGTATCTGCCCCTTCATATTAATTATCTTAATCTAATGATTTCCAGATTTCCATATAATCGATAACCTTTCAATAGCAGTCCCTAACTTTTCTATGCGAATGTTTATATCGCTTTCAGTAGATGGAATCTTTCAGTCGGGTTATGTGAACATGTCTTCTAATTTTAAAGGCTTGGCACTTAAAGTAAAGATGACTCCTTCTTGTTTTAAACGCATAAACTCAGTTTTTTCTACTACTTGCTACGGGCTATGCTGCAGGGATTTGGCTGAAGCAGATGTATTTGTGAGAAGCGCTAGATCATCTGCGTAGTCTGTATCTCTCATAACTTCTGCGGGATGGGAACGACACTAGAATGCTGCATTCTATTTTGAACCAGTCCTGGAAACAATTTTAAAAAATAGTAGCTGTACAACCACTTGCATCTCATCTCATAAACCATCCAATCGTCCTGGAAACAATTTAAAAAAATAGTAGCTGTACAACCACTTGCATCTCATCTCATAAACCATCCAAAGTAAACTGGACTCGCTTACGAACGACCTCATAGTTGACGTTATCCAATGGATCCCAACACATGGACACATTAATGTTGGCTGATCAGTTCCCCTCCCGGGTGTTGAGCACTCTAGCGAAGGAATTAACGGCTGCCACCCGCGTAATGCAAAGCTCTTCTAACGAACAGAGCACTCAGTTATCCGACAGCACAAAATGTAAACAAGCGAAAGCCACTACATATGCGTTATAATTCCTGAGCTGACGTATGTCACTTGATGGCTGAGTGGTAAGATACTAAGTCTAACGTAAAGTTGATCGGGTTTCGATCCCAACTTGGAGCGTCCTGCGTGTAGCCACACTAAAGAGTTGTGATACAACGAAACAGTGTGCCTGTGGATGACAATATATATATATATATATATATATCATCATCATCATCATCGTGTGCCATGTATTTGTCGCTGCCTCCCACCAGACACGACTTGACACAAGGTCAAAAGCCCGAAGGCCAATTAAAGTGGGGATAAAGGGGAGGGGAAGGTCGGGAACGAGCCGAGACTCGAACCCTGCTTGTCTGTGCTGCTCATCGGCTCACTTAGTGCAATGTGAGCCTGATGAGGCAAGCAGTTTCACGAACCCAAATGTGGGTCCGGGCACGTATGCCAGTTTACGGCTTAAACTAGACGCTTGGTCTAGTGCCGTACAAAGGGGACAAAAGTGCAGCTCGCCCACCCGAAGGTTGCCCAGCCGAAGCTGGGGGCCTATTCGGCCCCGAGTCTGCTCTTGGTTTCGAGCACCCATCCGGCACGAATGCCAGACGGCCCAGCTAAAAAGCCGGGGGCGTGCCGCCCGCACGGATATCCCTGACCCTCACTCGTCACTTTTCCCTATCGTTCATCGTCTCCGGCAGGTCTTCTGGACTACATCCCGTATCTTCACATAGCTGCTGTATGTATGTTCGAGCTGATCGTTCTGCTTTTGCTCGGTCATAAGTGGGGGTCCATAGGAGTACATCACTTATGAGCTCGTCTCTGCTCCTCCAGCAGTGTCCTGCGTGCCTGGTTCGTCTAACTTGGATAATTTTCGTGATGGGAGGCAGGTGGCCGTATAGTTGGTGCCTTGTGGGGTGTTGTCGCCAAGACTTGTTTAATATTACTCGCAACATCCTTGTGTAGTTGCCGTCTAGCTTCTTTCGAGCCGTTTTGTCAACGTCCAGGTGGTGCATCCATACAGCAGTATCGACACGACCGCTGCTTGGAAGAAACTGTGTTTCATTTTATCGGTCAGGACTGATTTCCACATGACCGAGAGCTTATTTGGCCAAAATAGACCTATTTTATTCATAATAAAATATTGAAATATGAGGGTCAACCGGTTTCGAACCGTGTTGCTCACAATCTTTATCGAGGATAAATGATTAAGAAAGAAAGTGGTGAGGAATTTGTCATGAGTGAGTAAAAAAACGGGGGGGGGTTAAACGCAAATCGTGATCAAATTCAAACCTAATTAACATTCCCTCTGTTTATAGAGAGATGGGTTATAAGTGAGAATATGTATGTAACATATTGATCTCCGACCCAGCCGTCGATCAAGGAACAGGTGCAACCGGTTGATATCAGGGTATAACCTTGAGTGTGGACGGGTTGAATTGGATGCAGATGTGACGCCCACAAGAAGCAGGTGGATGTAAAACAATTATATAACCCGGTACCACAGACAGGTTCAGTGAGTTAGAGATAAGATGCTGTAGTGCGAACCAGCTCCCAGAGAGGGCTGGGCCCTCATGACACCCGATTGAGCAGCCAGTAGAATGAGAAAGAAGTGCTGCTAAAGACAAAGTAACTGGGGGTCAATATGTTGCAGTTTGTTCAGTCTCCAACTCACCTTTCACACATAACCCTTTCGCAACCCTTTCGCAACCATTTGGAATAAAGTGTGAGAGGTATATTTTTCTAAAGAAGCGTGTTCGTTCGTCATTATTGTTGACGGTGTTTCTAGATGCATCTGTATATGCAACGTGTACAGTCTTAAGGACTTTCAATTGAAAATCTGAGTGTGACTTACTCAATCAGGTGAACAAGTCATCACTGTAAGAGAAGACGCAATAACGATAATTTATAAGATGTTCAGCAATCGCCGACCCGTATGTGTAATTAATTTTATCAGCAAGCAAATTTCCCTCAAATATTGTTGTAGGCCCGTGCTGTGTAATTAAAACGTCTAGACGTTGATTTTTTCTCATCTTTTTTTTTTACTCACTCATGACAAATCCCCTCTTTCTTTCTTAATCGTTTATCTTCGATAAAGGCTGTGATCAACTAGGATCGAAACCGGTCAACCTTCAGATTTTAATATTTTATTATTTTAGCATGAATAAAATAGGTCTCTTTTGGGCTATTATTAGATTTTATACCCTTCCATAATTTTTTTTCATATATATATATATATATATATATGTATATATATTGGTTGGTAGGTCAAATATTATGTTAGAATGCTTTCATTTTTTTTTTTTTTTTTTTTTAGATACACAGAAACCATCTTTAAATTCGACGTTTAATTTCAAAAAATCAATCGTGTTTGCTTTTTGTGAGATTTTTTTTTGTTTTTCTGGAAGTGCCAATTTCCGTATTATGTGTCATTCTGATCAAGTCTGTTAAATTGCTTTATTTTTTATTTGCGTTAAAGCTGAAAATTCTGTTTCGCCCCAATAAATTGTCGGAAATGGAAGTAGAATTTTTATTGTTTCGGTATTTGACGCTCTTGTTGACTCGATCTTCTAGATATATTTCCAGGCATCTCAAGAGGGAAGCACCGACCCTTAGGAGCTGTCACTTACGGAAATATTGCTCTAGAACAGGTGTCCCTAACCCACGGCCCACAGGCCACGTGTGGTCCTCAAAGCTGATGCATGCGGCTCCACAACCTACATTCAAAATTTCTCATCTTTTGATTTTGACCGTAAAGTACAACTTCAGATGAAACTTCAATGTTCAGAAGATTTAAAGTATAAGTTTCTTTCTTACCATATGGTCTTCTTCAATTAGAACCACGTGCTTCCATCTTGACGATTACCCAACTTTATTAGTCACACTCAGCAAGTAGTGAGCATGTTTGGCACTAGATGCCACCGTAAACTGTTGTTCTCTAAAAGAGAACCCTGCGTTCTTAGCCGTCAATTATCACTTGATTGATGTGTTCTTCATTTAATTCCGATATTGTATATTTTGATAATTGCAAACAACACAAGATGCCTCATTCATAAGTTATAATGGACTTAAGCTTTGTGACATTCGGAGAACCCTATTCAAGAGGATGGAGAATTTTGATTTCTAAAATTGTCTATTTCTAAGGATAACTTGCTTTACCCAATATGCTCGTAAGTAAAGAATCCATAAATTGACAGCACCCTCCTCTATCATACATAGTGATAAGCCAGTAACAACTCTTTTGTCAAAACATTCTTGGACAGAACAGAGAAACAGATTAATTATTTGCTTTTGTATAAAAATAAACATGTACAACCTCAGCAAGTATTTGAACTCAGTTTGCCTATACTATTTTCCGCCTGAATAATTTTTCTACGTATATACACGTATATAATATTACAGTTTTGTCCGGTTATCCCTACTAAGCAATACGTTTAATATGTTTGTTCGGTACCAAATGTAGTACCATCACTTGGCCGTGGGTTTTCAGGGTCGAATACGGTTTATGATTGCGCCGTGGGTTTTTAGGGCCGAAATCTTCGTCTGGCGGTGTCGCAGATTTTCTGGGTCGAATCCTGGTAACGGTAGTTCGTTTATCAATCCTGTCAGAGCCCACGCTTTGTTTGAAAGATCCACAGACAAGGAATGACATAATCCGTCCGGAACCTCTTCTGACAGTGGAGGTGATCCGTTGGAACAAAGTTGCTTGGGTGTTGGTGACTCAAAAACGAGAACTCTCCGTCAACAATTAATAATCATTTATTCTTCAATGTTCAGACTGCATACAGTAGTACGAGAATGAGAGAGAGAAAATCTGTAAGGGTCTATGAACAGACACAAAGAGACACGCCCTCCCTAAGCCCGACCGAACTCTCTGAACGCAAACTTCTGACTGAAACTGACCGACTGGTTAACTGACTATTTTTTCAAAATTCGCTAATTTTTATTTATTTAAATTCAGGATATCCGTGGAGTTGATGTCATCTTGCATAATTATTGCGTCATCTCACACAATCCCAAATTCACTGTTTTCATTTCTCCAATGAAACCTGTCACAGACAAGATATGAATCCATGTTGTTTAAATTTTGGCCTTCCTGTCTTGTTCATTATGTACTCGCTTAAACTTTTCAATTTGACTTACATTTCTGCTCAAAGATTTTAGCTTACTTAAGAGCTAACTGAAAAACTTTTGGCCTAACCAAACCGAGAAATAAAATGATTAACCATCAAGGCAAATGTGCCATACGTACATTTACACAATTATAATCCTTTTCTCACCATTAATTCCTGATAAGTCTGTCTGTCTCTCATAAACTTGAATTATATGCATACATATAAGTTTAATATTATACGACCGGAGGCAAATCTCATCTGATGTTGAACTCTCGTGGGATTTAACCTGCGCTTTGCCAGTGGCCATCTTAGTCCTGCAGGTTTCCTGTTTGAATGTCGAAAAAAGCACATGGCATTCTGGAAGACATTTATGAGGGCGGAGGGAAGGTTTACAATGGTTGCCGGGTAGTTGATGGTCATCACAGGAGATAAACAAAAGTCGATAAAAATGAACGAGATAAATTGAATAATAATGACAATGAACGCATCGTTTAGGCAACTGTCTTTGTCTCTTTTTTTATCTTTATTCTCTTCTTTAAAACAAACAAAACTCATTATGTTTGATTCTGCTTCACTTAAAAAGCTCAGTCCCTTTTGATTTGCAGTTTTGTGGACACAATGACCCCACTATTATACTGAAACCCACATTAATCCTTCACCAAAGAAAACCGCCTTAGATCAAATTCCGCATAATCAATTTAATTTCTACCCATAACCGGAAGCGTGTGAAGCAACGGTTAACGGCACCAGGAATGAAACCGCCGAACCATGTTCGAATCCCGCCGAAAGTGTTTACGTTCATTTCACACTTAGGAAAAGCTTGAATCCATTTCACCCACAGTTATGGGTAAATAACAGAACCGCTGGGCGTGTTAGACAGTCCTTCATGAGTGTTCGATAATAGGTAGGGTCATGGATCGGTCTTTACTGCTATTACCGAGTAACTTAGTATAATATGCCACATGTTACTTGAAAAGAAGAGGTACACCACCAATTACGTATTTATCCAACTACTGTACCAAGAGAAGGATGTGGTACAAGGTCAATTATTAAGCGAAGTATACCCGGTTTGAATTCAGAGTTACCTTCTCCTAGACTAGTTACCTAACCAAGGCTAAAAAAAATCGCAGTTTACTATTTGCCCATATCTGAGGAGAGAACATATTAATTCATGCCTTTCTAAAGAGAATTAGTTCGAAGTGGAACACAAACAATTTCGTTCAGGATTTGAACTCGGTTTGCCGATTACGCTAAATGCACCTCCTTCAATTGTTACTATGTAACCAAACTCAATCTGTCGTATGTTACTTAAAAAGAAGATAGACAATACCAAGCAATCTCAATTGTTCTGAGTGATGTCTTAAAGAGGAATTATTTGGCATGCAAACCTGACTATGTAATATGGAAAACATGGAAATCCTTAAATCTCCTTACCGGTAAAATTCATTTTTGATTTTTATCATTAAGGGTTTTCGGACTATTGTCTTCATCTTTATTGTTATTTCCACAAGGTTTCGGCCGATATGTACTCCGGCCTTCTTTCGGTGTTTGTCGAACTCGGGGACCTATATGGAACTTCGAACTATGTCCTTTATTGAATTCACGGGGGTCGCCTGTTCGGATTCCGTTAGCCATAACCGGTTATAAGTGTTAAGTATTCCTGTATTGTTACTCGCCTGCAATCAGGATTGAATCTGCAACCTCCAGATAATTGTCTCCTTAGAAGCTTAGGGAACCAACGCCTATAACCGTTACGTAATGTGGACATTTTTTTATTATCAACTTATGGTGTATCTTGGTTGTTGACTGTTCATACAGGTTGAAATTTGTATCAGCAATTCGCATCAAAACTTCTTCATGCTTCCTTACCAACTCCAGATTCATTAATACGGAACGTATACGACGTGATCCAATCAGTTCAAGCAGTAGGAAGAACCCACTGTGGTTGGTAGTATCGGGTTATATGATGTGCTAACACATTGTGCATTGCTTTACTCTATATAGGATTTGAAACCTGTACAGATCAACGTGTAACGTAGTCTAATTCGGGAACATGCTTTACGAGTTCGTACTGGGCCATAACGTCCCCGCAAAAAGCGACTAAAAACATTCCTTGTGCAAAGCATGAAGGCGCAATTGATCACCATAAGTTGAAAAAATTCTACTCTAGTTGCAAGAACATCGATGGTAAGTTGGGTAGCTTGAAACCATAGCGGCAAATCAGAGATTCTAAAGCAAGCTCGACATTTCAAAGTCTAGTGTGAGTCTTCACTTTCACGACATCTGCAAAAGTATCAGGAACTGCCGAATTATGCCTCACTATCACAAAATGTTAAAAAAAAACTTTGACTCACCGCGGTAGTTTGCTTGTATTCACCTTATGCATAATATTATCCAGATAAAATATTAAAATTTCATAATCTCACAAAATATATCGACTATATTTTCCCAAATCATTTGCTACCCACGATTCTGTAAATGTTTCTACATAAGTAATTGTGCTATTCAGACTTGATAAATAGATGTCTATATTTTTAAATATTCTTGTAACTCTCCTACCATGGGGGGGGCGGTGTAATGGTTAATGTGTACGACAGCAACATCGTTGTAAGCGAGTTCGAATTTTGATTGCGCTTCACTTTCCGACTAATACTTATGGGAAAGGTATGAACCTCTTTATACTCCCTCTTGTAGGTTAAATAGAACCACTACTGTTCTTCTACAAGGATGACTTTGACATTAAATGACCCACGAAGGTCAATATGTCATAACATTGTTTAACAATGAAACCAAATCAAACCCTTACCATGAACTATCAGTTCTGCCGTAATTTCTGGATTCCTTAATCAGTCGATTCCTATAATCCTCAAACTCTTTGATGGCCGGAGCCTTCACCATTTTCAGTACAGAATTATCCTTTGTCTCCCTATTTCCATTTCTCATATATATATATATATATATATATATATATATATATATATATTCAGTTTTACATCTGTGACACTAGATCCGTCTTTAAGCTGAGTATAGCTGGAAGGATAGTGGTACTATTTAATCCTTAGGTGGAGGATAAGGAAGTTCATACCTTTCCCAATGATATTAGTCAAAAAGTAAATGTAATGGCGTCACTTTATTTCGAACTCGCTTACTACGATGTCACAGTCTAGCACATTAGCCACTACACCATGGGGACTTCCAAGCAAACTGAAAATAAAGAACCAAAAAACAAAAAAACAGCCAGATAAAAAAGTTTGTTGTTTTTTCTAAATTTTGTAAACCCAACATTCTACTTTATGGTTTGAACGGCTTCTAATTTTAAGAAAGAGCTACTTGGTGTGGGTGTGTCACACCCGGATCTTTCTCCAGATCTACTCTTCTCTCTCTCTGACGTGTAGCGAGGGCTGTAGCCTACCACTTCGACTAACTCTAGAGCCGCTAGCAAAACTTACTATTCTCCACGTCTCTGGGCATTGTCAACTCATCTGGGCTGATCACTCCTTGTTAGGCGAATATCAAAAGATGAGCGAAAGATTGAAAGGCACGTCAGTATGAAAAGATGTAAAAATTAGTTCATGTTTGTATAACGTTTGGATGAAGAACAAGACGAGCAACGAAGATATAAAGGGATTAGGGATAGGATGAGAAGACACGGATCTAGTTTATTATTCGTCGAGTTTTCACATCAATCATTTCTTGAGCCTTTTAAAAGAAATCAAATGTCAGATTATTGACTACTGTGTGCCAGTGGTCGATGTTCGTGCCTGTGTTTGAGCCCTGATTTCAGAAGCTGATTTTCGTGTACTCAAAAGAGCGTCTTAACTGGAGAGATTGGGCCACACCATCCCCCCCACCTCTTATTATTAGGGTTTTTCAGACCAAGCAAAGCGAAGTAATTATCTCCGATATTATCTGTGTATGCGCGTGTGTGCATGTGTGTGCGTGTGTGCAAGAGATTGTATGGTTATATAATATATTGCATGTATTAGTTTCTGTACATTTTTGAGAGCATGTGCTGGCATCTATGCGAATGTAAATACATGCGTATATGCGATTTAATGTGTGTGTATATGTGTGTGCATGCATGCGTTTCGGTAAAAATTAGTACAACTGATTCGATAAAACAGTCAACTTAGTAGATACTTCAAAACAACTACATATATATATATATATATATATATATATATATATATATATATATATATATATAAGAGCATAGGGAAAGAGTAAACGTAATTAATCATTGTCCATCTCACATCCGTATAATCAAAGTGTCTCTAAAGGAGACAAAAATAACGATGGTAGCCACAACAACAATAATGATAATAATAACAACAATAACGACACAACATCCGGTGTCCATAAAAAAGGGCCGCTATGCATTAAATGTCCAAGTTTTAGCTAAACAATCGTTTTAGTTTCTGTTGCCTTACAATCAGCCTGACTGGACAATCATCGACTACCAGTCCGCCTGACCGGTCATCATTTTCCTGAGAAATCGGAAACCACTTTGATTGCATTAACGGGTCATATCCATTCACTCCTCACAACCTTCCTCTCTCTCTCTCTCTCTCTCACACACACACACACACACACACACACACACACTTCCGCAATTCCTGTCGATTCTTTGATGTGATTTCTGAATTTCTTTCTCTCTTCACAAGTTCAGTTAATTTTATTTCAACTTATCCACCCTTTCTTTCTCTTCCCCCCTCTCTCTCTCACTCTCTCCTCCTCTCTCTCTCTCTCTCTCTCTCTCTCTTTGTGTCTCGTAGGACTTTTTCTATCATTTCTCTTCCTTTTCCTTACAAATTTCTCTCAAGAGTTTTGCTAATCTCTTTCTCTCTCTCTTAATCTGTTTCATTTTCTCGTAATATATTTCTTCTGTAACTCTTTGAATCCTTTTCCCTATCTTTTAAACAATTCTCTTCCTCTCAAGCAATGTATTTCTCCTCCCTTTCTCTCTCTCTCTCTCTCTCTCTCTCTCTCTCTCTCTCTCTCTCTATATATATATATATATATATATATATATTTATATATATATATATATCTTATGCACCCACATACACATACACACGACGCCACTCAATGCAATGGTTTTTAACAAAGCTTAGAATATTTCAAGTCAATATCAATTTTTCTTTATATTTGAATTAACCTAAACTGAGGCTCCCAAAAAAGATTAAATTAATAAAACCTTGTTCGCCTCATTGATGAGGAGTGAAATTGTCATAAATCTCTGCCCTTTTCGATCATCAGGAATGTTCAAAACAAGATTGATGAATGGCGGTTCCAGTTCACAAGATTTTACATTCCGCTTCAATATTGTCTAAAATTCAATTCATACACAACTAAATCACTACTGGCATATTTTTTTTTATTAAAGTTTGTGCCTAAAGACAATTCTATAAAAATACATTGGTTGTTAGGTTGGTTGATTTTACGGCATACTAACCCTTGTTCGGTTATTTCATGAGTAAATCAATTCACTAATTATGGATTCCAATTATATACGGAACAAAAATGAATATACATGATAATTTTAAATTTGGAGGCACTCTAATTGCAACGATTACCTTCGCAGGGAATAGAATCGGCGACTTGAGTTCGAATCTTGGACGAGGTTGTATACATTTCGCTTCGGGCTCATGCTTTCGGGAAGGGAATGAATCCATGTCGTCTCTCCAAGGTAAATTATAGAATAGACTAGGTTCTTTAGCCTTAGTTAGACAACCAGTCTAGGAGAAGGAAAACTCTGAAATCAAACCAGCTTCAATCCCTTTAAAAATTGGCCTTGTATCATATCATGTTCGTGACGGAGAATTTGATTAAATATATCCATAATCATTTTAAAAAGTTAAAATTTCATACTTCGTAGCAATATCATCAAGAACCGTTTGCATGCTAATCATTTGCCTGCAGTTCTATAGTTTTCATGTAACTATTCCTATAGAATAATAATTGTCATTTGTTTGTACGAGGTGATATTCAAGTATTCCACTCAAACTATCGGCTGAGGCGGCAGAATACACCGACTGCATCTCTGCAGAGGAGTAAGACTCACCAAACGAGTGTCCTGGATGTGATATCAAATAACCTGATGGTGAGTATCCAGTATTGCAGGAGTTTTGGGGAATGCGGAGTACCCCTTTATTGCCATCGCTCTCAGGTCCACTCTGACCCGGAGCGGTAGCACCTAATAGGGCCCTATCTATGGGTTAAATCGAACTAAACTGTGTGCTTATGCTAAACTGAATTGTTTGAAGTAAACTGTACTTATGCTAAACTGAATTCTTTGAAATACAACTCTTTTTGACATTTAAACTGTGAACTTATGCTAAACTGAATTGTTTGAAATAGAACTGTTTATATGTATAAAAATGGATTTGTCATTAAGAAATCCACAATGGTTGATCTGCCATAAAACCAAACCAAACCAAACCAATACTTATGATTTTCACATTATGGCAACGAAGGAGTAACTCAACTCCCCACAAAACTTTAGAACTGGAACCATACCACAGAATGCATTCCTGTGTTATAACAAGAAAACTCTTTTTTCGAAGAAATCTTATTTTTTCTGCAGGAAATACAATCGGTGTATAAAAGGAATATCAAAAATAATACTAGTGAAAATTGTTATTATTACTACTACTACACTTGGCAAAAATTATGGAATTAGAACACTCACGGGATGTTCACCGTTTAAAAAAACTAATAACAAGTAGGACACAAACTATTTTTTATTGCTTCATAGAATATACCTTATACTTTATTGCTTCATAGAATATACCTTAAACAAACTAGTTTAAATTGTTTAAATTAATGGTATATCTTTTTAAGCCAGGTAGAAAGTCTCCAAAGGAGGAAAAAAATCTAAGGTTTGAAATATCAAATAAACGTTCATCCACCCCACACACACATAGACTGTAAATATACCATCTTGCATTGTACGTGATGTCATAAAAATTCAAATAACAAATTTTACTTTCTATCAAGTTTGAAAAAGAAAACATCGCCAAATTTAAATGACGTTTAAACCTCAACGACAAATCATTTCATTAGTAAGAAGAAAGATTAGAGAAAATTTTTAAATAATTTTAATTTGAGGAAACATAAAAAAAAACTGAAAATATTTTCTTTCAAAATATTCAGCACAGTTTCAGAATGAAATTCAACCCATCTCCTCCTTTTTATTATTATTATTTACTTCTTTTCAAGGTTTTCATACCAGCGTTAGCCAATGGTTTCTCAATGGAGTTTGAGTGACAGAGAGTCTTCTTAAGTCACAAGGACTCTTCCCAGTATTCAGGCCGATCTCAATAATGCTGTAGTTTTGATGGTCTCCACTCGTTCTCTTATTTTAAAATCTTTCAGTTCCTGCGCCAATCCTTTGGTGACTGTTCTTAGAGCACCACTTTCAGTTTTATTCTGTGGTCAGCCTGGACAGCAAAGTCTATGATTCGGTAAGTTCTCTTTTCTTTTCTTTTCTTTTCTTTTCTTTTCTGTTTTTATTATTTCAAGATCTGGTCGTTTGACTAAGATTAGGTGATCCGTTTGTATGTCAAAATCCCAGAGATTTTTGTGCATCTTATTCTCCAGAACTGATTGTGGTTTGTGTATTTGTTCGTATTGTCAAATTTCAATTTCTTGCTCCATTTCTTATGAATCACCTTACCTACCCAGTCGAGTCTGGTCTTATATTCTTTCTGCGCTAATTTGCTGCATTCGTTTTTTATGCAACAGATCGTTTCGTTTCTACCAGCACATAACCTATATTTGCTATTTTGTTGCGACTTATCGATTCTTTGTTTTGATATGATTGGTTCTTAAAGAATTGTTTTGTGCTGCTATTAGAAAACATCCAGTTTCTCTCTCAATATTTCCCCTTTTTTTAGCCACGTCAACGTCTTCTCGTGTGAGATGCCGCTTGTTACTCGTTTAAAACATCCATATAGGTGTTTTTCTTCTCATTTTTGTTATTTCCGTTCACTTGGTCCTCATGTTGTCAGCATTGTCTCTAGTGGTTGTAATCAGTCTTCCGCCGCACTTTTCTGTATACTCTTCGAGAGGTTGTATCAATATGTCAACACTGTCTTTAATGCTGGTAAGACCTCTTCCTACTTTTCTTGGCAAATATTATCTGTGGACGTCATTATGCATGGTCATTAGTTTCCTTGTTCTTTGGTCTATTTGTTTAATCTGGGCCACTTAAAGAATGGTCCTGAGTATCTTACGAGAGGGACAGCCAAGGTATTAACCATTTTATAAGGTTTCTGTTGTATAGTTTGGTTTCGAGTAGATTTCTCGTTCTCCTGAGATACTCTTTCTTAATTTTTTCTTTCATTTCCACTTCCAATATTTCCACTTCCAATATTCCGCTTCGAGCGTTCTAATTTTTTCCTGATTTGGTAGGTCCATCCCTTCTGTCATGTGTCATTTCCGGCGTTTCATTATAAGTGTGGCGCATTTTTCAATGCCAAATTCCATCCTTATGTCCTGATTGTATATTTTCACTGCGTGTATTAGAGTTTCCAATTCTTTTTCATTTTTTGCAAACAGTTTGATGTCGTCTATGTATATTACGTCATTGATCTTTACCTGCGAACTGCTTAGTTTGTATCCGGCTGTGCATTTCCTGAGTAAGTGGTTGAATCGCATCATCACTATCACAAATTAGTAATGGTGATAGTAAATCTCCCTGGAATATCGTCGTTTCAACTAAGCTTTTTCCTCCTGCTGTCAATTCCACGTTCCAGTTTTCATCGTTTTCTCGATGAAGTTTATGACTTCGTCCGATATTTTGTACATTTTAGAGCAGTTTATTATCCAACTATACGAGACCATATCATATGCCTTCTTGTAGTCAATCCTATCCATAGCTAGGTTTTTCCTTCTGGTCTTGCTCTCATTGAGGATGTGCCAACTAATGTATAATAGCTCTCTTATGTCTTTGTACCCTTTTCAACAACCTTTCTCTTCTTCGGGAAACAATCTGCAGCTTGTTAGCGAGTCATAAATCTTTTCCCTTTTATGTCGTTAGTATTTTCCACATCATAGGTTAGCACGTTATGGGTCTGTAGTTGTTGGGGCCGGTTCCTTTGAGGAGGTCTTTCTGGATCAATTTGATCTTTCCTTTGTTCATTCATTCGGGTAAGTGTGCTTCTTGGTATCTTTTCATTTCGATAGCTAGTCTTTCATTGATGGTGGAATTTTTTGAAGCAGAATCAGTATTGTTCTGAGTGAATCGATGTGTATTTTCGCCTTCGGCTCTATTTCGAGTCTTTCTAACTCTTTTGCCATGATGCTTATCCATTCGACTATTTTGTTATGTTCTCTGGGTTACCAATTTTGTACTAAAATTGTTTGCTTCGCTCGCATCCGGTTGTTGGTATGTTTTCCTGTTATCTCCCACTACTGTCTCAAAGAATTTTTATTTTCGTTGTTTTGGAATGTTATGTTTTGTCTGTATCGTTTCACCCTGTCTTGATGTCTTTTTAATTTTCCTTCTTTCTCCAGTTCTTTCTGGTTTATTTCCTCAAGTTGTATTGTTATTTTTAGTTGTGTTGCTTTTTCCTTATTATCCCAACATGTTTCAGTTTTTTTCCTCTGTTTTATCATTTTTGCTTGTTATCTTAGATTTCTTATCTGCGTTTCGAGTCGAGTTTTAATTTTCAATTTATGTTTTTTAGGGGACCCCAATTTTTTCATAAACTAATTTCGCTCCGGCACAGATTTGTTCGTTTAATTCCGTGATGTTTTTCATTGATATATGTGTTGATAATTAGTTTATTTTTTCAGTTTCAGCCTTAACTGTTCTCCAGTCTTGGTTTCTTAACAATTGTTCCCTGATCTTCTGTTCATACAAAATTCTCTTTAAATTTTCTAAATTCATTTCCTCTTCTTGTGTTAGTGCCTGTTCTACATGGTTTGGGTGTGTAGTGTTTCGATTGTAATTAGTTTGCGGTTCATTTCGGTTAGGGTGTTCTTGTTTTTTGGTATTTGATGTGTCGGTTATTGTATTGGTGTATTATCTTGGTTCCCTGTTTATTTCCTGGCTTGTTTCTAGTATTTCAAGGTCACAGAACCAATCTTTCTTTATTATTTTTCTAACTTGTTTAACGAGTCTTTTCTTTGTAGTCTGAAACTAAGCTCATTCTTCCTAGATCTCTATCATCCTTTTCCATTACCATCTTTGTGTTGGGTCACCCCTCAAATAACAGTCAAGTGCAAGTTTGTTGTCTTCCCTAGTCCATATTTTGTGTAGGCGTCTCTGGTTTGTATGGTATATTCGTGTACCTTTAAAAAGAACAGCCAACATTTGCAGGATGACGGTCAGGTCTCCCATGTTGGCAATCAGGAGAGAATCTGCTGATCATGAAAACTAGACCCGTTTCTGGGTCCCACGTCGTGTTATTGTTAGATTTGAAAATTTTATCATGGATAGTATATTGTGGCTATACCAGACCCAGGAGTTGTTTAAAATCTGTGCACCTGTCACAGATGTGACCAAGAACTCTTAAGTAAGAGAACTCATTAGCGGGTAACAAAAAACGTTTATTTGGCGACTTCTCCCCCTCATCTATAGACACTACTCTTACAGATGGGTAGCAGTAGTTTCCTGGTTGAACTATTTGACCCTGGTCATTAAGCAATGAATCTTTTTTTTTTTCGCCCAGCGTCTGTTGAGGTTCACTGTTGATCCAACTTTGGATTCATCCGCCTTATCTTACATCCACCATACTGCTTCTCATAGCTTCTAGTGATCTGTATTTTGTTGATTATTTTCTCTTTTCATCCCCACCCGCCACATTTCTTAGATTTTTAAGTTTTAACTTATTTGAAGTCCAGCTGATCATCTTTTTGTCAAAGGGCAATTAAGTGTTGTAAGTTATAGAATTTAGCTCTTGCATATCATTACAGTGATTATTTGCTTTTACAGATATTTGTTAAACATTTCATTAAACCACTCCTGCCCTTATATATGTATATATACATACATATATATATATATATATATATATATATATATATATATGTATAACAGCCACAGAGATTA
Organism: Sepioteuthis lessoniana; assembly: GCA_963585895.1. Classification (NCBI taxonomy): domain Eukaryota; kingdom Metazoa; phylum Mollusca; class Cephalopoda; order Myopsida; family Loliginidae; genus Sepioteuthis; species Sepioteuthis lessoniana. Next base: position 48,526,255 of record OY757935.1, on the reverse strand, counting down.
GGACAAAAGTAAATAATACAAATAAACACGATCTTCTTCAAAATAGTAAGAACGAGGACGCCATTTTTTAAAATGATATACTCACTATTGTGTCACTTCTTTTAGACACTGTAGCTTCGTACTTATTTGGGGGGTTGCTTTTTCTTTTGTTACTGTTTAAGCGTGTCTGTCTTCGACACTGGACACACGGCTTCTGTTTTATTATAACTCCGTCATATGCTGACATTTCTTCCTTTTTCTTATTCTTTATACCACCCCACTACATATTCTAGCTTTTATTTCTCTTTTGTGAGTTTTTCACAACAGCATTAGCCAGCAGGTTTTCACTGGAGTTTGAGTGACAGCAAGTCTCCTCAAGTTTCCTGGACTCTTCTAAGTATTCTGACCGATTTTATTAATGCTGTAGGTTGGACGGTTTCTAATCGTCCTCTTATTTCCATTTCTTCCAGTCCCTGTACTTTTGTGACTTTACCGAACACACCAATTACAGTTAATATATCCGTCACTTTCATCTTCCATAGCTTTTTCCATTCTCAAGCAAGGTCAAGGTATTTAACTCTTTTTTTCTTTTCGTTCAGTTTTACCTTGTGGTTTGCCGGGACGACAAAACCCACTGATCGGCAGGTTCTCTTTTTTGTTGACTATCACTTTGTCGGGTCGTCTGGCATATCGTCTGGTGATCTGTTTGTATCTCGATATCCCAGGGAATTTTGTATGTCTCATTTTCCAGAGGGTTCTGGGTTGTGCATATACCGTATGGTCAAATTTAAACTTCTTGCACAGTTCTAAGTGAATCACCTTCGCCACCCAGTCGTATCTAGTCTTATACTCTTTTTGCACTAACTTACTGCATCCGTTAATTTTGTGATTGATCGTTTTGTCTCAATCACCATATAACCTACATTTGCTATTTTGTCGCGTCTTTTCTACTTTTATTTTGGTCTCTATGGAGTTATTTTGTGCTGCTAGTAGAAGAGATTCAGTTTCTGTCTCAAGAATTCTCCTTCTTAGCCATGTCGTATGAGATGTCACTTCTTTGTCGCTTGAAATATCTATACAGTTGTTTTTTCTTCCCATTTTTGTTATCTGGTTATTTTTTGTTTTGTTGATGTTTGTGTTGTCTGTATTGTTTCTGGTGGCTGTAATCAGTCTTTCCCCGCGTTTTCTAATGTAGTTTTCAAGTGTTTGTATCGATGCATCGACGCTGTCTTGAATGCCGGCGAATCCTCTTCCTTCTTCTTTCTTGATACATACAGTCTGCCTACGTTATCTCTTGATGTAAGGCCTTATACTTTGTCATGAGTTTTCTTGTTCTCTGGTCTATTCGTTTAAGTCCCTTCCTCGTCCACTTTGAAAATAGTCCAGATTATCTTACAAGAGGGACATTATCATTATTATCATTATTATTATTTACTCCTTTAGAGTTTTTCACATAAGCGTTAGCTGATGGTCTTTCCCTGGATTTTGAGTGACAGCAAGTCTCCTCAAGTCTCCAGGACTCTTCTCAGTATTCTTGCCGTTCTCAACAATGCTGTAGTTTGGATGGTCTCCACTCGTCCTCCACTTTCCAAGTCCTCCAGTCCCTTTAATAGTCCTTTAGCTACTGTACCAAAATCCACCAAACAGGATTGGTATAATCGTCACCATATTCCATAGTTTTTTTTTTAATTCAGGGAATTAATTAATTAAGATCGAGGTACTTATCCTTTTTTCACTTTCTTTCAGTGTTATTCTGTGGTCAGCCGGACAGCAAAATGTACTATTTTGCAAATTCTCTTATCTTTTTTTTTTGTCTTCTGGCTGAGATTAGGTGATCCGGGTGTATGTCAAAGTCCCAAAGTGTCAAAGGTTGTGTGTGTCATTCACCAGGGCAGCTGCTGAGTTGTGCATATACCATTTGTTCTGATGGTGAAATTTAAATTTCTTGCACATCTCCCTGTGGATCACCTTGTCACCCAGTCGTGTCTGGTCTTATACTCCTTCTCTGCTAATTAACAGTTTTCGCTTATTATGTGATTGATGGTTTCGTCTCCATCACCACATAACTTACATTAACTATTTTGTTTCTTATCTATTCTAACTTTGATTTGATTGCTTCTTATGGTATTATTTTGTGCTGCTATTAGAAGTTTCCTTTTCTTAGCCACGTCCAGGTTTTCTCATGCGAGATGTCGTTTATTAGTCTTTTAAAGAGCCCATAGAGTTGTTTTTCTTCCCATTTTTTCCTTGTAATTGTCATTCCGTTGGTCACCGTGTTGTCAGTATCGTTTTGATGGTTGGTTGGTTGGTTGGTTGGTTGGGTGGTTGAGTTTTATGGTATATCAACCTTTATAGGTCATTTAATGCAAAATCCATTTTTATACAAATAGTCAGTTCTATTTCAAACACTTCAGTTTAGCATGACTGCACAGTTTAATTGTCAAAAACATGTATATTTCAAGCTATTCAGTTTATTTAAACAGTTCTTATTCAGCTAATTCAGTTTAGTATAAGTATAGATTTTATTTACACACAGTTAAATGTCGAAACAGTTCTATATTAAACTATTCCGTTTAGGGCAGGTACAGTTTCAATTTCAAAAACAGTTCCATTTCAAACAATTCAGTTTAGTATAAGCATGCAGTTTAAATATAAGTACACAGATTAATTGTCAAAAACATTTCTATTTCAAGCCATTCAGTTTAGTCAAACAGTTCTGATTCAAACAATTCAGTTTAGCATAAGTATACAGTTTAGTTTTATTTAACCCATCGCTAGGGCCCTATCCGGTGCTACCATTCCGGACCAAAGTAGACCTGTGAGCAATGGCAATGAAGGGGTTCTCCGTATTCCCCAAAGCCCCAGGTGGAACCTCACCATCGGATTGTTTAGTGTCATATCCATTGAGTGGTCTTACCCCATACAGTCAGTGTATTCTACAGCCCTAGCCGACTGGGCAATACACAGAGTTAATGTCAAAACAGTTTCACTTCAGATATTCAGTTTAGTATTAGTGTACAGTTTAGATGCCAAAACCGTTCTATTTCAAGAAATTCAGTTTAGCATAAGTATGCTGTTTAAATATCAAAACAGTTGTATTTTAACAATTCAGTTTAGCATAAATACGCAGTTTAAATGCAAAAAACAGTAAAGTCAAGAAACCACGGTTTAGTTCTATTTAACCCATAGATAAGACCCTTATTAGGTGCAACCACTCCGGGCCAGAGTGGACCAGGGAGCGATGGAAATAAGAGGTACTCTGCATTCCCCAAAGCTCCAGCATTACAGGAACCTCACCATCAGATTATTTAGTGTCATATCCAGGACACTTGTTGAGGGGGCACTCTTACTCCTCTGCAGAGAAGCAGTCGGTGTATTCTACAGCCCCAGCCGATTGGCAATGTTTTTGATGACTCTAATCAGTCCTCCTTCATTTCTTAATATATATAGTCTATCAAAGTCGTCTCTGGGATGTAGTGCTTTATGCTAGGTCATTAGTTTCCTTGTTCTTTGATCCATTCGCTTAAGTTCTGCTCTGGTCCATTTCACAAAGAGTCCCAAATATCTAACGAGGGAGACAGCCCGGGTATTTAGTCTTTTGATGAGGTTTCTCCAAGAGAGTTTTGTCTCAAGTAGTTTTCTAGTTCTTCGGAGGTATTCTTTCTTAATTTTGTCTTTCATCTTCCCTTGTTTGATAGTGTCAACTTCCAAAATAACCCAGTGTTTGCAGGTTTCCTTTCCTTAAAGCGTTCTAAACTTGTCTTGACTTGGTAGTTCCATTCCGTCAATCAGATGTTGTTTGCCACTTTTTTTTCCAAGCATTGCAGATTTTTCTATACCAAATTCCATTCCTATGTCCTGACTGTATATTCTAACAGCGTGTATTAGAATTTCCTGTTCTTTTTCATTTTTTGCAAATAGTTTGATATCATCCATGTACATTAGGTGATTGACCTTTTTTGCGATCTACTAAGTTTGTATCCGGCTGTGCATTTTCTGAGTATGTGGTTAAGTGGCATTATGGTAATTATGAATAGTAACGGTCATAGTGTCTCCTTAAAATATACCTCTTTAGATCTTTGCTTCAGCTAAGCTTCTTCCTCTTGCTGTCAATTCTACTCTCCAGGTTTCATGGTTTTCTCGATAAAGCTTATGACTTCGTGTGATATTTTGAGGTAGTTTATTATCTAGCCTTGCGGAACCATATCATATGCCTTTTAGTTGTCAATCCAGACCATAGCTTGATTTTTCCGTCTTTAGGATGTGTTGAATCTATGTAAAGTATCTCTGCAGTGCAACTGGATCCTTCGCGGCATCCTTTCTGCTCCTCAGGGAACAACCTGCAGCTTGTTAGTGAGCTGTAAATCTCTTCCCTGATTTCTGCTGTTAATATTTTCGTTATCATCGATAGGCAGGTTATGGGTGTGTATTTGTTTGGAGTGCTTCCTTTGCTTGGATCCTTTTTTATCAATATGGTCCTTCCTTTGGTCATCAAGTCAGGTACTTGTGCTCCTTGTAAGCATCTGTTCATTTCTGTCTGTCGTGAATGGAGATGAATTTCTTGAACCATGAACCATGTATTCCATCATGGCCCGGCGTTTTCCAGTTAGATATTTTTTAGTGTCGTTTTGAATAAATAAATATGTATTTCCGCTTTCAGGCTTTCTTCGATCCCTTCTAATTCTTTTTGTCATACTGTTTATCCACTTGGCTTTTTCGTTGTTTTTTTTTTTTTTTGGTTGCCATATTGTCCAAAATTGTTCGGTTTCTCTTGCATCTGGTTGTTGGTATGTTTTCGTGTCATCTCCTCCCAGTTGTTGATAAAATTTTCTTTCGTTGTTTTGGAATGTCCTGTTTTGTCTGTATTGTTTTACACTTTGTCGATATCTCTTCAATTTTTCCTTCTTTCGCCAGTACTTTCTGGTTTATTTCCTCAAGTTGCACTGTTATTTTTCCCGTGCTGCCTTTCCTTTTCTGTTCTAAAATATTCCAGCGTCTTTCTTTTGTTTTATGAAGATTTATCTGCGTTTCCAGTCGAATTTCCCATCCTGGTTATGACTTTTTCTTCGTGCTTTTTGAGGGGATCCCAATTTTCTCACTATTTCGCCCCTGAATAGATTAGTTCATTTAACTCGGTTATAGTAATTGTTGATATGTAAGGTAGTACTTAATTTATTTCATTCGTTTCTATCTAAAGTGTTCTCCATTCTATGTTTTTTAATGATGGTAGTCTTTTTACTGTTCATAATTGTTCTTGTGATAATGCTTCTTTAGGGTTGCTTGGTTGTGCATTGTTTGGTAGTGTGGTGTTTTGATTATCTGATTTTGGCACTTCTTTTCTGTTTGGTTGTTTTTGTTTGACAACACTTGATGTGTCTGGTACTGTATTATTATCTTATGTATTTGTTTTCAGATGTATTTCTAGCATTTCAAGGTCAGAAAACAAACCTTTCTTTGCTATTGTTCTAACTTGTTCGGCAAGCCTTTTGCTTGTTGTCTGAAAATTAGCACATTCTTGCCAGATCTCTATCATTCGTTTCCTATATCCCCTTTGTGAAGGGTTGCTCCAAAAATAGCAGTATAGTGTAAGTTGATTGTCTTCCGTAGTCCATGTTTTGCGTTTAGGTCTCTGGTCAGTGTGGTTCCTAACGTAGTCATTCGTGTATCTGAAAAAAGAGCAGCCAACATTCGCAGGATGACACTCGCGTCTCCCATGTTCGCTATCAGGACAGCACCTGCCGATCATGACACCCAATCCTGTTGCCTGGGTTCGAATTTGTGTAATATTGTGATTGGATATTTTAATCATGGGTGGTATATTGTGGCTATACCAGACCCAGGGTTTGTTTATGATCTACGCGCCTGACACAGATGTGACCAAGAACAGTCATGATGGCTGTTCGTGAACAGTGGGTCACAAAAAATTCTTTTTAAATTTATATATTTATATATATATCACCCTAAATTTATCTTCGTTAGAGTCCGTTGTACTGCTATTTTACATTTTACTTCCCGAACTCAAAACCTGAACTAGTTTCAACTTTTCCTGTATCACTTCTATGTTTTATATCTGCTGTCTTATTTTTAGACAATTTTATCCGATAAAATGCTTCAGATGACTTTCTGGTTGAATTGAGGGCGGAAACTGTCCATCGATTGAGCGAAGTTATGAGTCATATAGAGATTTGTACAGTTAGTTTAAACAAATCTTTCGTGATATCGGAATTGTTTAACAGTAAATAATTTAGCCGATTAGTAACCTGATTTTCTACGAACACCAGTCAAGTCTTCTATTAGTTCACTAAGGTGGGTTCTATTCCTGCTAACTAAGCAAAAAGAATTTATATATATGTATATTTTCAAAAGGAATTTATATATATATGTATATTTTCGAAAAATTAGACGTCACGTGACTTTCGAGAACTTTCCATTCAAGAGTTGTTGTTTTTTTGTTTTTGTTTTTTGGGGTTTTTTTTTTTTTTTTTTTTTTTTTCATTATCAAATTCTAAGAACACTCCATACATAGTGTTAAATGACTGAGTTTAGTGCGGTAAATTTAAATAAAACTTTCGTGATTTCGGAATTGTTTAGCTGTAAATAATTTAGCCGATTAGTAAGACTCTTCATTTAAGATTACAACAGTTCACCAAAAGATTTTACAAGTAACGGAAAAAACAATGTCTTTTTTAAAAGTAGAGACATTTTACTAACCTGATTTTTTCCGAGCATCACCCAAGACTTGTATTAGTTCTCTTAGGTGGGTTCGATTCCTGCTAACTACGAAGCAAAAGGAATTTATTATTATTATTATTATCTAAACTCCTTTAGAGTTTTTCACATCAGTGTTAGCTGATGGTTTTTCACTAGAGTTTGAGTGACAGCAAGTCTCCTCAAGTCTCCAGGACTCGTCTCAGGATTCTGGCCGTTCTTAGCAATGCTGTCGTTTGGATAGTCTCTACCCGTCCGCCAATATCCAAGTCCTCCAGGCCTTTTAATAATCCTTTAGTTATTGTGCCTAACGCACCAATCACAATTGGCATTGTGCCAATTGTGATTGGTGCGTTACTTTCATGTCCACAGTTTTTTCGATTCTCAAGCAAGGTCGAGGTACTTATCCTTCTTTTCACTTTCCATCAGATTTATTCTGTCGTCCGCTGGGACAGCAGATTCTCCTTCTTTTTTTTTTTTTGTTAATTATTATGAGGTCTGGTCCTCTGGCCGAGATTAAGTGATCAGTTTGAATATTAAAGTCCCTATTATTATTATTGTTATTATTATTATTTTACTCATTTGAGAGCTTTTCACACCAGCGTAAGCTGATGGTTTTCCAGTGGAGTCTGAGTGACTGTACGTTATTATTATCATCATAATTATTGTCGTTATTGTGAGTTTTTCACACCAGCGTCGGAGTCTGAGTGACAGCAAGTCTTTTCAAGCCTCCACGACTCTTCTCGGTATTCTAGCCGACCTCATAAATGCTGTAGTTTGGATGATCTTGGTTTGCCTTCTGATTTTCAATTCTTCCAACCTCCTAAAAATCCTTGGGGATCGTTTTAAGCAGACTACATACAGTTGGTATTGTAGCAGAAAGAACTTAGTATTTTTGTTGGTGCGTTAATTAATTTGACCGCTAGGGTCGACGCATATTTTCACCCGATCAGGATGACTTATCCTATTCAACCTGCACCATTTTTCCGGGCTGCAGCAAATTGGGGAAAGCCCACCAAACACTTACTCTTCCTCAGAAGCTTTCGAACTGGGCAGACGTAATTACTGTCCGCTCTCCTTTTAGCAGCAGCATCACACCACCAAGAGGAAAGCCATCTAATTTATGGACCCCTTGCGTCTATTCTCTTTGACCAAGGGTTCCCAGTTGAATATGAATTAGATGAATTCGATCAGACTCACACAGGAACAACTCTAAGTCGCCTTCAACTTTGGCTATGTCGACTGCAATGCAAAATACCGCTCTGACAGCCAGCCATTTCATCCCGGGGCAACATTTTCTGGAGACATTCACGCTTCTCTCCCCAAACGACCATGACCACGCAATCATGGGCGACTACATCATTCCTGTCCTTAACCAGCAAACACGACTTTTGCTACACTATGTTGACCATATCTCACTCACACATTCAACAATGCCTTAATCTAACCTTGCTTCCTTCCTTCCTTCCTTCCTATGAGACTTGCAGCATAAACATAAACCCTTTATTCCATGCTGCCATTAAAACTAACATAAAACCTTACAGCATCTTCGTCTTCTCCCTCCTTTACTTTCCAACAACATTTAGCGAGGAAACAACACAACCAACGTAACAACACGTAACGATATTCCCACGCTATAGTATTATCATCACGTTCCACAGTTTTTTGAGTTCTCTTGCAAAGTCTACGTACTTGTCTCTCTTTTTGTTTTCTTTAAATTTCACCATGTGGTCCGCAGGGACGGCAAAATCTACTCGTTTTTTTTATTATTGCTATGTCTGATCTTTAAGCCGGGATTTGGGTATCTGTGTGCGTCTCAAAATCCTAGGTAATTTATTCTATTTCATTTTATTTTATTTTATTTTATTTTTCCAGAAATTTCTTCTTTATTAAATAATGGACATCGTAGATACAGATTATACAAAAAATATCAAAAGATTATTTTATCAATTTTTAAGTGGTGGGCTCAATTTGCAATTCATGGTTTTTTCTAAGACTCCTTGTTTATTTTTAATCGATGCTGTTCTTGGTTTTTTTTGGGGGGGGGTTCCAGTTGGCTTGGGATGTAGAATACACCGACTGCACTTCTGTCAGACCACCCTTTGGGGCTTTGGGGAATACGGAGCACCCCTTCATTGCCATTGCTCCGTGGAATGGTAGCACCTCATAGGGCCCTAGCAGTGGGTTAAATAGAACTAAACTGTGGTTTCTTGACTTTATTGTTTTTTGCATTTAAACTGTGCATTTATGCTAAACCTAATTGTTTAAAATACAACTGTTTTGATATTTAAACTGTGTACTTATGCTAAACTGAATTGCTTCAAATAGAACTGTTTTAACATTTAAACTGTGTACTTATACTAAACTGAATTATCTGAAATGAAACTGTTTTGACATTAACTCTGTGTATGACTAGGGCTGTGGAATACACCGACTGCACCCCTACAGATGGGTAAGACCACTCAATGGATATGACACTAAACAATCTGATGGTGAGATTCCACCTGGGGCTTTGGGGAATACGGAGCACCCCTTCATTGCCATTGCTCCCAGGTCCACTCTGGTCCGGAATGGTAGCACCTGATAAGGGTCCTTGCTATGGGTTAAATAGAATTAAACTGCATACTTATGCTAAACTTTGAATTAGAACTGTTTGCTGAGTGGCTTGAAATAGAAATGTTTTTAACAATTAATCTGTGTACTTAGATTCAAACTTTCTACTTATGCTAAACTGAATTGTTTGAAATGGAACTGTTTTGACATTGGAACTGTACTTACACTACACTGAATTGTTTAATATAGAACTGTTTTGACATTTAACTGTGTGTAAACAAAATCTATACTTATACTAAACTGAATTAGCTGAATTAGAACTGTGTGAATAAACTGAATGGCTTGAAATAGTAATCTTTTGGACAATTAAACTGTGTACTCATGCTAAACTGAATTGTTTGAAATAGATTATTTGTATAAAAATGGATTTTGCGTTAAATAACCGACAAAGGTTGATATGCCATAATCTCAAACAACCAGCGAACCAACGTTCTTCTTTTTGTTTTGTTTTATTGTTTATTTTGTTCATCAGAAATTTTACTTTCCATCAAGCTTGTTATAGATTTTTAAAATTTTCTTCATAAAAAGCTATTAAATATGTTATACTGTCTTTATCTTCAGTTTTAATTTAAACTTTTATCCTAACTTAATACCTAATTAGATTCAAACGATAACTTTTGACAGAAGCCGTAGGTACGAAATCCGACTTTTGAAATTCTTCAGCATCTGACAAAAAACATGTTTAAACTTTTATGAATTTTATCGAAAGATTTTTTTGATTTGGTTTGGTTTCATATTTAATGCCTTTTTTTTTTTTACATATGTATTAAGTATATATGATTTGTAAACTCATTTCGTAGACACATTTTTAAACAAGCCTAAGCTCATGGTTTTTACAAAGTTAAATAGTTTCAAATATTTCTATGTAACAGTAAAAATTTAACATCGGTCATTTGTTTGCACACATTAAATTGGATTTACATATATAATTTTTAAGTGAATTGTTAATTTCATTTCTAAATGAGTTACAACTATACTTTGTTTGAACTTTTGTATTGCTACTGTTTCTACACAGTTAAATTGTTTCAATTATTGCTATCAAACACTAATAATTTTATTCAATATTAATCGCTTGTTTGCAGACAGTGAAGTGGTTACAAGTATTGCTTCTTAACACTAATTATTCTATTCAACACTATTCATTCATTTGTACATAGTTGAATAGTTCCAAGTATCAATATATATCACTAACAATTCAATTAAACAACAGTCATTTGTTTACACGCAGTTAAATGATCAAACAGTTCTATTTCTATTTATTCGATTTAGCATAATTAATTTGTTTGGAAACAGTTTATAGAGTCAAACAGTTCTATTTTACCCATAGATAAACCCTATCAGGTGCTACCACTCCGGGCCAGAGTGGACTTAGGAGCAATGGCAATGAAGGTGTACCCCACATTCCCCAAATCTTCAAGGCTATCATTGTTTAGAGTCATATCGTGGACACTCATTTGAGAGAGTCTTACCCCTCTGAAGAAATGCAGTCGGTGTATTCTATAGCCCCAGCCGATTCGGTTACAAATCCTTTGTTTCATTCCTAAGAAGATATTGAAGAAAGTAGAAGAAATTGATATAAAATTTCTCTTAAGAAAAAATACAGAAACGGAAATATTTTGTTTGAAACGTTCTTTACATACTGTAAACAGCACAGGATGGTCGCAAAACATGAGAATTTTTTAAAAAGAATACACCCAAAAAATGGCAATTGATAGATCTTTAGTGGATAGGACCTTCTCATGCTCCATTTTTTCCTAATTTCCACCATAAATTTTTAACTGGATTTAGATCCAGTCTATTGGCTTACCATATGATGAATATTAAGATTTTCCAGGTGAAATGTTTTAATCAATAAAATGGATTAAAAAGATTTACATACTGTAAATATGTACTTACCCGACCCCTCCGCACGAGCAGAATGTTGTATAAGGTCAATGTTTTAAGCGAAGTTTTACAGGTTTGAATTCCAAGTATACCTACCGTATATATTACGTAGAAAAGTTTTAGGTGGAAAACTCATAAATAATATTCTTAAACTACCATATCTCAACAAATAATTAAATGTTAATAATTAAATGTTAATCTGATGAATTATTTTATTTATATCTTTGTGCATAAACATTTTTTAATGCTTTGCTTGTACAAGAAATAGACCCCAAATTTGTGTGGAGTTTAATCTTATGGAAAATTCTTTGTGGCTTCAGTATTGTCATATGAAGTCATTTTTGTCGGGGCAACGTCATGTATGCCTGCTAACATATATATCTATATATATTTCAAGACCTTACTTCACATCTCCCGGCCACTTACATAAACCGACTCAATCAATCTTGACTTGACTGTTCACCATTTTTGACTATTCACTTCGGAAACAAAACAAGATTTTGTTACATTCTCGAGTCATTGTTATCACAGATAATAACCTTACCGATCACAATAGACTCACATGCTTATTTCTTCAAAATATTTTAAGCGCCAATGCGTTCATCTTTTGCTTACTGAGTGCAGATCATGAACGAAAATTCCCGTGTCAAAAGGATGATGAATGTTTTCCTGGTTCAAGTCTTTGCACTTTCAAAGAAGATAATCACGCTTTTTTACCCCTTTGCAAAAGACTACGAGAGTGCGACGTTATTTTAAATGAACAGATAAAAGAAAATTAGTTCCTTTCCAAGCATTCTATGTCTGTTGTATACCGTTAGTTTTAAAAATCACAATTTCTTATCATTGTACATGCATAATAGAAAATGAAATAAAAATAAAAAATAAAAACAGCGTCCGATTCGATCGAAGGTTGTAACCTGCTTAGAAAAGATAATTGGAACCATTGTTGAACATTGGAAAACGATCTGGAAAAAATCGATAGCTCAACAAGGGACAAAACAATAGCGTTCATTGTGAAATAGATGACGCCATGTTTGTTGTTTAGTTACAGTGCAGTGTTAAATTAGTGAAGCGAGGATCTTTTTTATGGTTTTATAAATAGAAAGGATCTCAGATGATTTGACCTTCCTAAGTAAATATAGTGCTAGGGGTAACTTGATATCAAAGAATTGAATTAGTTATCTTAATACCTGTTCTATTCATAGAAGTATTTTTTCTTTGGAGGTGAAGATTTGAGTCGGATAAGTGACATGAAATCATCGCCTACCACCACCACCACCACCACCACCATCAAGATGGACATTATCATCATTTATTCTTCATAGTTTTTCACATCAGCGTTAGCTAATGGATTCTCACCGGAGTCTAAGTGATAGCAAGCCTTTTCAAGCCACCAGGACTCTTCTCAGTATTCTAGCTGATTTTAATAATGCTGTAGTCAAGATGTTCTCCACTTGTCCTCTGATTTATAAGTCTTACAGTTCCTTTACCAATCCTTTAGGGATTGTTCCAAGTGCACCAACCTTCTTCTAGACTGGAACTAGTGGTCCGTATGTAAATCTTCGAGGGTTGTATGTATCTCGGTATCTAGAACAAATTCTGAATTGTGTCTATATGGTCGAATTTCCGTCTCTTTCTTTATTTTCAGTGGATGCCCCCTCTTTACTCAGTGATGGTTATTCTTGTATTCCTTTTGAATCAATTTACTTCATTCGCTTATTATGTGATTAACTATTTCATCTCTATCACAACATAGCCTACTCTTGAGTGTTATCAATTTTTGCTTTGACATTGCTCTTATGACATTATTTTATGCTATCATTAATCGATTCAGTTTCTCTATTCTGATTTCCACTCTGCAGCTATGTTCAGGTGATCTTGTATGTAATTTCCTTATTTTGTCGCTTGAAATAGCCATATAATCGTTTTTCTCCTCATTTTGGTTTTTTAGGTTTTTTATTGTTGTTTTTCTATTTGTTTTTACGTTGTTCTTGTTGGCTGACAATTGTAACCAGTCTCTCTTTGCTCTCTCTGTCACTTTCTCTCTCTCTCTATATATATATATATATATATATATTGTCATCGACAGACAGACTCATCAGTGTGGCTCGACACACAGGACACTTCAAACTGGGATGGAAATATATTCTTCGTGTCCCTGAATTATTTCATCGATGCCATCCCCAATACTGGCGAATCTTTTATTCTCCCTTTCTTATTACATAGAGTCTATCTGTGCTATCTCTCCTATGCAAGGCGTGGTGCACTATTATGAATTTTGTGGGCTCCAGTCTAATGACAAAACAGCGGTGAAGGCAATCCTTTCAGAAGTTAACTCCGTAATAATAGCTGAAGAAGGAAGCTCCAGCATCAAACCTCTGCTGACTTTTTAGCATCCTTTGATGGGAAATATCTGAGAGAAAGTATTCTGAAATAAAACATGTACTTTGCATAGTTACACGTTATCTTGAAATGCTTTTCACTGGGCTATAGCTCTATAGAACCAGAAAGTGGTATGACCGTCGTAGAAGTGTATTTTACTATAATCCAACATATGTCTTACTTTATCATCTTACGCATTTGTATAGTTTTCAAAATTAAATGAGTAATTAATTAGGATGCTTGTGTAGTGGTAAAGACTGTTATCATCTGTCAAAATGTGACAATCATCATTTTTTTTTGTTTTGTTTGTATTCTCTACCGCTGTTGTCTTTTCTCGATTTTAAAGATTTTTTCTTTTCCTTTGTTATTTTGTATCTCCTCGTTTACTACTCGAATCCACCGTGTCCGTTTCTTATGACGATAACCATCACACCACAAATAAACAATTAGACATCGAACTTGGTCAGTTACGCAAGAAGAACTCAACTCAGTAGCAAGAAAAATTAGAAATAGAAAAGCAGCAGGGCTTGATGAAATACCCCCAGAAGTATGGAAGACCAGATAATTCGATGACATACTGCTCCGACACTGTAACACCGTATATAATCAAAACACAATAGACAGATGGACAAAGGGATGCATCCTCCCCTTCCCTTAGAAGGGCGACCTCGGATTAGCCAAGAACAACCGAGTTATAACCCTTACATCTATAGCGGCCAAAATATACAAGGCTCTACTACGCAACCGCATAGAACCCTAAATTGAGAAGATACTTAGGAAGAACCAAAATGGCTTTCGGAGAAATCGATTCACAACGTCACAAATTTTGACTATCCGTCGAATTCTACTAGGTGTACATGCAAAAAGCCTAGAGGCAACAATAATATTTACCGACTTCGCTAAGGCTCCATTCACAGAGGAAAGATGGAGCAAATACTACTCACCTACGGCCAACATCATTATCGTCGCAGCCATAATGATGCTATATAGAAACACGAAAGTAAAAGTCCGTTCACCGGATGGAGACATAGACTACTTCGACATTGTAGCAGGTTTGCTGCAAGGAGACACATAAGCCCCATACCTCTTTATCGTCTGTCTAGACTATGTGCTTAGAACGTCTATAAATAAAATTAAAGATAACTGTTCCAAGCTGACAAAGGAAAGAAGCAGAAGATACCTCGCACAAACAATTACGGACGCAGACTACGCCGATGACAAATACACCTGTCCAAGCCAAAACCCTGCTACATAGTCTGGAACGAGCAGCTGCAGGCATAGGTCTCTATGCCAACGCAGACAAGACAGAATACATCTGCATTAATCAAAGAGGTGACATCTCCACACTAAACGGTAGTTCTCTAAAACTTGTAGACAAGTTCACCTACCTAGGAAGCAGTGTCTCATCAACCGAGACAAACATCAACTCGCGACTAACAAAGACATGAACAGCTCTTGATAGGCTATCAGTCATATAGAAGTCAGACCTGACCGACAAAACGAAACGCAGTTTTTTCCAAGCAGCGGTCGTATCGATACTGCTGTATGGATGCACTACATGGACGCTAACTAAACGTATGGAGAAAAAGCTTGACGGCAATCACACAAGAATGCTGCGAGCAATATTGAACAAGTCCTGAAGGCAGCACCCCACAAAGCAGTAGCTGTACGGCCACTTACTATCCATCACAAAAACTATCCAAATTAGACAAGCCAGACATGTGGGACACTGCTGGAGAAGTAGTGACATACTCCTGTGGACCCCTTCACATAGACAAGTAAAGGCAGGACAACGTGCTTGAACCTACATATAACAGCTCTGTGCCGATACAGGATGTCGCCTTGACGACCTACCGGAAGCGATGGACGATAGAGAAGGGTGGCGAGAGAGGGTCAAGGAGATCCATGCTAGTGGTGCGACATGATGATGATGATGATTGTTAATATTACTCCTTGAGAGCTTTTCACATCAGCGTTAGCTGATGGTCTTTCACAGAAGTTTGAGTCTCCTCAAGTCTCCAGAACTCTTCTCAGTATTGTGATCGATCTCAAAGATGTAGTATTTTGGATGGTCTCCACTCGTCCTCATATTTCTAAGTCCTCCAGTTCCTTTAATAATCCTTCGGTGGCTGTACAAAAGCACAAATTTCCATTAGTGTAAACGTCACTTTCATGTTCCACAGTTTTTTCTATTCCCTATCAAAGTCGAGGTATTTATCCTTCTTTTCGCTTTTGTTTCAATTTTACTCGGTGGTTAGCCGGGTCAGCAAAGTCCACAATTTTGCAAGTTCTCTTTTTGGTTGATTATTATACGGTCTGGTCGCCTGGCCGAGATTAGGTGATCCGTATGTATGTCAAAATCTCATAAGAGTACATGTCTCATTCTATAGGACAGATGCTGGGTTGTGCATATACCATTTATTGGTTAGGTCAAATTTTAATTTCTGGCACAATTCCCAGTGGATCACTTTGCTCGCTCAGTTCTGTCAAATCTTTTTGAGGTAATTTGCTGCATTAGCTTATTATGTGATGACTGATTCGTCTCAATCACCTCACAACCTATATTTGCTGTTTTATGGCACCTTATCTATTCTCGCTTTCATATGATTGGTTCTTATAGCATTGATTTGTGCTGCTATTGGGATAGATTCTGTTTCCCTCTTAAGATTTCCCTTTCTTAGCCACGTCCTTGTTTTCTTGTGTGAAAAGTTGCTTATTCGTTGTTTAAAACGTTCAAAAGAGTTGTTTTTCTTCCCATTTTTTCCTGGTTATTGTCGTTCTGTTGGTCCTTATGTTGTCAGTATCGTTTCTAGGGCCTATCATCAGTTTTCCTCCGCGCTTTTGTATGTAATCTTTAAGTCATTGCATTGATGCGTCATCACTGTCTTCAATGTTGGCAAGTTCTCTTCCTCCTTCTTTTCTTGACGCATAGACTCTGTCAACGTCATCTCTGAGATGTATTGCTTTATGCATGGTCATCAGTTTTCTTGTTCCCTTGTTCTTTTTTTTAAGTTCTTCTCTGATCCACTTCAAGAATGATCACAAATATCTGGTATTTATTCCTTTGATAAGGTCTCTTGCTGTATAATTTTATCTCGAGTAGCTTTTCTTGTTCAACCGACTGGGGCTGTAGAATATACCGACTGCTTCTCTAAAGAGGAGTAAGACCGCCCCCACGAAAGAGTGTCTTGGATATGACACTAAACAATCTGATAGTGATGTTCCAGTAAAGCTGGAGCTTAGGGGAATGCGGAGTACTCCTTCATTGCCATCGCTCCCAGATCCACTCTGACCCGGAGTGATAATACCTGATCGGGTCCTATCTATGGGTCGAATAAAACTAAACTGTGTACTTATGCTAAACTGAATTGCTTGAAGTAGAACGGTTTTCACCTTTAAACTGCGTACTTATGCTAAGCTGAATTGTTTGAAATGGAACTGTTTTAGTATGCTAAACTGACTTGTTTGAAATAGAACTGTTTATATGTATAAAAACGGATTTGGCATAAAATAACGCGCAATGGCTGATATGCCATAAAGGCAAACCAAACCAAATCGAGTAGTTTTCTGATTCGCCTTTCTTAATTTTTTCTTTCACTCCTCTTTTTTGATGGTGTCAGCTTCCAATATCCCCAACTATTGGTTGGTTTCCTTTTCTCCGAGTGTCCTAATTTTTTCTTGATTTGGTAGTTCCATTCCGTCCATCAGCTGTCGTCGCCGCATGGCGAATTTTTCCATGCCAAATTCCACTTTTATGCCGATTGTATATTTTCACTGCGTGTATTAGAGTTTCCAATTCTTTTTCATTTTTTGCTAACAGTTTGATGTCGTCTATGTACATTAGGTGATTGATCTTTTCCTGCGATTTAGTTAGTTTGTATCCGGCTGTACATTTTCTGTGTATGTGGTTGAGTGGCATCATCGCGATTATAAAAAGTAATGGTGATAGTGCATCTCTTTGGAATATAACTCTTTGGATCTTCGCTTCTGCTAAGCTTTTTGCCCCCGCTGTCAATTCTACTCACCAGATTTTCAAGGTTTTCTATGTAAAGTTTGACTTCGTCTGATATTTTGTACATTTAGGGGCATTCAGTTATTCGGGACTATATCATATGCCCTTTTGTAGTCGATTCAGGCCAAAGGTAATTTTTTCCGTCTCGTCTTGCTCTCGTTGAGGATGTACTTATCGATATCGAGTAGTTCTCCTGTGCGTCTGGATCCTTTGTAGCATCCTTTCTCTTCCTCAGGGAACAATCTGCGGCTTGTTAGCAAGTCGTAAACCTCTTCCCTTATTGGTGCTGTTTGTATTTTACACATCATAGGTAGGTACGTTATGAGTCTGTATTTGTTGGGGGCAGTTCCTCCAAACGTGTCTTTTTAGATCAATATGGTCTTTCCTTTGGTCATCTATCTGGGTACATGTACTCCTTGTAGGCATTTGTTCATTTCGAGTGCTTGTCTGTCATGAATCGTGATGATTTTGTTTAACCAGAATCCATATATTTCATCATGGCCTAGCGATATCCAATTTGATATTCTTTTTAGTGCTGTTCTAAATAAATCTAGGTGTATTTCCGCTTTTGGTATTTCTTCGAGTCCTCCTAACTCTTTTGGCATATTGATTATCCATTCGGCATTTTTTTGTTATGTGTTGCCATATTTTACTCTAAAATTGTCCAACTTCTCTTGCATGTTTTCGTGTCCTCCAACTTGTAGGTAGAATTTTCTTTCGATGTTTTCAGATGTCCTGTTTTGTCTGTATTGTTTTACCCTTTGTCTATATATTTCTAATCTTCCTTCTTTCACCAGTACTTTCTGATTTATTTCCTCCACTTGAATTCTTGTTTTTCTTGTGTTGCTTTTTCCTTTTTGTCCCAACATATTCCAGCATTTTTCTATTGTTTTATCATTTTCGCCGGTTTTCGTAGATTTCTTACTTGCGTTCCCAGTCGAACTTTCCATCCACGTTTTAATTTTCGCAATAATTTCGCTTCTGCATAGATTAGTCCATTTAATTCGTTTTTTAATGTAAATTTTATTATTTCATTTATTTTTTCCGTTTCTATCTTGATTTTTCTCTATTCTATGCTTCTTAAGGATGGTAAAGTAACCTTTTTTCATTCATAACTCTTAGATTTTCTTAATCAATTTTTTATTGTAGCGTTAGTGTTTGCAATGTGGTGTTTGGGTGAGTGGTGTTTCTATTTTCAGAAGTTGGCAATTCATTTCGGTTAGACTGTTCTTGTTTGTCAATACGTGTGTCTGATATTGTATTACTGTCTTAATCAGAAAACCAACCTTTTTTTATTATTGTCCTCACTTGGTCAGCGAGTCTTTGGCTTGTCTGAAAACTAGCGCATTTTTGCCAGATATCTATCATTCTTTTTCTCTATCCTCTTAGTGTAGGGTTGCTCCTAACATGCAGTACAAATTGGTTGTCTTCCCTTGTCCACGTTTTGTGCTTACGTCTTTGATTTGTGTGGTTCCTTGCATCGTCGTTCGTTTACCAGAAAAAAGAACAGCCAACATTCGTAGGATGACGATCTGATCTCATATGTTGACTATCAGGATATTTCAGATATCACCTCCCCTCCCCGTTGTCCTTTTAGTTCAAATACAACGTTTAAATTTCAAATTTCAGAAATTTAGCATGAATTACAGCCTAATTCAAACAAAAGCAAGAAAATTAAAATAAAATACAAAGTTAAGGCACACAAAAAATATAAATTAAACATTTATGTGGTTACTTACAATATTTCAGCGAAACTAGAATAAGTTGTAGTATTGGGTTTTTTATTGATTTCCCTCCCAATAATAAAGCTGGGTTTTTTATTAGCCGAAGTACTAGACGTTGCCTAAGAGTAAAAAAAAAATGATAACCTATAACGTTTTGGGAAATAAAAAATTATTCTATTAAAACTTTAAAAGATTTTCTTCCTTCGCATGAACATTTTTGTGTGGTAAGAGAATATATATCAACTAAAAGTTTGAAATTGAATCTTCTATAGAAACTAAGAATATCACAATCGAAAGTCTAGCTTATAAATGAAAAGTGTCAGACTTACCAATGATTATGTATTCAGGCAGCAATCACTCGATAATACAAGTCTGAATAAGAATAATTGAAAAATTTTTAATGTTGTTTTTCATCTTATCTTATTGACTATATTCTTTTTGATAACTATATATAATTGAAATATTTTGCAAGTGATCTTTGATAATATAAAGGCCTCTGAAAATTTTAGGTACTCAAGACCTTTTCAATTGTTCCCGGAATAAATTAGACTTATTTTCATTTGAATCCGGGATTAATTTTAAATTTCGCATCGGTAGATACCAATTTTTTTCTGATCAGAACTTTCTGGTTAATTTTACTTTAAAAACCTCGGGGACACCCACTTTAGGAAGGAGGAGACAATCTTTCTCCACCGTAAGGCAATGGTAGAGTGTTCCAGAGAATACCAATTTAATTTGTTTTCTGGTCGCATTAGACCTTCCTGATAAATGTTTAACCAAGCTCTTCCAGAGACACCTGAAATACATCTAAAGCAATCCTTAAGACTAAGGAAGTCCATATTCTGAAATAGACTTGCAAGGAAAAGGTCTAGACAAGAGGTCTAGACAAGATTCATCTCCCACAGTCCCGATCATTTGCACGCAAAGAGCGACGACGTTATAGTTTGAAAAATAGAAGTCGCTGATTGGATGGAAGATAGCACGTGTCAAATTTAGATTTTCGCACACCAGAAATATAAATCGACTGGAAAGTAAGTTTGTGGAAACCCTTTGGAAAAAACGGTTGGAGGAAATCCTTGAATAGGAAAGTTGAAATACAAAAGTAGCAATGCAAACTGACATGGCTGAAATCTTATGAGAAAAAGAAAAGAAAGAACCACGAAGATTTATCGCGGAGCCACGCATTATCGGAAAGGCAATAATAAAAGAAACCTGCAAGACCTCTGAAAAATTTCCTGACTTCCTGAAGATTATAGAAAACAAAAGAAAAGAGTGACATCTGATCGAGAATCCTATAAGGTCTGCGATGAAACGATGAACTGAATTAGCAAACCACAGAATTGAGATAAGTAAAGACTGTTAACAAACTGAACTCTTTTGTGCTTCTTCTGTTCTAAAATGTTATAAATATAAATGCATTTTGAAGCTGATATATATATATGCCTGCATACACCATTCCACATCAAAATATATGATTCCTTTTGTTTTTTATGTTGTCTTATTCCCCTTGGTTATTCAATTGTTCGTTCGCTGTTGGCAAATAAATCATGTTATGATTCCACTGTTGTTGTCGTTTTGTTATTTCGTGGATCTCAGCCCATTTTCATTTTCCATGTGTTGCGAGTGGTCTCATGAAATTTTAAAGGAATATTCTATGTGAAAGATATATTTGCATGATCCGACATCATCTCAGATCGTAACAATATAAAGATAGTACAACAGCTGGTATGAAAAGTTTTGCATGAAAAGAGTGCTCAATGACATAAAGAAGAGCCAGGATAAACACATAAATATAAAAATTATGGACAAAATAATTCCGTTACTCAAATTTCATGTTTTCCACTATCTCCAGACGGTCAAGTGGTAAAAGAGGCCAGTCGAGCGTCTCTATAGCTTGAAGTTCTGTCACGTGATATGATGTTATTGCATGAGATGACAGAACGACATGACAGAACGACGCGATTAGGTGTTGATACACGTGATATTCAAACGAGTAGAATAAATTTTCTCTTACAGCCCAAAATTGGGTTAAACAATCAGAAGGTAGATGACTAGATTATAGGATTAAACGTGATCAGGTGATAGATGACTCAAAATATATGCAAGGCTATATTGATAGATAGATCGATAGATAGACACACTTTTATATATATATATATATATATATATATATATACGGCACGTATATATATATATATATATATATATATATATATTGTTGTAGGTCCAAAGAGAGAATAAAGATATTTTTAATGATCAGGTCCATGAAGAGATTTGTACTTTTTTAGAATTTATTTATCTGTTTTGTTCTTACTTACGTGTATGTTTCCAGCTTGATGCTTTCGTCAGAGAACATGTATGGCACAAAGCCTCGAAATGAGACTTGAACTCACTCCTGTTTGTAGTATGAATGATTTTCAGTTGGTTATGGGTTTTTCTTATAGTGTGTTTTTCTCAGCCAACTTTACTTTTGATATTTGATACGTTATACACACACACACACACACACACAACGTTCTCTGAAGAAAGAATCAAGCTGGAACCATTCACGTATGTAAGAGCAAAACGAATAAATAAATTCTAAAAAATATAAATCTCTTCGTGGACTTACTTATTTTGATATATATATATACATATATACAAAAGAAAGAAAGAAAACAACAAAAACAAAAATCGGAGAATTACTTTCAAAATGACAGCAATGAGTTCTTGTAAGTAGTAAATTACTTGATAAGTTCTACAATAAACACATTACAGACAACTAATCCACAATACATCAAGGAGACGAAAAACAAAACAAATCCAACCCAATCGACTGAAGCTCTTGAATACATCGACTGTATCTTTACAGAGAGATAAGACCTCCTCAGTGAGTGTCCAGATTATGACACTAAACTGCATCTGATGGTGAAGTTCCTTCCATCTATCGATTCCATCGACTAAATGAAAAGACAGAGACTTGGATGGCACTTGTCTCTTTCCAGGCAAACAACGCAGTTTTTTTGTCTTTCGTATAACTCAGATTCCATCTTAGCAATTCAATATTTACTTCTGTGTCTGCAACCAACGAGAATTAGATTAAAGGACTGAAATTAAAACAAACAGCTTTCCCTTCTCCATAAATATGGCGGCAACAGAGCCCGGATGTTTAATTACAAATTGTCGATTGAATGCTGAGAACAAATGGTGATAAGGGGTTAAAACACTTGAAATTGCAAAAGTGTCTTTATTCGTTAAAGCTCGACCATCCCAAGTTTTTAAAAGTTCAACACACACGCACGCACACATACACCTGCATTTATATATCGATTATTAGGCACCTCACGTGGTGAGATGCATAGTAAGCTGCGGTCAGTGACCATTGTTCGTAAGTTTGATTCTCACTGGGTGGCCCATAGTCCTATCCCTGAGCTAAATTGAGTAAATATCTACATATTGATTGATTACACTAAGTGTAGGTTGACTATACTGGTATCAGTTTGGACGTCCCGCGTTGAATACAAATGTCTAATATAAAACTACCAAGCCATTGCTAGCGAGTTCGAATGTCACAGGTTGTCCCATTCATGTGGTCTTGTACTACGACAAAAAGCTCAGTAAATAACTATTTATAGAAGAATTTTTTTCCAAAATCATTCCCTCTCTAATTCCCCAGTCAACCGTATCGTCATGAAAATAACGTGACATTTTGTGAATATATTTAATGACGGAGCAAGAAGAGATAGATTCATGCCCTTCTCAAGTCGGAGCTAATGCGCAGGACATCGTAGTAGACAAGTTCGAACAGTAGTCGGACAAACACGTTTATTTTATGATTAATCCCCTTGGAAAAGTATGAACCCCCTTATTACTCCAGATTTGGGTTAAATAGAACCACAACTATTCTTCCACGAAATAACTTTAGCATTAAATAACCCATGAATGTTGATATACCATTAAAAAAGAAATCAAAACAAACCGAATGATTTTATAAAAAGTATTTCAAAACAATATTCTTTCTTTACAAAACACTTAATCTAATACTGTTCTCTTGAATCACACAAATGAAACATTATACACCGAAAATTTCAAATCAAATTTCAGTCACTACCTATGTTAAACTACGGACTCATTGCTTTACCCTACACACATACGTCCACGTAAATTACGCACATGCAAATACACATTCACACACGTACATACACATATGCACACACATTCACATATGCACACATATATGACAGAAACGTACATATACTCACTCAACATACGTACACATACATCACCGACATAAAACAAATTCAACACTCGCATTCACGGAAAACACACATAACACGCAACACTCACGTCGCACACATACGCAAACACAAACACAACTACATAGCACAAACCTATACGTACACACACAACACACGCATCACAGACATAACAGAGACATGACTCATATATGATAACACTCTCACACACAACATACCCATTCAATCACATGCATATAACATACACATACATGCACACACATATAAGACATTTGCATACACACACACACAAATATACACGCTCATATATATATATATATATATATATGTATATATATATATGCGTGTGTTTGTGCGCGTGCACGTGAGTCTTCTTCTCAAGATGTCAGTCCTAACCCAAAATTCTACATTGGTATTTTACAAAAAGTAATTGCAATAAAATCTTCGATATTATCAAAAGAAATTGTCTTAAAAATGATAATACACTTGTACTTGCAGTGTGAACAGTGGTGGCTCGTCCACTTATTTTCTCCCAATATATACAGAAAAAAAATTTTTTTTTTTTTTTTGGTAAAAGATATTTAATACTATAATCAATAATCCTTAAACTTAATGTCAATGGCCAACCACTCATTCCTAGAAAACAAAAAGAATTGCTGTCTATGGAACTGTCTACTCCACTTTTCCTATGTCACGAGCTGCCATTGAGTGTGATCCCAACTTTCTGCTAGTATCTGAAATTCCATTTTACAAGTTGTTGACATTATTTCCCATAAAACCATGAGAGAAAAATCTTTGTCTTCGAAACATAATAGCATCTTCTATTTATTACATATTGACCTTGTTAATTCTCGAATAATCTCCATAATCCCTCTGAAGTGACCAATCTTCAAATCTGAAAGAGTCATTAAAGATTTACTTATCAACGTGACGAATAAAATGTGTGTGTAAGTCTCCATTACCCTGCACAACTGCATCTCATTTTTCTTTTTACAAAGAGGCTTAACTATCCGTTTTTAAAATGAAGATAAATCTTTTTTCAATGATTATTTTAATTCCATCTCCTCATCACCATTTTGACCTTTTATGCTTTATATACTGACATTTTTATTTATTCTTTCATTTTGATGCGTATTGGCAGGTGAAGCGTTATCACTCATCATTCATTTTCGTGAGAAATTTGACATTTGAAAGCTATTTTTGCTATCAGCCATTAATAATGAAAAAAAATGAAAAAGATATAAATCTAAATAAAAACCAAATATATAAATCCAAATAAAAACAAAGAGGAATCGAGCCAATAAAAGAGCAGAGGATTAAAAAGATAAAATAATTTAATTTAAAAGACAATCGTACAAATAGAAGCAAAAACGGCTGTAAATTTTTTTTGTATTGATGACATCGATTTTCTTTTTCTTGGATTTCGAAAGGAAATTAGTAGAGCAAAATTGGTCCATACTTCCGATAAGAAATTGTAGGCGTGAATACTGCACCCATAGCTGGAACGTTCAGGTCGGCCACTTTAATAAAAGGCTTGAAAAACGGCGGGAAAATGGATGTAATGGTAGGAAAGCGTCGGAGCAAAATGTAGGTATTAAGCAATCGTCTCAAGAGAGGCAGTCAGGCAGGAGTCGGTTGGTGGCATTGGAGAAGCAAACAGCAAGAGACTATCACGTATCTCGTTTTCTTTTTCTTCTTCTTCTTCTTCTTCTTCTTCTTCATGCGATCATAAAAGTCAGCGATAACGCGGCACTAGTTTTTATTGAGTGCTATGCATCGACGGAACCAGATTAGTCATGTAGTAACATCGTTAGAATAAAATCTTAATGATAGGTTGCCTTTGTTAAGTGGGGTGAGGAAAACAGAAAAAATGAAAATGGGAAATGAAAGAAAAGAGACGGTGGGCGAGAGAATAGAGATAGAAAGAAAAGAGAAAGGAAAGGAAAGATTAAAGAACAAGTTAGCAAAGAGAAGGAAATTAGAAAAGAGATATAACAAAAAAGAAGGAAAAAAAAGGGGAACAGAATATAAAAAGGAGAAAGAAGGAAAGTGAGAGAAACAAAAATCAAAAAGAAAAAAAAAGAAAAAGAAAGAAAGAAAAGAAAAGAAAAGAAAGAAGAGGAATAGAAAGAAAAAAAGGAAGAGAAAATTGAAGAGAGGGAAAGGAAAAGAAAAAGAAAAAGAAAAAAGAGAAGGGAGAAAAAGGAAAATAAAAGAAAAGAAAGAGAAAAAGAAAGGAGAAAAAGGGAAAGAAAAAAAAGAAAAAAGAAAGAAAAGAGAGAGAAAAGAAAGAGAAAGGGAAGAAAGAAAAAAGAAAAGAAAACAAAAGCAAAGAAAGAAAAGGAAAAGAAAAGAAAGAGAAATATTAGAGAGAGAAAGAGAAAAGAAAAGAAAAGAAAAGAAAAGAAAAAAGAGAAATGAAAAGAGGGTGTGGATATGGATGAGGTTTTTATGATGTTTTTACGATAGAAAGCGTAAATATTTGAAAGAAAAAAGGAACTCTCCTTGTTCCCAGTAATCCATAAATTCTATCCTTGGCCCAGGTAATTCGGGAAAATGCTACACTCCGCCATCAAGCACAAAGGGGACATAAATTAGTGTTGAAAATTACGAGCTAAAAATGTAACCGGAGTAAGAAAATCGTTTGTCCTCATCCCATCTAGATTAAATAAATTTCTCCATTCAAGGGATTACTAGATGTCCCCAAAGGAAAAAGTTAGGCAGATTAAAATCAATAAAATTTGGCTCACCCGTTCAAATATTTGTGTGAATACATAATAACTGCTTTCTAGCTATACGACCAGCTTGTGAATTCCGTGAAATGGTGGCCTTTTTTCATACTAAACAAATTTTCGTAAATATTCTCACAATGTTTTTCTTTGTATCTCTCTATTTTAATTTATTATTTAATCGAATAAACAAATCTGTCAATATCTGAGGTGATCGAAAAGTTACTGGTGTCTCTGGATTCAGGTAATCGTAGAATCAAGAGTTATATGGTAAGGGGAATCAAGAATATTTCTTTATGTTCTTTCTCTTTTTTTATTCCAATAGAATTAAAAAGAATTATTTAAGTAATTCAATGTTTTCTCTGCTTTCTTTTCTGTGGTGTTTGGTTTTCAGTATTTTGTGTTTCTCTTCGTATATGTGGGTGGGGGGCTCTGTCTGAGCATATCCTTTGCTACTTAACCAACCACATATTTCAAGCATCAGCAACCTTTTTAAAAAATCATCCTCACTTGATCGGCAAGTCTTTGGCTTGTTATGTTAGATTTAGCAAATTCTAATAAGGTTTTCATTACCCTTTTTCAATACCCTATTTGTGTTGGATTGCTTTAAGAATAACAATGGATTACATTTTTGTTATCTTCCCAAGTTCATTTTTTTCATGTCTCTCTGATGCATTGTTTCTTTGGTTTTTGTTTATGTACTTGAAATTAGAACAGCCAATAAGATACTATCGGGTCTCACAGATTGGATATTAATGGTGCACCTGCAGATCATGACACTCAGATCAGACATCTTAGTCCCTCGTTATATTTTGATTTGTCATTTTTTCATGGCAATATCAGACCTGTACTCCTGTAATATATGTGACCTGGTACTCTTTCAAGGAAGAAGACACTTTAGCAGACCGCGAGAGATGCTTATGCAATTAAGATATTTAAGTTTTAACTTAGTCTGCTTATCCCTTTTATTCTAAATCAAAATTCGGGGCCTGATATTACATCTTTAAATGTAAAGCCCCTTTTCTTCCAATGTATTTAATACTGTTTCAATTATTTAGACAGTTTTTGTAACATATTTATTTAGCTGAAAGATTTATGTCTGCGTCTTAATTTTTTAAAACTATTTTTGGTATAATTACTTTCCCATACACTCCAATAACAAGTAACAGGGGTAGTCGAACAATTTATTTTTAGTCTTTTTAGAGTGTGGCGTTTTAGGGGTGTTTTTATCATTATTAGTCATTCTATATCATCAGTAATACTATTCAACTGTACCTTTTACTTCATATATTTTAATAATGGATACAATTTATTTTTAGTTTTGGCAACTTTTAGGCACAATTTTAAACTTGACCTCGATGAAAGATGTCACGTGGTGTCCCACTGAGACGATAGAAATAAGATTAATACTATCCTCCCGTTTGAATTAACAGTGGCAAGCCGCCAAAGAATGGCCGTTAAGACATGAAAGAATGTAGGTCAATCCCAAAGTAACAAACCCAGTTCAGAATGGAAAAACAGATGTTTGTACTGGGTGACCTGATGGAAAAAGAATGGGACTTGGGTGACATCTAGTAGCCCTAAAAAAATCGCCTGACCAAGAGGAAGAAGAGAGAAGCCAAATGATTGGCTGGCACCCCAAAACGGAAGTGGGGACTCCTTCCCGTCAGCGGAAATTGATAGTAAGAAAGTTAGTTTTTGGACATGGTTCGTAGGAGACATAACCAAAAGCCAAGTACTCCGGGTAAAAGAAGACGAAGAAATTATGCGAGACACGTAGAAGCCATTTTCTTCAAGCCAGTGTTAAAAATAGCATAAAGTCTATTAGCCCGTAAAAGAAGAAAGATTCTCCAGTGGAACCCCGTCGAAAAATAAGATAAGTAACTTTGGGACTATATCTCCTTATACCCAATTTTATATACCACTCTCTCTCTCTCTCAATTTGAAGGAAAACGAAAGAAAAGAAAAGGAGAAAGACATTTATGTTCATGGACTGTTCATTTATTATATATTTTGACACTTTAAAGGTGTATATAATTGTAGTAAAAGATTCATGTATTTTAATGTTACCACGTGGTCTAAGTTGTTATTTGTGGCGTCTGCTCCGAATTTGTTACTTCATGCTTCCTTTTCAGCTTCTATTCTCCTTATGCTATCTTGCTTAGAATTGTCCTATTAATTCCTTTAAAATATCACTCGGGAAACCGGAATTGCCGACTACTATAATTAACATTATTACGTCTCAACCTAGAGGTCCATATCTTCCATTGTCTAGGGGAGGAAGTTTAGTGGCCTTGGTGGGTGTGTGTATAGTGCGAAATTTGGAACCCCTTGCCAGCGGCGGTCAGTCTAACCCTAAATTAATCCCTCACATAATATGCGAGTTCTTATATTCCGGAGAGAAAAACTCTGAACGAGGACTTATTCTACAAGGGATCAAGTGCCAACCTGCCCCGTCTTCACACGTGCGAAAATATAAAGTCCCGTTTAGGGATTTTAAAGAATTTGCCGTCACAAAGACTATCTTATCGTACTATTCAAAAGTGGTTTAATCATTCAAAAGGGCAGTCGTCGACCATCAATTGTCGATTATGATGCTATAAGTGGAAAATGTGGAGATAAGCACTCGAAAACTTCCAAGTGACTAGTATTATTGAATTATTGCCTATGCAACACATTACACACGAGGAAAGAAACACGAATAAAAGAAAGAAATACCTTTAAAAAGCCTTAATATCTAGGATATCCAATCTTTTAAAAAGGAAAGATGTATCTCTATTTAATCAATTTATTAGTCGTGCGCAAAGGTTTCCTGACTTTTTCATTCGTTAATTAATGATAACTAGTATATACATATATATATATATATATATATGTGTGTGTGTGTGTCATCAAAATGTTTTCCTTCATTTTTTGTAAACTTACCTCACGTTCATAATTCTTTTTAAATTCAATATTGATAAAGTCATGAATAAAATATAGAACTTTGAAAATGTCTTAAATATTTTAAACAGGTAAAGAATACCGCATTGATTGAAACAAATGATTGCCCGATAATTACAAGCATGGTTTGAGTCCCCATAGTAATGTGGCTAGCGTGATAGACTGCAACATTGTAAGAAAGGAATTCAAACTCCAATCGCGCTATTATGTTCCCTTTCAGACAAATACCCAAGGGAAGTTATGAACTCCCTTCCTCCCTACAACTATGGGTTAAATAGTACCATTATTGTCCTTCTACAAGACTCACCCACGAAGCATACAATTAAAAAAGAAAATAAATCAATCCATCCAATATGCATCAAGTTTGGATGAATTGATTTATTTTTGGTTGAAAAAATAGCGTGTTTTTTATACAGCCTATAATTTTCCAGTTTCCATGTTATTTTTTCTTCAATTATAGCGTTCAAACTTAAAAGATGATCACTGTAAGCTTTGTCGTCATAGCTGAAGACCTCAACAATACCAGATACTATGCGTCTTTCATTTTTCATCAAATAGAAATCAATATTTTTTTCTGAAAATATAGTCGCTGTTGCTGCTGCAGGCTCTCCCAATTTTACTGATAACTTTCAGCACTTCTGAGAATCGAACTAAACCAACTTTTAATTTACAGTGACAATTTTCAACAATTTTTTAAAAATTTTATGTCTGGCATGAAGTGAAATCCAGGCGGTTAGACATTGTGTAATACTTCGTTCAATCAATTAATGTGGAACCTATTTTTCCTCGTTTTGAACCTTTTCCATATTTTACAAAATCTTTTTTTTTTTCCATATTTTACAAAATCTTTTAAAATTCTTTTAATTCTGTTAAGTGATTAAGATTCTTAAATTCTTTCAAGTGATTGATGCTAAATTGACTCCTATCAAAATCTATACACTATATATTACTGTCAGCTCTGAAAAACTTACTTAGTAAATTAGCTAAAGAAACATTTTCATTGTCATCATAAATGAAAAAATAAAGATGAATACCACAAAATTTTGTATATGCAAAATTCAGACGAGAATGAGTGACCAAGAGATAAACCTAAATGAATTAATCTTATAAATTATTAATTTGCTTATTGTATTATTCATAAAACTTTTGTTTAATTGAAATTATAATACATCTTGGATGAAATATTATCTTTTCATAGTATATTTATTATTTGTAAAAGAAATTAACTTATTTACTGCCCCATACTGCCAAGAGAAAAAAATTAGTCATTTTAAGTTTAATCTTGAGAACATTTCAAACTATTCACAATAAATACAGTTTTTAACCAAATTATTTCTATAAAATTCATTAATCATCTTCCTCGCACGTTGCTCTCTCGCCTTACTTGGAAAGGAACAGTCATATTTATAGATAATAATTATAGTTATATATAACAATATCGTGACGTAGTGGTAAACATGCTGGACTCCGACATTATAGTGAGTTCAAGCTACTGCGTTCATTTTCAGACGAATACTCTTAAGAAATGTATGGGACCCCTTGACTCCACAGTTCTGGGTTAAATTGTACCACGACTATTTTTCTACAATAATGGATCGAGCTTTAAATAACCCAGTAAAGTTGATTTGCAACTAAGCTAAGGGACTTCTACCTACCGTCATTTTTTTCTTCTCTCAATACAGAACAAATGCACTCTTAATGTCAAATCCTAAAAACACTTTTCAACTGAATATTCAGTCTCAACATTTCCAAAAAGTGAGAGCTGGAAACATCTAAACAGACCAAATAATTAGTAAAATGTATTTAACTACTTGTAAGTTTTTAACTTAACCTATTTTTCATTTGATATTTATGAATGATTTTCATCCTGGTACAGAACGAAATGACACTTCCATTTAAGCAAATAAAGAAAATTTATATTGAAAAGTCTAAAAAAAAATCATGGTTCAAAATATCCCGACTAAAATACATCTCTAAACCAAAAACACCAAAAAGGATTTCGATTTTATTTATTTATTATTTGGAGTCTGATTTTAGTTAAGAAAACAAAAAGTATGATGAATGTTTTTGCGGTAGTTTCATAAATATTTAATCAAAACAAAAATGACTCCTTGAAATTTTTTCTCACATTTCTAACATTTGAAGAAAAATTCATTTGAAAGTTTTATTTCGAATATTTCAAGACTTAAGGAAACACTGGTCATTTCAGGACATTTTTCTTCATAAGATTAATGTTGATATCCAATGATTCACGACTGTGTATTCGATAGAAAAAAATTAGGTAATTTGAAAATATTCTCAACAAGAACCAGAGTCTTCATTATCGAAAGAAATGTTAATAACATTCGTTTTTCATACCCATACAAACATTAAATCCCCTAAGGCTCATCAATCAGTCTTGAAATGTAACAGCTCGCTAGCTAGCTAGCTAGCATGTAGCAGAGTGAAATAGATTTAGAAAAATAGTAAGTTGGGAACAATACTACAAAAGATAACTTGTTTTATGTTATCTTGGATTAATTTGTGTATGAGAAGGGCTACTAAAAATTCGGGAACCTAAAAATTGAAAAGGGCTTTTCAAAGTAAGAAAAATGATAGAAAATCACTTTTTTGATTTTTGGTCTTTTTTTAAAAACTTTCTATCTATTTTTCCTCTAGTGTGGGCTCATATCTATCTAGTTAGCTAGCTTAGCTAAGTCAATACCTATCTATCAATCAAACTTGGTCTGTTCATACCCCTAGAGCTATTTTTCAATCGATGATTAAAATTTCCATATTTCTCAGCACTATTAAAACCACAGTTTCCCAATTTAGTTCAAGGCTGAATTTGGTAAATTTTGGCTGGTTGGTTGGTTGGTTGGTTGGTTTTCAGCATGTTGCGTTATTTCATGTTGAAGTTTTTTTTGCTAGAAATGATATCATTCCAGTTAATTATTCCTAAAATCGAAGCCATGGCATAGATTGACTTTATACAATATATGATATTATCCCACAAACATGGATAATAAGTAAGTTGGTGACCTCAGTCGAGGATGACCCGAAGGCTCTATTTTCAATAGCTACTACACCGAAGTGTAGGGGAGGGCGTTACTTCATTCCCTAGATTGCTCCACTTTACCCTTGATCCCTACCTTACAATACTGAGTGTTAAGCAAGGCAGCATCAAGAGCCATTTTTTAAGTCTTTGGTATGACTCCACCTGGGAGAGAACCCCAGTCTCCCGTCCCATTGATGAACACTCTACTCATTAATGTCAAAAATATTCAAAATATAAAAACACGTTATAAACTTCTTCAAAAAAGCATAAAAAACTGTAGAGTTGAATTAGCAGTTGGAGAACAAACATAAAGCAAATGAAGATGAAAGGAAAATTTTTTTAAAGTACCAGAAAACTTCTTAAAACCAAACTATGCTGCAAAAATCCATTCAAAGGAATATATGTCGGAACAGACTCTGGTAAAACTAGACAAGCGAGAAACTTTGAAATATGGACCATAGAATTAGGAAATTGATGACGGTGAACAGAGCCTTACACAATAAATATGTTTTATAAGACAAGCAAAGGAGAAAGAGGAATCACCAACATTGTGTGAATGCAGCGATTTAGCGACTCAAAGAATATATTTAAAAAAGAACAAGAAGAGACCGATTGCAGCAGCTAGTAATAACAATAACAACGGAAATAACTTACAAACAGACAGGAAAACAACAATAAATCTAGAAAACCAAAACGAGAAAAAAAATGAATGAATACTTCCAGCAACAAACTAAAGACATTGTAGGTGAGGTGACCTGGAATTGATTAAGAAAGGAAAAAAAACTGAATCTCTTTTAATAGCAGCACCAAATAATGCCATAAGGACTAATTATATCAAGTCAAAAACGCAACAAAATAGCAAGTGTACATTATTTGGGATAGAGATGAAACAGTTAATCTCATAAAAAGGGAATGCTTCAAACCGTAATAAAAAGAGTATAAGACGACTGGGTGGGTAAGGTGATCTACTGGGAATTGTACAAGGGATTAAAATTTGACCATACCACCAAATGGTATATGCACACACTAGAACTTGTGCTAAAAAATGAGAAGGATAAAATTCTCTGAGACTTTGAGATACTGACAAATCACCAAATCCCAGCCAGAAATCCAGACCAAGAAGAAAAATCGTCATCTGGTAGATTTTGTTGTTCCAGCGAATCACAAAAGGAAGGCGAAAAATTAAATACCAGGATTTTGCCTGAGACTTGAAAAAGCTGAGGAAAATTAGTGTCTCTGTGGTAGTAACCAGAGTCGAGACCTGCCAAAGAATCTAGAAAAGAGACTGAGGGAATTGGAAATTAGAGGAAGAAAGGAAACCATACAGAGGCCATAGTATGACTAAAAGCATACTTAGAAGAGTCTTTTGAGAACTTGGCAGAAACAAATGTGCCATGCTAATTATAAGAAGCAGAAAAAACAAATGACGGAAAGAATATAACTAAAAAACCAAGAAAGAAACAGAACACTCGGAGAAAAAGAAACTTGTAAGTACTTGGGAATATTGAAAGTAGACACCAAGAGGTGATGAAAGAAAAAAATTGAAAAAGAATATCTCAAACGAACGAGAAAGCTTCTCAAAACCAAGCTCTGTAGGAGGAATCTCATCAAAGAGATAAATATCTGGGCCGTCCCCATTGTAAGATACTCGGGACCATTCTTAAAATGGACAAGGAAAGAACTTCAAGAAACGGACGAGAAGACAAGAAAGCTAAATCACTATGCAAAAGGCCTTTTATCCGAGGGATGACATAGAAGAGGAGGAAGAAGAAAACTCGTCAGCAGTGAATAGCGAGCATGCACCATTACGAGGATTACAGGACTACATAAAAAAAGAGCAAAAAAGATAAATTACGGTGACCAGAAACAGTATTGGCAACAAAAGGAGAAACAGAACAATAAAAAGGAAACAGATATGAGAAGAAAAACAACTGTATGGATGTTTCATGTGACGAACTTGCGAAATCTCACACGAGAGAACCTGGACATTGCTAGGAAAGGGAAGCATTAGGAAAGAAACTGAATCTCTTCGAATAAAAGCACAAAACAATGCTATAAGGACCAACTATGTTAAAGCGAAAAAAGATGAGAGGCAACAAAATAGCCTGTGTAGGTTATGTGGTGACAGCGACGAAACTATTAACCACATAAGAAGTGAATGTAGCAACCGAGCACAAAAAGAGTACAAGACTAGATACGACTGGGTGGGGAAAGTGATTTACTAGGAATTGGGCAAGAAACTAAAATTTAACCATACTAACAAATGGTATATGTACAAACCAGAATCTGTCCTGGAGAATAAGATGCAAAATTTATCTGGGATTTTGAAATAAAAAAAGATCACCAAATCCCGACGAGGCTACACCTAGTGATAAATAACTGAAAAGAGAGAACCTGGCCATCAAATACTGGAGTTTACCGTCCCGGTGGATCACGGAGGGAAAATCAAAGACACTGAAAAGAGAGACAAGTACTGAGACCTTGCCAGAGAAAAAAACGTTATTGGAAATGAAAGTGACGGTAATACCAATTACAGTTGTTGTGCTCCAGACGGTCCCCAAAGGATTGGAAGAAAGACTTGAGGAATTATGAATCAAAGGAAGAATCGAGACCATCCAGACAACAGCATTGTTTGAGATTGACCAGGATACTGAGAAGAGTCTTGGATACCTGAGGAGAATGGCTGTCATTCAGACTCCAGGGAAAGATCACCAGCTAATGATGGCTCAAGGAGTCAAGTAATAATGAATGATTTTCACAGTTATATGGTTTCAAGTATTCATATTCAATACAAATAATTTGTACTGAGTTATATAATTTCAAGTGTTCCTAACTAATGCAAATAATTTTCTAGCAATTATATAATTTCAAGTCACTAGGTAACTATTCCTATTTAGTAATAATGATCATTTGTTTGCACAAAGTTGTTTCTAGTATTCTTATCTTATAGAAATAATTCTTAAACAGACATATTTGATCTAACGAAGAGGACCCACCCTCATCATCGATCCATAATTGGAACCTTGCCACGTAATGCAGAACACTAGCAAATATTAAATATGACTCTGCACTTGTCGAAAAATTAACACCATTGGCAATAAAAAGTTTTCACTTTCTTAAATGATTTTTCATAAGATTTATTTCATTAAAAACATACATAGGTAAAATGTTATACGCAGATTATAAAAGACATTATAGAAAATATAATAGAAAGATCTTACAGAAAAGATTATTGAAGAATTATTTTTTAAAAAAAGATAGAAAGATCACGTGAAAAGATTATAGAAAGATCTTATAGAAAAGATAACAGAATGATCTTATAAAAAAGACAATAGTAAGATTTCACAGAAAAGATTCGAGGAAAAATTTTTGGAAAAGATTAAAGAAAGATCTGGTCGAAAGGCGTGCATTATCATGTTTTAGAATTGATTATTAAAAGATTATACTAGAGATTAAAAAAAAAGTTGGCGACCGTAGTCGAGGGTAATCCGAAGGCTCCCTTTTCAATAGCTACTACACCGAGGTGTAGGGAAGGGTTCTACTCCTTTCCCTGAATTGCTGCTCTCCACCCTTGATCTTTACTTTATTATGCTGAGTGTTGAGCAAAGCGGCATCAAGTACCATTTTTTTAGTCTTTGGTATGACTCGACCTGGGAGTAAATCCTGGTCTCCCAGTCCATTGGCGAACACTCTGTAACTTATTGACCTTCGACCCAGCCGTCAATCAAGGAACAGGTGCATCCGGTCGAAGATATCAGGGTATAACCTAGACTGTGGACGGGTTAAATTAGGTGCAGATGTGACGCCCACAAGAAGTAGGTGGGTGTCAAACAATTATATAACCCGGGGCCACAGACAGGTTCAGTTAGTTGGAGTGAGTTAGTTGGAGATAAGATGCCGTAGAAAGACCCAGCACCCAGCAGAGGGCTATAGGCCCTCGGGACCCCCGATTGAGCAGCCCAGCAGAACGAGAAAGAAGTGCTGCTAAAGACAAAAGAACTGGGGGTCAATATGTTGCAGTTTGTTTAGTCTCCAACTCACCTCTCACACATAACCCTTCGCAACCCTTTCGCAACCATTTTGAATAAAGTGTGAGAGGTATATTTTTCTAAAGAAGTGTGTTTGCTCGTCATTATTGTTGATTTTGTTTCCGCATGTATATGTGTATAGTTGTATATGTATTACGGCTATGCAACAACTCTACTCATTAATGTCTAAAAATATTCAAAATACCAAAACACATTATAAACTTATAGCGAAGATCATTGAAATATCTTATAGAAAAGATTATAGAAATATTATAGACTAAAAGATTATTGAAGGATGTTAAAGAAAAGATTATTGAAAGATCTAATGGAAAAGATTATGGAAAATTCTAATGGAAAAGATTACAGAAAGATCATACAAAAAAGATGATAGAAGTATCTAATAAGAAAGATAATAGAAAAGTTTTATTGAAAGGATGAGAGAAAGATTATAAAAGATTCTAATTGCAAAGATTTTTTTTTAAAGTATAGAAAGAATTTAGAAAAGATTATGCAAAGATCATAGTGAAAATAGTTTAGAAAGATCCTACAGTGGAGAAGAAAGAAAATAGAATAATTTTTTAGAAAATATTATAGAAGGATCTTATAGAAAAGATTACGGAAAGATCTTATTATAAAGATTATAATTGGATCGTATGGAAAAGATTATAGAAAGAAAAATTATAATTGGATCTCATAAAACAAATTTTCAAAGATCTAATTGAAAAAATTATACAAAGATCATAGAGAAAATAGCATAGAAAAACCTTCGAGGGATGATTATACAAGGATATAAAAAGAGTATAGAAAGATCTGACAGAAAGGATTATAGATCTTAGAGGAAAAAATATAAAAGGTTCTCATAGAAAAGATTACAGAAAGATCTTATAGAAAAAGTTCTCAAAGGATATTATAGAAAAGATTATAGAAAGATCTTATAGGTTTGGTTTGGTTTGTTTGGTTTTATGGCATATCAACCTTTATAGGTTATTTAACGCCAAATCCATTTTTATGTAAATAATCTGTTCTATTGAAAACAGTTCAGTTTAGCATAAGTGCACAGTTTAATTGTCAAAAACATTTCCATTTCAAACTATTCAAGCAGTTATATCTAATAATTCAGTTAAGTGTAAATACAGTTTTAATGTCGAAAAACAGTTCTATTTGAAATAATTCAGTTAAGCATAAGCACGCAGTTTAAGTGTAAGTACGGTTTAAGTGTCAAAAACGTTTATATTTCAAGCTATTCAGTTTACTCAATTCATTTTAGCATAAGTATGCTGTTAGTTCTATTTAACCCATAGATAGGGCCCTATCAGGTGCTACCACTCCGGGCCAGAGTGGACCTGGGAGCGATGGCAATGAAGGGGTATTCCGCATTCCCCAAAGCTCCAGCACTGCTGGAACCTCGCCATCAGATTGTTTAGTGTCATATCCAGGACACTTGTTAGGGGGGGGTCTGCAGAGGTGCAGTCAGTGTATTCTACAGCCCCAGCTGACTGGGCAAAAAGATCTTATAGAAAAGATTATTGGATGATTTTATAGAAAAGAGTATAGAAAGATCTTATGGAAAAAGTGTGAAAATCTGATTAATTTATTGATACTTGCTTATGAATTAGATTTTATCAATTGATGTTTCAAAAAGTTTGTGGTCATTGCTGGTAATTAAAATGACATTCTATATATTTTTTTTATTTTGACCCTTTTTTCAGTCTTCTCCTTTGTGTGTGTATGCATGTCTTTGTCTATATCTGCGTGTGTATGTGTGAGTGTGATACGTACCATGCGTGCATTTTTGTGTGTATGTCTGTGTGCAGTGGATGCTACTGTTTATATATATATATATATATATATATATATGGAGTGTGTAAATATATATATATATATGTGCATTGTGCAATCGTTTTTGCGTGTGTATATGTGTGTGTGTGTGTGTGCGCGCATGCATGTGTGAAAGGCGCATCTTTGTCTGCGTATGTGTATGTTTGCCAGTATGTATGTGCACGTGTTTATGCGTATGTTTGTAAGTGTGTATGTGTATACTGTGCATTGTGCAATCGTTTTTGCGTGTGTATATGTGTGTGTGTGTGTCTGTCTGTGTGTGGTGGGTTCTATTTATTTATTTATATAGTGTGTGGGAATGGCACGTCCTTGTCTGTGCATGTATATGTTCATGTGTGAGTGTATGCTAGTTTTCGCCATATTTTTCTTTACTCTCTCTGTCTCGGTATATATCTATCTATCTATCTATCTATCTACATGTCTCTATTTCTTTTTGGTTCATCGGAAATATCTCTTAAAAAAGCATCTCTGCAGACAGCTTACCTCCTTTGCCTGCACCCACTTCCGTTTCATTCCTTTTCTTTTGTCAATGTCACTTTCATTTTACTCTGAAATCATCATCTCATTATTCGTCTTTCTGTCGCTGAGCGTACATCTGACTGACTCTTCCGCCGCCACCCGCTGCCCAAGTCACCTATGGCAACCCCATCATCCACGCCACCCACTCTTATCAACCGCCACCGACACAAATTCTCGTCCTGTACCTTCAGTTATTATGACGCGCCAGTACGGATGGATCTAATGGTGCCCCAAGGAAGCGAAGAAATAAACACACTGCATAGAAAGAGAAAAACTAATGATGTCACTTTCGGGACGGGATGCAGTTTAAGGGAGAGAGGGGAGGCACGAAAACGAGACAAAAGGCTGAAGCAGAAAATGAGTAAATATTAGGCGGTAAAGTTAAGAAAAGAAGGTGAAAATGAATGAGAGGAAAAAGGCAGGCAAAATGAGGCGGTAAAATAACGGGAAAGAAGGCGAATAGCAACAGAATAGAAGTCTTGAAAAGGGAAAGAAAAAACATGGTTAAGAGACAAAAGTGAAAGTGAAAGTAGTGAATGGCGGGAAATAAAAACGATGCCAAATGGGATGGATACAAAAAGGGTTAGCTGATAATGAGTGAGGAAGGATTGCAAACGGTCTGATAAGATTGAAGACGCAGACACCAATTTCTGGATGGCCACTAAATCATTGAGAAACGCATGAAGGCACGTAGACACACAGGAGGGGGGGAGCGTGTATGCAGAACAAGCGAAAAGGACAAATTCGCCAGGCGATTTACATTTGCACCGTGTGAGTAAATTGCTCTTGTCACGTACACAAACACACGATTATTGACGCGTGTGCATTCTCCTCTACGCCCCAAATCCCTACTCACTTGCAGGTATGTGAATACATATAGATATATGTGTATTATTCATGTATCTATTGTTACTTATGAGGATAGAACGAAACAATAGAAACGTGTACATATGTGACTTGCTATATTTAAACATGTGTTAAGTTCAATGTTTGCTAGCAGAAAGACACCAGCGATGATGCATAAAAAACACCTTTGGTTCTAATTGCTCCTTTGCGTGGTTCTCAAAAAAGAAATAGACAGGCTTCTATGCTAAGAGCTTTTGCCGTAAAGCGTCGTTTACTTAGATTCTCTTGCAATCGATTAATCGTGAATTGGATCTTCCTATTTACTTCTCTTCGGCACTTTTTTACCTGTATAGATGAGATTTTTTTAAAAGATTTCTCTTGTTCTTTTATATACTGTGTCTACATAAAAAAAAAAGAATTTCAAAAGTGGTGAAGTGTCTAATGTGCTAGACTTTGACATCGTAGTAAGCGAGTAAGAACTCTAGTTTTGCTATTATGTCTACTTTTGGACTAATATCGTTTGTAAAAGTATGAACTCCGTTATCCCCTAGCTTGTATTCTTGTTTGGCATTAAAAAACCCACGAATATTGTCATGTCACTGAACTAAGAAACTTAATTTCAAAAAGTCCTTTCATAAACTATTTTAGATATTATGTTCATAAATACACAATTTTGTTGAGAAACACTTGGGTGTCCTGGATATGACACGAAAGTGTACTCAGTAGTGACGCTGTAGTACACACACACACACACACACACACACACACACACACACACACACACACACATATATATATATATGTGTGTGTGTGTGTTTTTGTGAGTGTGTGTGTGTGTGTGTGAACGCGCTAAAACAACCCCCAGTCACTCATTTAATCTTTTTAAACATCCCTATATAAAAAGGATTATTAATATTCAACCAAGCAAAAAAAAAATAAATAAATAAAGGGAAAAGCACTTGAAAACTGTGGCTACCCGTATAAATTAACATATATGAACGTTGGAAATAATGATAATAATGATAATAACAACCATCAGCTAAAACTGAGGTAAAAAACTCTCAAGGAGTAAATAATAATAATAATAATAATAATAATAATAGGTTATTTGATGATAGAGACAATCAATCATGTAATAAGCAAATGCAGTAAATTAGCGTATAAAGTGTGTAAAACTAGACACGACTGGGTGAGGAGAATGATCCCCTAGGAAGTGTGCAAAAAAGTGAAATTTGGCCATACACACACGTAGTAAATGCACAATACAGAATCCGTCCAGGAGAATGAGACGCACACACTTCTCTGTCATTTTGAGATGCAGATTGATCACCTGACGACCAGACCTAGTGATAGTCAACAAAAAAGAGAACCTATCGAATAGTAGATTTTGCTGTCTCAGCAGACAACAGAGAAAAATTGCGAAATGAGAGATTTGTTGCACGAACTTGCTTGAGAACTAAAAAAAATATGGAACATGAAGGTGACAGTGATACCATTTGTAATCGGTGCGCTCGGAACAATCTCTAAAGGCTTGATATATGAACTGGAAAACTTGGAAATAAGAGGACAAGAGCAAACCATGCAGACTAGAGCATTGTTACGGTGGGCCAGAATAATGAAAAGAGTCCTGGAGACTAGTGGTGACTTGCTGTCACACAAAATTCCCTCGAAAACCATCAGTTAACAATGGTGTGAAAAACTCTCAATGAATAATAATAATAATAATAATAATGCGCGATTCTGATAATGAAAAGTGGAAAAATAAAAATAACGGAAGGAATAGAACTACTAAATTAAGAAAGAATCCGAATGTTCGGAGAAAAGGAAAATTACAAGTATTTTGGAATATCGGAAGCGGACACAATCAAACCAGCAGAAATGGAAGAAAAAATAAGAAAAGAGTATCTCAAACAAACGAGAACACTTCTCCAAACCAAACTCTGCACCGGGAATCTCATCAAAATTCTAAACACCTGGACAGTCCCTCTTGTAAAATACTTTGGACCATTCTTAATATAGACAAGAGAAGAACTCAGAGAAATAGACCAAAGGAAAGTAAAACAAAATTGATGACCATGCACAAATCCTTACATTCGAGAGATGACATAGACTATATGTGTCAAGAAAAAGAAGAAGAGATCTAGTCAGCAGTGAAGATAGCGTGTATACATCAATACGAGGATTAGAGGACTACATGAAAAAGAGCAAAAAATACTAATTACAGCGACCAGAAATAGTGTTGACAACAAAAAGAGAGACAAAACAATAAAAAGGAAATAGAAATGGGAAGAAAAATAACTGTACGGATATTTAAAACGACAAACTGGTGAAATCTGGACATTGCTTGGAATGGGATACTGAATCTCTTCTAATAGCAGAACAAAACAATACCATAAAAACCAACTTTATTACTCTGGAAATTGATGGAATGCAACAGAACAGAAAGTGTAGGTTATTTAGTGATAGAGATAAATTTATCACAATAAGTGAATGAAGCAAACTGGCGCAAAAGGAGTGCAAGAATATATAGGAGTGGGTGGGAAATGTGATCCACTGGGAATTGAGTAAGAAATTGAAATTTGACCATACAAATAAATGGTATTTGCTCAAACCAGAATCTCTCCTGGAGAATGAGACTCAAAATTTCTCTGGGATTTTGAAATAGAAACAGATCACTAATAAACAAAAAAAAAAGAAAACCGGCTGAATAGTGGACAGAGGGAAAAACAAAGAAAGTGAAAAAGGAGACATGTACGTAGACCTTGCAAAAAAACTAAAAAAAAGTTGTGGAACATGACAGTAACAGTGATACTAATTGCAACTGGTGCACTTTGAACCGTCCTCAAAGGATTGGAAAGAGGATTAGAAATCGAAGGACGAACTGAGGCCATCCAAAGTACTGCATTGTTAAGATCAGCAAGAATAGTGAGAAGAATGTTGGAGACCTGAGGAGACTTGCTGTTAATCAGACTCCAGTGAAAAACCTCAAACTAAAGCTGGTGCAATGATCTCGCAGGGGGTATAATGATAATAATAATGAAATTGAATATCTTTTAATTACAATAAAAAAAATGCCATTAGATTCAATTATGTCAAAGTAAAAACTGATAATACACAGAAGTGTAGGTTTTGCGTTGACAGAGATTAAACGGTTGGTAATAAGCGTATGCATGAAGCTGGCGGAAAATTAATATAAGACTCGTTACGAATGAGTAGGATAGGCGATTCCCTGGGAATTGAGCAAGATATTAAAATTGGAGCATGCTAACAAATGGTATAAACACAAATCAGAATCAGTCCTTGAAAATGAGACGTACAGAATAATCTTTCAGATACAGACAGATCACCCAATTTCGGTCAGAAGACCAGACCTAGTATTAACAAGAAGAAATGAACTTATCAATTTTGCCGTTCCAGTGAACCATAAAGTGAAAATAAAAGAAAACGAAAAAAATAGACAAATACTTGTGTCTTACCAGAGAGCTAAAACAGTTGCTGACATGAATTGTAACTTGTGGCCTTGAAACAGTCCTTAAAGGCTTGGAAAGAAGTCTAAGGGAATTGGAGATCAGAAGAAGAATCGCTACCACCCAGATCGACTGGTATACTTGATGAGCCCTGGAAACCTGAGGAGATTTTCTGTTACTTAGACTTCCGTGAAAAACCAAAAGTAGAAAAAATCAGTTGTTGGAGTAGTAAAAGGATAAGGATCGACTGGTATAACCTACTATTTATAATATTGGCTAAGTTCGATTTGGTTTCTTCATTTAATAGTAATCTATCATGGTGAAAAAACTTTAGGGTTATTATCTAACCCATAGCTGCAGGGATAAGAGGGTTCATACCTTTCCCGAAGCTACCTGTCCGAAAGTGAACGTAAGACCGTGAGCGGAGTTCGAACTCTCTAACTTCGATGTCAGTCAGGCATGTTAGCCACAACGCCACCGTTTTAATGTGCTTTATAAACCCGAGGGAGAATGTCAACTAAATTGATAAAAAAATTTCCGAAAACCCATAGATTAAATTAGATATTTAATAGAATCTCTGCGAAATTAAGATACAGCTGCACCGATACTTTAACGGAGCGAATAAAAAGCACTATTATAAGATGTTGATGCGGCAAAATAACTCTCAATTCATGCAAATGTTGATGTAAAAACGAATGCTTGTTCATAGAGCGGAAAATTTTCTATACTTAACCACAGCAAAAATTATTATGGGCCAATATGGACTACAGCTATAAAACACTATTTTAAAAGACATAGTACAAGGCTATCAGAATATGTATGCAGTCAAAAATAGATAAATAAAGCTAACAAGTTAAACAGAGGTATGGAAATGAATTATCAAAAAGGCGTACGCATGCAAGGCGGAATCGAAAAGCTGCAGGTTGAACACATAAAGATTTTTAAATACATTTCAAGTTATATATATTTCAATCATACATCTTAGATGCATCAGGGAGGTCTTCAGTGATGTGCTGTCTTCATTGCCGATTTCGGGTTATTTCTGCATCATATCAGCTCCGACAGTAACCCCGGCTTGACTCTGAAAGAGCCAAGCCGCCTCCGTGATCGCGACGTGCTACGCTCGTACCTCTACTAAAGCAAAGAAAAAATAAATAAATAAAAAGGCCGGATTTCGGCCGTTCTTATAGACATCTGTCTTTTAGTAAACAGCCAATGAAAACAGGGCATTCCACACTCCTCTGCTATATAACACCATC
The DNA here is from genome assembly GCA_963585895.1 of Sepioteuthis lessoniana. Taxonomy (NCBI): domain Eukaryota; kingdom Metazoa; phylum Mollusca; class Cephalopoda; order Myopsida; family Loliginidae; genus Sepioteuthis; species Sepioteuthis lessoniana. The sequence goes on along the minus strand of OY757935.1, from coordinate 48,482,051 downwards.
TTTACCTCATCCGGTTTCGCCCGGCTATTTCCGGAATCGGTACCGAGGTAAGATGTTATTTTAATACTCGTCCGTGTCCATGATTTACACTTCACTAGACTTACACGAATCTCCCGCCAAATCTGTCCTATACTAATACTTCTAAACGAACATGAATTAAGCCCCCGCTCAAAACTATTCAGTCAGTCTTTAACTCTTACCTTATACCCCTATTCGCAGGAAAAAAAAATAATCCCGTTTATTTGGCTCACGAGATTATTTGCTACAGATTAACTCATGCTTTTTGCCAAAATTTCTCTCCCCGTTTATCATTAATCTATGCTCATATTACCAATCTAATGCATATTCATCATATATATATGATGGATGGTTTAATACCGCAAATTATTTCCATGGAGGCCATAGGAGATACAGAGAGAGTAATAAAACATTGGATAGGGCAATTTTTCACGGTACTCTATCATGCTGAATTGGTTATCCCACAGATACTTACATTTTAGAAGCGGGTTCGATCTTAAGTGAGTACTCTCTAACATATGGAATTGTACGAAAAAGTAAGCCACACACACACACACACACACACATATATATATATATATATTTATATATATATATAAACTCTTATCATTGCACAAGGGTTTACAAGCTCAACTTGCCGACTATTTTGCTAGTGTAAAGATTTTGATTTTTACTATGTGTTGTATCAAAATAATTTTCATAAATAAATGTGCCACCATAGCTGGATGATTCGCAAGTTCGTCTCAGTCTAATTCGTTTGTTTTCACGCAGAGACAGACAGACCCACAGACCCACATGCGTACATGAAGGTTGTTCTGAAAGTTATACCGTTCTGGTCACAGCACCTTTATGAATTACATCAGACATATACAACTATATACAGAGATTTTTTAATAAAAAAACACTTCAATGTTAAAAGAAAACAGGTTACACGCACGTGAATTTTATACTACTGTGACATGTAGCAACACAGTCCTCCGAAAAAACTACTTAACAGATAGAATGATTGCAAATACTTTGATTATATTCAAGATGCTGACTACAATTTCTTGATGGCCACTAAATCATTGAGAAATATGCAAACACTTTGAAATGATTGTATCATGTGTATCATATACACATTTGAGCATCCATTAGTTTCTGTTGCATCAAATATATTGCTTTCCAAGGAAGAACATATTTTGTGCATAAATATTACAAATGTGTGGGAGACTAATTTATCAAGGAATTTCCCCAATCTGCCCAACATGTCGACAATATGGTGTCGTTTAGTTGATAAATGTCATGAAATTGTGAGTTTAGCAACCTACTTAACTCGGTCACTCCGAAAATCCCTTAGGAAGTTTTCTTGTCAGATTGGATTTTCTATAATTACTATTTGAAAGAATAATAAAGAAGTTAAACTAGTTTAAATTGAAATTGTCAGAAATACTTATGCATCTATTGAAAACACAATGTAGGGTACTTCTTTATCTACGAGAAGGTATTGAAAAGTTCTCGAACCGACCGAGAACGGAACGACCGAGAACTATAATGTATACATTCTATTCGAGATATTTATCTCGTAGCTCATCACACTTGACCAATCTCAAGTTTCTTTAATCTTTCCAAATCTTTTTTTTATGAAATGTCATTTCTATTTTGGTTGGGCCGACTTTTCAGCAACTGTTGATAAAAATTTCAAAGTAGTCAGTGATGCATTTACATCACCTTCAAACTCACTTGCCAAATTCTCTTATGACGCTTCTCTATCTCAAGGTTTGTCTTCAACATAAAGTACGACTAACTTAAAGTCTTCTAATCATCTTGCGCACGTTCCTATCGAATACAAATGATTTTTAAACAGATCCATTAATCCCATAGATGAGACCCTAGCATGTGCTACCACTCCGAATTAGAGTTGAACTGGGGGTAATGACAATTAAGAAGTTCTCCACACTCTCCAAGTATCTAGAACTAGAGCCTCACATCAGATGCAGATTAGTATCATACTCAGGATACCTCTTTAAAGGGTTTTTTTACCTCTTTACAAGCGGATAAAATCATCATATTTTAAGCCCCACTGACAAGGAGGTTTGTTTCAAGAGTTTCAATGCTGTAGAATACCTATTAATTCCAGTCTGATTGCATAATGTTCCCCTAGAAATAATACATAATAATTCTGGTGTTTAGACAAAATGAAAATTACTTTAATAAAAAATATCTGGTGTGTATTTATTCCTAAGTGATACTCTATAACTTTATTCAACAATTGTCACCTCACCCTTTCAATGTCTTCTTTGATTGCAGGTAGTTTGAATCGTTCTTTGATCAAGAAATCAATAACTGCTCTTTGTTTCTGTTTCATATCAATATTTATGTGATACTTGATAGACACGATATCAGTCATGTTATAAGAATTGTTGTGGTTGTGTGAAAGCCATCACGTTTTCTTAATAGTTACTCACAATACATTTCTAGTATATACGTTCGAGCGTGCCAGCATCCGAGTAGTCATTTCCTGCCAAAGAGAGAAATACAAACATCCACAATGCGACCCCACATCAAGAGGCATTTCCATGAAGAAGCCTGTAAATATCCTGTGTACGTGGGTAGGCATAAATGCTGCTTCGAATTGTCGAACGGGGCAAAAGTAGTCAAGAGCATAGACAAGATGAAACACATATAGTCAGGCGATGAGATGTCATTAAATGAAATTGAATATTATGAAGAGAGGGGACATCTTGAATAGGCTTCCACCAGTTCACACACAGAATTATATAAAGCAAAAAATATTAAGAAAAATTGTTTTGGCGAGAAAATCGAGAAATGGGTTCCGAATATCAGATGCGAAAAGGATGAAAAGAAAAAAACACAAAGAGAAGGAAAAAGTGGAACTAAAAAAAGAGACTGCAAATAAAGAGATTAAAGAAAAATTGAAAGAAAAAAGAGAAGAAGGAAGAGAAATGGAAGAAAAAGAAAAAAAAAAAGAAAAGAAAGGAAGGAGAAACGAAAAATGTATGGGAAAAGAAAGATTTTAGTGCCTGCGGTTAATAACATTAACTAGAATTGTTCAGTCTGGTATCAGAGACTTAAATAATGTTATAAGAAAGATAAATCCTAAACAAATCTTTACAGTTTATAAAATCTTAAGACCTGAAAACATGAAACTTAAAAATGTATATCAGCTATGGAGACTCTTGTGATGTAATGGTTATCGTTATAGGAAGTGGATTCGACAACCCAAAACTAGAGCGAGGCTGTTTGCAGTTCACATAGCGCTAATATTATTGGGAAATGCATAAATTCAACTATTTTTCAACCAGCGATGTGTAAATATGTGAATAAACTGGGTTCTGTAAATCTTGATGAGGCAACAGGTCTAGGAGAAGGCAAACCCTGAATTCAAACCAGTTTTAGAACTGAAAAGGGATAAGCTTAGCTAGCCTATTTCTATGCAAGACACGCTACATGACTGGCGTCTTTACGACCTAACCAGGTTATGAGACCACTGATGGTATATCAATCTATGTTTTATTAATATAAACTTTCCAGAAAGATATTCTGTTATTCGATTTGCTAATTAACTGAAGCTCCAAAAACTTATAAAAAACAACCTAATAATGTTCAGCAACTCTATTTGACGAGATAACAAAGACTACGTGACGTGACGTTGAGTCTCCGAAGAGCTAGACTCGTTGTACGGGTATAGTTATCAAGGAGCGTTCATGTTTAACCAGGCAGCCAAACGCCAGACTTCTACAGTCCAATGACAATTTTCTCTGACACAGATGAGATGCAATTACTGATACCGTAATGTGACAGCTAGATGAATATAACATCCCATGAAATATAGTAGGAGTCCCTAATTTGCAGCTCTCGAGGCCCTTCAACCAACTTGAAAAATTTTCTCTTTGTTCTTTTATGTTAACCGCTAAGAAGTATTACTACAACTGCAGATTGAATTCATTGATCTTCAATGTCTAGAAGACTTCAAAACCAAGTTTCTTGCTTACTCCATCCTCTATTTCTATAAGAAACATATTCTCCCATGCGGACGATTCCCCAACTTTGTCACTCAAACACTTGTGAAAGAATATCAGTGTTAGCTGATGTAAAAAAAAAAAACTCTCAAGGAGTAAAATAATGATAAAATATGTGGTTGGTTTAGAAAGTCATGAGACTGGGTTTTTTTTTTCAGAATACCGCAGTGTTATCTCATGATATCACTAGGCTTTGTTAGATTGTCGTCAATCTGTGGGAATACCAAATCAATGCTCATGCATTTAAGACCGTAGTCTGTTTTTTTTTTTAAATATATTTGTGATGGTGAAAGCCCATGATTATATATATATATATATATATATATATATATATATATATATATATATATATATATATATATATTAGAAATGCATAATAATTGCATGATTTTAAAACATAGATAACGTTCAGAGATAAATCGTTTTCGATTTCGATTTCTCTCTCAAAGTTTAATGAAAACAAATAAAAAAATTTTAAAAATTAAAAACAAATACATACCTTAGAATAATTAATGAATATATATGAAATGTAACCTTACAAAAATACTTGAATAGCAAAACTGAAAAATCTTTTTCGTGAAGTAGCTCACTTTTGTTGGGTCATGTTTTAATGTTATCTTTGAGAAATATTTACTCAACTTTTTAGATGGACGTTCGATTTTCAATAAGATTTTCAATAAGGCTAACGTTGCCTTCTCACCGAAAAATTATGGTGGATAAAATCACTCGTGCTGCTGGAAATAACTATACAATTTATTAAAAAAAAACCTTTTTTCAAAAAGCAAGTTATCAAAATAAGATTGAAAATTAATATAGAATATAATTATTCCTTTTGGATTTATTTTTTGTTTTCCTTCTTCTTTTCTTTCTTTTTTTTTCCTTATTTTCAATAAGCTTTTTCCCGAAAAATATGCAAATCAGCTAATCCCATGAGAAAAAATCAGTATCTTCGTCAAGTTATATAGAAGGATAAATAGAAACCTGTTTAAGGCAGGAAGAAGTGATTGTTTTATCAACACAATTTTATGCAGCACCCAATCCTGGATCAACATACATAGAACTCAGCACTTTTACACACACACACACACACAGTTACGCATTTTGTGCATAAACCATTTCGTCGCTGCAATTTTGATGCAAATGTCGGGTCTCGGCTTTACGTTTCACATGCGCCTTAACCCTATTCCTTTCTCTCCCTTTTTCACTAGAGTTTTGCCTCGTCCTAACAGCCTTCATCCCTAAGCTGCACTCACAGTAGTGTCCATCACAATCAGAGATGGTACCGACAACGACCAAAAATCGGCTTCAGGAACTGTGATGGGGAGGGAGATTAGACATTTTCTTTGAGGGTGGAATCATAGCGAACACAAAAATTAACAAGCCCAACAAGAACTTGAAGGCACCAATGGTTTTAAAAATTCGTCCCCACCACCAACCATACACCACTTCCACCCCCACACACACCTGTCTTTACTCTCACTCCCAGTCCTGACACGCCACAAGAGTTGTTGGTGCTGTCATAGCACGACCCCTAAAGGCGTCGTCGGTTGGTAGGACAGACAAAAACAGAGAGGAACCCAGCTTATTTTTCCCGCGTCTTTTCCGTCCGTCCAATAATTTTTCCTCTTACCTTCAGCTTTTCCTGTTACTTTCTTGTTCCCTATCCTCCATCCCTATGACATCTTGTCTAAAATTCCCAACCAAACGCAGCCGAACTGTTTTTCCTGCCTTTTACCCAATCACTGCCTTCAACTTAGTTGACGGATTTGGGTGTTATTCAAGACTTCTTACGGATTCATTTCTCGCTCCACCGACTCTCTCTCTCTCTCTCTCTCTCTCTCTCTCTCTCTCTCTCTCTCTCTCTCTCTCTCTCAAACACACACACACACGATTTGCCCGATGCCAATCTTTTCTCATAATGTTGTCTCCATTCATCTTCGTCTTATTTATTGGTGCAATTTAGTAATGAGCCAACTGACTCTTGTTTTTATTAATGCTTTCTCTTCATTCGGTCATTCACTTCTTGATCACTTCTTGATTTTCATTTGTACTTTTCCATCCCTCAACATCTTTGTTGTTATTGTTACTGCTGCTTCTATTCGTCCCTTTCATTTTTCTTTATTGTTTGCTTTCGTTTTCTATTTTATTTAAGTTTTTTGTTAGTTTTGGGTTTTTTTTTATTTATTTTCATACAGCTTTCTCATCATATTTTACTTTTCCATTTTCTGGTTGCTATCTTCAATCATTTCGTATTTTACTTTTTTCAATATCTTGTATGTGCATCGTTGCATACAAAGTAGTTTTGTTTGATTGTGCTTTTCCGAACTGTATTTAGTCACAAACGACATGCATGCTGTGACATTTTCCATAGTTACTAAAAGTTGACAGAAAAGACAGCGAGATTGAACAGTTTTAGAATGTTTTTATTCTTGTTATTTTGTCTTTTATTTATCTATTCATTTGTTTATTTTTGAGGGGAAAGGTCATTTTCGTTTTTTTTTTAATCAGTTCTAACATCCTTTCTGCATTAAAAACAATATTTTTATTATATTTACCTTTTTCCGAATGTTTTCATGCTATAATGCATGACATAATTTTATTGGTTCCTTAAAATCAAATCTATTAATCCTTAATGTATACGTTTTATGAATACAGGTTTACGCTGCCCAATGAGTTTTAAGGTAAGTACACAGTTAAATCATTTCAAGAAAACATGGATATTTTTTAACTTGAATAGCCGATATCACGAGTAGATATCTATTTAACTCTCCGCCCGGTCAGAATGACAAAAGGTCGGCTTAAATTGGTGCGCCAAACAAGTAACTTGCTAATGGATTGATGATTTGCTTAGTTCCTTCGATATTTTTCTTGCGGGTCATCTCGTATGCAGAGTAATCAATACCAGCCTTTATCCCTTTTAGATGATGGGCCATGTGCCCTGGAACTGAGCAAGCTAATTTACGATTACGAAATCAACAGTACAGTCACTAAATTCACAGATGATTGATAATTAATATCGAATTCATGACATTATCAATCAGCTGAGAATTTAGTGACAGGATGCAACACAGAGTCAAATTGTAATCGGGCAACTGCTAGTTTGAATTCAGAATTTTCTTTCTCATAGATTAGTTGCCTTACAAAAGCTAAAGAACTCAGTCTGCCCGACTATTTGCCGATACCTGGAGAAAGAAGAGTTTAGATTATACATTTCCCAAGAGCATAAACGTGAATACGTCAATAATCGTCAGACTAAGCCCGATTCTACATTGTAACTTTGTATAACACTAAACTAAGGTTCGTAAATGTGGAGATTATAGTCGAGAATTGGTTAGCAATTTCCTCTCTCTGGTTATAGTTTATAAGTCCAAAGTTTATTGACTGAGTGGCTAATTTAACCAAACGTCAATGAAACTCCCAATCATATTTTTGTGAAAGCCAGCTGTCTATAAACTCGAATTTTTTTTAAAATTCTACTTTCACTAATCATTTATAGCTCTACAGCTAAATTCATCGCTGGTGTTTGCAGTTCTGGGGTAAATATCCTAGCAATTAATCGAACTATAATCTTCATCTTTGTTACTTTGTTCTATATCATTTGGTTGGCACTTTTTTCAACCTTTGTCTGCTGCTCGGAGGTTAACTTTTTTCCGTTCCAAATTTGGCATTATTCAAAGTTTTTTTTCGGGTAGAAATATCTTACTTTTGGACCGATTAGTTCTCCGACCTTTCTGATATTGTTTTAATTTCCTTTAAGTATTGTTTTAATTTCCTTTAAGTATTCAGACTTTTCTTTTTTTCTTTTTTTTTTCTTTTTTTTTTTTTTTTGTAGAATTGATTGCAACATTTGAGCTGATGTGAGATAATTTTTTTTTAAAATGAAATTGCAATACATCTGTAGCCAAGACGAAATTGCATAAAAATCCAAAGAGGTGAATTTATTTTAGGACACCTATATGTTTATATTATTGGTTACAGAGCTTCAATGGTCATAAAGAACAGTTATTTATATGCCCTTTGATCATTTATTGTTCCACTAGAAATAATAAAATCTTGGAATTCTGGTTTGTGAGAAATTTTTTAATAAAAAAAATGATAGGGCTTCACTGATTAATGGGTCATACTATAATATTAAGTGTGAATCGAGAAGACTCATACGCTAAGAAGCAAATCATAGTAAGTAATTAACAAAATTTTTTTATAAATCATTTTATCAAAAATAATGTTTTGGGCAGTCTGTCTATAAGCAGTGTGGAATTATAGAACCCTATGTATTATGCAATATTAATATATTTTCTTAAACAGCACCCTAACGAATTAATGTCACGAGTCACCACTAGTTAGGGGTGGGATTATTTATGTGTGATGCTATATATATATATATATATATATCCTCATTGAAACCGGAACTAATTCTGCTTCCAATCCGCGGACCGTTTCGTTGGCCGGTTAATTCTTCGGATGACACGACTAATCCGTTACCTGCCCACGTTGTGAGCTTTTTTTTAGATCCAGAAATCTGATCAATCGCTTATCAACGTCGATGAGATTGCACCATTACGCAAGCAAAAAATAATAGTCGACACCAAGAAACAGAGGACAAATCGGCTAGTAAAAATAACATGAGGAAAAACATGTCTTACGAAAATGATACATACCATTCCGGAGGTGGAAAGTTTTTGTCAGATAAGTTTTATAAGTATTAGGCTTTTCTATTGTCACTGTTTATAGTCTGGTGCAAGGCAATCTTAAATGGTGGTTATGTTTGCTTTCTTCAATCCTTAGTACTATTTCACAAGTTAAGCTTCTTTGCTTTTTCCACAGCGTCGTATTCTTCACTCTCTGAATTCAGGACAGTCTGATACAAGGTAAAAAATTCTGAGCTTCGGGGAAACTGCTCACCGACTCACATGCTGCTACTCCCCTCTGGCTCTATCTCTCCGTCCTACTAAAATTTCGCTTTGTTTCTTTGTCTCTGATAGACTGGCACAAGGCTACCTCTTGGTGTCGCATTATCTCAGTCTCTCTTCGCTTCTTTAAAAAATTGTCTATCAGTTAGACTACATCACATCAAAATAAAATGTAATATGGCTTTCTCTACCTCTCTCCTATGAGTTGTCTGACATAAGGTCAGAACCCAGATAGTCGTGAATCTAGTAGCCCCCTTCTGCTTGTTTCCCCCTGGTTTACATCTGCGAGAGACAAACCATGTCATTTTTATGTATCTCTTCATCTGAGGGGAGATGATGGACGAAACCAAAGAATATCAACTTTCTCCTTATTTGGATTTCAATATTTTCTGCTGACGTGCTCGGTATCAGGATTGTTTAAAAAATCCATATTCTAATCTAGGAAATTGGTTATTTCAATTTTTCATTTTTAAACAGAGACACCTTTGATGATTGATGGTTGGGACTTTTGATCTGAATTCGCTTTTTCACTTCAAGCCGTCAGGAACACAATGATCTTTCAAAACAATTCAACTATCATCTGAATGCTTTTGCTTTTCTTTTCTCTTCAAACAACTTGCTTTGTCAAATTCCTTCTCCTTGAAAATAACAACTTTATCAACGCTTCATTTTAAAAATCTATTCCACCATTACACATTTGTAATATTTTACTCTGTTCATCCAAAATCCAAAATAGTGTCTTTTTCCTGTATCTACACAGAACTGGTCGACCAACACTGGCACATCCATGGGAAGAAGTCCATAAGGAAACGTTGCTAATGAGTTCGTCCTTACTTCTCCAACAGTGCCTCGCATGTTTTTTTCGTCTAACTCGAATAGTTTATAAAGTGGGAGGCAAGTGGGCGTACAGCAGCTATTTTGTTGGGTGTTGCTTGCTGGATTTATTCAAGACAGCATGTAGCATTCTAATATAGTTCTCATCTAGCTTTTTGTAAATGCGTTTTGTTTGTGTTCACGTGATGTAACCATAGAGTTTATAGGTACAGCTTGGAAGAAATCCTGTTTCATTTTATCAGATAGATCAGATGATAGATGGCCAGTTAATAGGATTGCACGCATTCAGTAGGCGTATCTTGACATCACTTTAAGTTGGTCATCTTTATTGTATGCATTTATCCATATTCTCCGACATAACCAGTGCAGTAAGAACGCCTCTAAATATATTTATTGTAACATTCCCAGTCATCGAACATTAAATAAGTTTAAAACAAAAGTAATGAATAGATTAATGCTTATATATATCCGCACGCACGCTCCTTGTGTATATGTTTGGAGTATATGGGTATGTGTCTGCTGAGGTATGTGGAAGTAGGGTGTATTGTGGGGTTTGTGTGGTAGGGTTCATGTATATGTGCAGGAGGATGGGAACGGATGATGAAACAAAGGTAGAGTGAATTGGGGGTTGGAGTAAATGAGAGTGAATGAGAATGTGTGTGTCTGGTTCCACGTGATCCATACAATTATTAACGCTTAACTGACGAATCTTATTAGGCAATTAATATGTAAGAAATGTTGGAAGTAATTTTCGTAAAATTAAATAGCAACACGCTGAATATGTGTTTCAATTTACTTAAAGTTAAACGAATATATAATATGACTAGATGAAAAGAAAAGATTTCGTATACACATCAATATGTGAACAGAGATTTATCAGCAGAATTAAAACCGCATGCATATACAACATCGAGATCAAAATTGACACCATCAATCAGGTTTTTACAATTCTATTTTCCGTCAGTGTAGATATTTAAGGCTTAAGAACTTAACTCTCGATAATATAGACTTGAGTCCATCACTAAGAAATTCGTAAAAACAAATAGCTAATAAATATTTTATTACCACATAATTGTAACAATGTTCTTACATAAATCTGTAAGTGCGTATTGTTATTATAGATTGTGAACACAATAAGAATGTTTTTAGGTTTTATTTGCTTTGTTGTTTTTTTTTTGTTTTTTTTTTGTTTGTTTTTTATAGTCAACTGCCCGAAGTTAAAAAAAGAACAAAAGCGGGAAAAATTATTTGAAAATAAAGAGACGCCCGCCTTAGAATCTAATCGTTTTGTCCGCTGCCGGAAGCCCCGCTGGTCATGTGACAATATCATTCTCCTCTGTCCTTTCACGTGACATGAGGATAGGGAAAGGAATTAATTCACTTTTAAACAGAAAACAGAATTTTGGGGAATTAAAAGAAATTTTGTCATTTGATTTCTGAAGTTCCTACATGAAATATTTTCGTTATTGTATCTTTCGAACAATTGTTTTCATCGTTATTGTTTATCTGTGTGTTTGAGGAAAAAAATGGAGCGATTAGTAAAATCTAGAAACAGCACATCTCGAAGGAAAGTGAAGAATTTTATGGTGAAAGATACTACTAAAAATAACAAACAAAAACTAATAGTCCGAAAAAATATACGGTATAATGAAAATATTTCTCCTGACTTCAGAAGATTATGTGAATCACATGAAACTTAAAGTGATAATAATTCGACCATTAATTGGTTTAATACATGCTCTGCTATAAAAGCATCGAGAACTCTTTGTAAGCAAACACTTTTCTTGTTTGCCTTTCTTCTATTATTATATATATCATCATCATCATGTCATTCAGCTAGCACGGATATCCCTGACCCTCTCTCGCCACTTCTCCTTATCATTCATCGCCTCTGGCAGGTCTTCAGGGTTACATCCTGTGTCCTCACATAGCTGCTGTATGTAGGTTCGAGCTGGTCGTCCTGCTTTTGCTTGGCCATATGTGGGGGTCCATAGGAGTACATCACTTATGAGCTCGTCCTTGCTTCTCCAGCAGTGTCCTGCGTGTCTGGTTCGTCTAACTTGTATAGTTTTCGTGATGGGAGGCAAGTGGCGGTATAGTTGGTGTCTCATGGGGTGTTGTCGCCAGGACTTGATCAATACAGCTCTCAACATTCTTGTGTAGTTGCCGTCTAGTTTCTTCTCCAGTCGTTTAGTTAGCGTCCATGTAGTGCATCCATACAGCAGTATCGATACAACCGCTGCCTGGAAGAAACTGCGTTTCATTTTATCGGTCAGGTCTGATTTCCATATAATCGAGAGCCTATCGATAGCCGTCCATGCTTTCGTCAGTCGTGTCGATATCGTTTTCGGTTGATGAGACGCTACTTCCTATGTAGGTGAATTTGTCTACTAGTTTCAGAGAGGCTCCGTCTAGTGTGGTAATGTTGCCCGTTTGGTTGTAACACATATATTCAGTTTTGTGTGCATTGACATGGAGGCCAATGCCTGCTGCGGCTCGTTCCAAACTATGCAGTAGTGTCTCTGCTTGATTAGGCGTATTCGCCAGTAACGCTAAGTCATCAGCGTAGTCGGCGTCTGTGATTGTTTTTGCGGGGTACCTTTTGCTTCTTTTCTTAGTCAGCTCGAAGCCATTTTCTCGGATTTTTTTTTTCATTTTATATATATATATATATATATATAGGACTCTTCTCAGTATTCTGGCCGTTCTCAATAATGTAGTTTGGATGGTCTCCACTCGTCCTCCAACCTCCAAGTCCTCCAGTCCCTTTAATAATCCTTTCGTGACTGTACCAAAAGCACCAATCACGATTGGTTTCACCAATCACGATTCATGTTTCATAGTTTTTTCGATTCCTAAGCAAGGTCAAGGTACTTATCCTTCTTTTCAATTTCTTTCAGTTTTATTCTGTGGTCACCCGGGACAGCGAAGTCCACAATTCTTCAAATTTTCTTTCTTTCTTTTTTTTTTTGTTTGTTTGTTGATTATTATAATGTCTGGTCTTCTGACCAAGATTAGGTGATCTGTTTGTATGTCAAAGTCCCATAGGTGTTTATGTGTTATTCACTAGGACAGATGCTGGGTTGTGCATATACCATTTTTTGTGTAGTCAAATTTAAATTTCATGCACATTTCCCCGTGGATCACCTTGCCCACCCAGTCGTGTCTAGTCTTATACTCTTTCTTTATTAATTTGCTGCATTCGCTTATTATTTGATTGATGGTTTCGTCTCTATCACCGCAGAACCTACATTTGCTACTTTGTTGCGTCTTATCTATTCTCGCTTTCATATGATTTGTTCTTATGGCGTTGTTTTGTGTTGCTATTAACTGTTTAGATTCTGTTTCTCTTTTTAAGTTTATTATTATTTACTCTTTTAGAGTTTTTCATATCAGTATAAGCTGATGGTTTTCACTGGAGTTTGAGTGACAGCAAGTCTTCTCAAGCCTCCAGGACTCTTCTCAGTATTCTGGCCGTTCTCAGTAATGCTGTCATTTGGATAGTCTCTACCCGTCCACCAACTTCAAAATCCTCCAGGTCTTTTAATAATCCATTAGTTATTGTGCCAAAAGCAACAATCACAATTGGTACAATCGTCACTTTCATGTTCCACAGCTTTTTCAATTCTCTAGCAAGGTCGAGGTACTTATCCTTCTTTTCACATTCTTTCAGACTTATTCTGTGGTCAGCCGGGACAGCAAAGTCGACAATTTTGCAAATTCTCTTTTTTTTTTTGTTAATTATTATGAGGTCTGGTCTTCTGGCCGAGATTAGGTGATCCGTGTGTAAGACAAAGTCCCATAGGAGTTTATGTGTGTCATTTTCTAGGACAGGTGCCGGGTTGTGCATATACCATTTGCTAGTGGGGTCAAATTTAAATTTCTTGCACATTTCCCAGTGGATCACCTTGCCGACCCAGTTGTGTCTCGCCTTATACTCCCTCTGTGCTAATTTGCTGCATTCGCTTATTATGTGATTGACGGTTTCGTCTCTGTCACCGCATAGTCAACGTTTGCTATTTGGTTGAGTCTTATCTATTCTCGCTTTGATATGATTGGTTCTTATGGCGTTGTCCTGTGCTGCTATTAGGAGACATTCCGTTTCTCTTTTAAGGTCACCTTTTCTTAGCCAGGTCCAGGTTTTCTCGCGTGAGATGATGTTTATTAGTTGTTTAAAGCGGACATAGAGTTGGGGTTTTTTTCCCATTTTTGTTTTCTAGTTATTGTCATTCTATCGTCTGTTGTGTTGTCGGTATCTTTTCTGATGGCTTTAATCAGTCCCCGTTCGTGTTTTTCTATGTAGTCTTCGAGCCGTTATATCGATGCGTCAACACTGTCTTCGATGCTGGCAAGTCCTCTTCCTCCCTCCTTTCTAAGTACATATAGTCTGTCAACGTCGTCTTTTGGGTGTAATGCCTTATGCATGGTCATTAGTTTTCTTGTTCTTTGATCCATTTGTTTATCTCAAGTCCACTCGAGAAATGGTCCCGAATATCTAACGAGGAGCACAGCCCAAGTATGTATTCCTTTGATGAGGTTTCTGCAAGGTCTCAAGTAGTTTTCTAGTTCTCCTGAGATATTCTTTTTGAATTTTGTCTTTCATTTCCACTTGTTTGATGGTGTCAGCCTCCAATATACCCAAGTATTTGTAGGTTTCATTTTCTCCGAGCGTCCTAATTTTGTCCTGATTTGGTAGTTCCATTCCGTCACTCATATGTCGTTTGCCACTTTTCATGACTAGCATTTTTTAATGCCAAATTCCATTCCTATGTCCTGACTGTATATTCTAACGGCGTGTATAAGGATTTCCAGTTCTTATTCATTTTTTGCAAATAGGTTGATGTCATCCATGTACATTAGGTGATTGATCTTTTCTTGCGATCTGCTAAGTTTGTATCCGGCTGTGGATTTTCTGAGTATGTGGTTAAGTGGCATCATAGCTATTATGAATTGTAAGGGTGATAGTGTATCTCTATGGAAAATACCTCTTTGGATCTTTATTTTAGCTAAGCTTCTTCCTCCTGCTGTCAGCTCCACTGTCTAGGTCTTCATGGTTTTTTCGATAAAGTTTATAATTCAATTTTCAGTTTTATTTTCGTTTTTTTACAATCCATCACCGGATCATTAACCAAGACCTCAGGTGAGGGAAGGTAGTGAATATATATATATATATATATATATATATATATATATATATTGGTTGAGGGTTATATAATTTCCGTTTTTTAAAAGCAAGTTGTAAGTACACATTTAAAATTCCCAAGGTTTTAAACACAACCGGAAATTACCTGATTAAAGAGTGCTATCTTTGGTTAAACTTATTTCACTAATGAAAGAGTGTGCACCATTATTTAATCTATGATCTCACGACCAAAAAATGGAGGAACTCAAATTTGTATGCGTTATATGATATTATGAGAATACCAAAAATGTTACAGAAACAACAAAGAAAATCTCTAGTGTTTACAACCAGCATGTCATTACTGACCGCCAAATCCGAAACTGGTTTTCTGTAATTGAGAGATGAACTCAGGTCAGGACGCTTATCAGACCTCGATCAAGATGCTGAAAGAGAATTGGTGGAATGCAATCTGTACAAAAGTACTCGATAATTAGCGCTTAACCTCAACATCTCCTCAACCACAATTTTCTACCACTTGAAAACATAGGAAAAGTGTACAAGCTGTTCATTTAGCTTCCTCATACTCTTAAAAGGAAGAATAAGTGATATCATATCCCCAACAACAATTCTTCTTTCAAGGTAGAGAAATGGCCCATTTCTCAAGAATATCCTCACAGGTGACGAAAAATTGGTTATTTATGACAATGTTCGACGTAAAAGACTGACAAGAATGAATCTCATCCGGTTTCCTCAAAGGCAGAGCTTCATAGAAGAAAAGTTATGCTGTGTGCATGGAGGAATCGCCGTGTTATTAAACATTCTGAGTTTTTAAATCGGACACTCAAATGCAGACCTCTATCCGCAACAGCTGCTACGTGCTCATGAAAATTTTCTTAAAAAACACCCGTCACTCGCCAATAGAAGAAATATTATGGTTATCCTTGATAAAGCAAGGCTAAAGCGGGTAAAATATTGGATTTAGTCTCTTCTGTTGAACCACATTATAGAAACGAGGTCATATATATATATATATATATATATATATATATATATATATATTCGTGTTTTCGAAGCTTTATGCTATTGCGTATAGGCAAGAGTCAAATCAATTTCCGACTTTTCATCAGGTCTCAAAAACAGTTTGAGAAACCAATGAGAAATAAATACATTTTTGTAGATATTACGTATATCAGTGTTAGTATGATTAATTCATTCTTTGCAATATTCCCATCCCATTCCATTCAATGTCATCATCAGTTAGCCTGTGTTAACATCGAAACGGACTAATTATTTTTTCACACAAATTGACGGTCCCCATTAAAAACTTTTAATTTCAAACCCGGTTTAGATATTTTCAGACATTGCAAAAACTTTTCAACTTAAGATTAGAAATATTAAAAGTGGATTAACTCCTGTCTGAAGTAAGAATTCCCATGTGTCCAGCTGATTTTCTCTTTGGCCTTCTTCACCTTTGCACATTTTTCAAATTCTGTACCGCCCAACTATTTCTAAGTTAACCGTTCGTCTGCCAAGAACCGTCATGTTGGCGAACTGTTCTCATCCATTATTTTATTTGTTAGGATCTGATTCGATTTGATCTGATGTGCCTAGTCTTGAATATTTCTTTCTTTTTCTTTTTTTTTTCTCCCCAAGATAAGCGGTCACCGCAAGGCAGTTGCCAATATTTAATTAAGTAAGCAGATTTATATCATAAAAACACCTCCATATGATTTATGAGACAGGTCAAAGGGGAGACAAGCAGGTTTGGAACTCTTTACAGTAAAAAAGATAGAAAAGAGCAAGCAAAAATAAAAAAATATTAACAATTGATAAAACAACTTAAAACATACGTAGACTGACCGTTGAAGAGATGGATATGTTTCGCATCTTTTCATGAATAAACCCTTATGTTACTTGAGTGCAACGCTGTGCTTTTGTTACAGATTTTATGAACATAGCAGAACTAGTGGAAATTGCCCGTTCTTTTTCTTTGTTTTTTTTTTTTTTTAGTTTTATTGTTTTTTGTTTTTGGTGTGGGTTTTTTTTATATTGTTTTGTTTCATTCTTTTTACAGAAAAAAGAAATCATATTGCTTACAGTCTATTTTATATAAGCTTAGCGATTTAAGAAATGATATTTTAACTAAATCATTGTATTAAACAATATTATTTGGACGATGTATTTTTTTCTTCCTTTTTTTTTTGCATTTGTTTTCTTAGTTCGATTTTCTCAAACTCTTTTTCTAATGCTTTCGTTGAAAAAGAATTTCTAATGAAAAAAAAATTTCAAAAATACTGTCAGCGGCTAAATAGAGATCCCTATACACCAAACTTTATAGGAATAGATTTCTTTCCTTTTTGTTCTGTATTATTAAACTCGATCATGATTGATTGATTTTAACGTACATTGTTCGTTTATATTTACATTTATGTGTAGTTTCTTTAGTATTTTGCATGTGGATATATGATATCAGGTATTTCTGTCTAATACAAATAATTTGCTAATAGATTTATACGGTAATACCACTCCGGGTCAAAGTGGTTTGGGGAGTAATGGGAATGAATTTGTACTCCATACTCCTCCGAGCTCCATAACTGGAGCTTCACTTTCAGATGCAGTTTAATTTCATACCCAGGACAAACGTTTTCTTCGTGTAGGTGTCAGCGTATTCCAAGCTTCACGGACAAGGCGGTAGACTCTATCAGTTTAGGTTCTAAAATCTTTGCTGGTGAACGGAAAAGTTCTCGGTCCAACTATAAATAGAATGGCTTCATTGTTTATTTTATGTAATAGTGTTTTTCTCCTGAAATCTCTGTATCATTCAAAGCATGAATATGTTAGATGACCGCTGACCTTATTTTCTATCCTGTCAGCAATCTAGTTCCCCATTCTCCTCACATAAGCCTGGTAAAAGAACTAGTTTAGTAGTAAACCACTTGACC
Organism: Sepioteuthis lessoniana; assembly: GCA_963585895.1. NCBI lineage: Eukaryota > Metazoa > Mollusca > Cephalopoda > Myopsida > Loliginidae > Sepioteuthis > Sepioteuthis lessoniana. Next base: position 48,464,203 of record OY757935.1, on the reverse strand, counting down.
ATTTAATTGTTCTGAGTTACATGGTACCAATTGTTCTCTTCGTAAGAACTAACTAACTATATATATATATAATCTAGAATGTTATAATTATGGAAACTAGAAGTCCATAGCTTAAAATTTGATGTGCTGGACACAATGATCAGACGGATATTTAAGATAATGATTTTGACCATGAAACTTCGAGTTACGGACTTCTAATGTTCATAATTATATTTCAAAGTTTTATAGCTGCTTTGTCATTTTAGGTATCGAACACTTCTTATGCAAACTTTTTTTTAATTAGTATTTCTTTGAGATAGATAGATAGATAGATAGATAGATTCCCTTTATTCTCTTATAAACCAGGCGCTCTGATTTTTTCCACATCGCTGGCCATAAAGTATTTCCATTTCGTTTTTGATCACATACACACAGTCTCACTCAAACACACACACACACACACACACATATATATATATATAGTCATCCACAGACAGATTGTCTCGTTGTATCACAACTCTTCAGTGTAGCTAGACCTGCGAGATGCTTCAAGTCGAGATCGAAATCCGACTAACTTTACATCAGTCAGATATCTTACTCCAGAGCCATGATCATTCTCAACGTAAGTAGAAGAAATTTTTACGTATATCTTTTTACATATACGTTATCAACTATCAATTCATGAGAAGAGCTATTGCAGTTCAGCGTATGTAGCAGCCGGCAAAATCCCCACTCGAGTCCTCAACATAAGGGTGTGGGTGGAATTTTCTGATGCAAACATATCAATCGAACTGTATATGTGAAAACTGCAACATTTCGCAGCGGTGTATTGTTGCAGTTTGTCTTATTCGAGAAAATGACTGTTGCGATCGACACGATTGCATTTTAAAATTTCAATATAATACTAGCTCTGTCTTGAATACTAACCACTGTCACAAGAAGGACTTTCACGCAACAGTAAATTGTCTTTTATATTCCCAAATATTGGAATGTATTGTCAGAAGCGAACAAGGGAAACCCTAAATATAGCTCTTTCGTTCCTTTATCTTCTCGCCATCATAAATTAATTACCAACGCTTTGAAATGAGCTACTTGACCATAACTTGACTACTTGCAAAAAAAAAAAAAAAAAATTTTCGATGACATTATAAAATTCTGAATATACGATAATATATAAATAATATTTAATTCTCATATTAAATATTATTCGAAAATAATAAAAATAACGACTAGAAATTGATTTTTATAAAATTTAATCTTCCTCTTCTGCTATCCGCCAGGTCAATTAATTTTTATTAATGAAAACGTACAATTCACCAATTATATTCTTTCTTTTTTTTTTCATATGTCTGCTTTTCAGTTAATATTTATTTTCTGAATAAAAAAAAAACTTTCTTCTTCGTTATATGACGCTTCCCATAAATAAATATAATACAACGAAATCAAAATAGTCATGAATCGAACCTCACCCCTTAAATTTAACAAATCAAATCTCTTACATGTGAGTCACACAACACTGAAAAGATGCTGACATGTGACAAGTAGCGGTGATCACAGTAATATCTATGTGGAAAAGAAATTACATTTTAGGGTAGAATGTATCCAAGATCTGTAAACAGAAATTGACTGAATGCATCAACTGGAAATGAATTGATGATAAAATTATGTTGAAATACAAAAAAGTACTGATTCTAATGAAAGAACTATAATTTAGAATTTTTTTTCTTTTTTGTCAGAAAAGATCAATTAATTTAGAATATAAAATTCATTTCGTTAGTCATCAACGGGGCTTTTTCAATTGTTATAGGTTTTGTGTGTTTATATTTCTAATATTTAAAGTGGTGAAATTTCGGTATATTTCTAATAAGGTAAAGTGTTCGAATAAATAATGTTAGGAGAAGGTTTTGTTTTGTTTTGTTTTGTGTTGGTTTGATTATTGTTTTATGGCATATCAACCTGTGTGGATTATTTAATGTCAAATCTTCTTTGATTTTCTATCTTATTTTTTCTTTCTTTTTTTTTTTGTATATATGATTTCATATGTATTGATAAATTGGTTGAAATAATCTTCATCAAATCCATATGTATCAATAAACTGGTAGAATAATTTCCATTAGCTTCATGCATATTGATGAATTAGAATAAATTATTTTCTTTAACTTCCTATGGTTTAATAAATTGGAAGAAATAATTTCCATTAACTATTTCTCTTTATGCGATTGAACCTTCAAGCACGTATTGGATAATCTAGATTAACTGCTTATTTGCCATCAGAGCAATTTGAAAAATACGGTCGGACTTAATTATAAAGGTGCTAGACCTATAGGTTGATTGGATTGGGCCTCTCCGACCAGCCATCTCGCCCAAATAAGAGTCCAAGTGAAGTGTTGCTTGACGAGTGACCACTTTGTAGCCAGGTCACGGACTGTTCAGCCACTAGGATCCCGTGCTCAGGCATCATATGTCACCACCAATGGTTAACAAGTGACTCCATTGGAGATTACTTACTCCTCTGTTGAAGTGTAATCAGTGTATTTAACACCCTCTCACGACAGGCCCTGCTTTTTAGTCGGTTCATAATAGATTTATCATATAGTTATACATGTATTAATATCATGATGTTGTATACACATGCTGCAGCAAGCAAAACAATAAATCCTTTATATATATATATATATATATATATATATATATATATATATATATATATATATATATATATATATATATATTAGAGCAGTGTTGGTTGTCACTAAATCACTTTGTGGGTATGTGGCGAACCAGGTGCAATGTAATATGGAGAGTGCTCAATATCTAGGATAAAGCTATTATATATATATATATATATATATATATATATATATATATATATATATAAAGCTCCACAAGGGGATTTGTTTTTAAATTATTTATTTTTCTTTAACACGTTTTTCTGACGTTTTACGTCGTCTTCAGGAAATGAACGGTTTCATGTTTTCGGTGTTGAGGTGAAAGAACAATATGTTCTAAGAATATATTAAATATAAATAATATACCAATGATTCAGAGTTTTTCCAACTATTCTCAGTGTGATGTTGTCCCATTTCAAAAGTTATTTTGAAATGAAAAAACAAAAAAAAAAAAATTAAATTAAATTCTTTGCATTCTCTGATTGTAAGACGCGCTCTGCTTTAAAACGTATGTAACGTAACTAGTATTCGAAAATTCATATTTTTATTCTATTCTAGTTATTTCCTTGCTTTAAGAAATTTTTTAATCCTAATAAAGATCAAGAGACCGTTTAATTTGTCCAAAATTTTCTTCTATTTGTGGAATTAGGAATTCTTATTTTTGTTTATTTTATATCAAATAAAGTAAAGTAATCGCTATTGCTTACAATAAGAAATTAATTTGTGAGAAAAATCTTGATCCTGAGTGATTGGGTGTGAATTCTTAACCCTACAAATGGGAGGTATTTTTTTTTTTTTTTTTGTTAACAACCCGTAAGCCTGTTGGATTATCCGTGTAACAGCGGTCCATAATAATGTTGATGTATCTTGACTAGTGATAAATTTTAGTTAGCGTTTCACCTGATTTGGATGATTGAAAAATAACATTTATCACAAACTCTGACCCCACTAAATTATCATTCAGTAGCTAATTGGACTGGAAATAGCTATATTTTCTTAAAGAATTTCAAGTGTATGCGCTAAAAATCTTCCTGGGCTACGGTTACACAGAAGTATAATGAAAATTTTAGTGATAGATTGGGAAAAGACTGGGATATATATATAGATAGATAGATTCCAAGGAAATATTTATTAATTAACTAGTCAAATGTGCTTTTAGAATTTTGTATTTCCTGGTTCTTTTGTTAAATGACATATCAACCTTCGTTGGTTATTTAATGCCAAAGCCATCCTTATAGAAGAACAGCAATGGTACTGTTTAATCCATAACTGAGGGAAGGATAAAGAGGTTCACATCTTTCCTTTGATAGTAGTCCGAAAATTAACGTGATAGCGTGACTAGAGTTTGAACTCGTTTACAATCTAAATTATCGCAGGATTGCTAGAATCCCGACCTGTTAAAAAATATTTGCCTTGATTGCTTTCTCTTTCTATGTTTTTATCGTTTCTGACTCAATAGACGAATTTAGTACAGTATTTGAATTTTACTTGCGGTTTAAAAAGAATTATTGATTATTGTCAAAATACATTTACTTAACCTTATGTACGCCCTGTCGGTTGAGCTTAGAATACTCTGACTTTACTGCCAAGAAGAGGGGGGATACCCCACCCAAAAAAGTTGTCATGGGTATGAGATTTAACTGTATCTGATTGAGAGGCTCCTGTTCTAAAGTTCTGGGAAGTGTGGAATACCCGTTCATTGCTTTTATTCCCTGGTCCATTCTGACCTGTAGTGGAAGTGCCTTTTAGGATCCCATCTATGGGTCACTGCCAGTATTAGTTAGGAATACTTGATACCATATAACCGTGTGCAAAATCTTAAGAAAGTACATAAAATGTAAAGCGAATGATACAATGTATATGATTATGTGAACAATAGGCATAAAATAACCCCAGGTTGTTTGACATACCGTTTAAATCAATCAATCATTCATTAGTTGATATGAAAACTTTTTCTTTATACCGATGCCGTAATATGTCAAAGTTTTCATTACTCCCTTGACCTTCGGTCCAGAATTGTGTTTTAGAATGTACACTGAGATTCACATAAAATCTATGGTAGTCAAGAAGTACCAGAGTCTGCTCAAGGTCAAGCTTGTTGCTAGCAAAGTGTCTAAAAGACCTACTGTCATCAATCTCTAAGAGGCCCTCATTTTCTTAATAATGGCTTTATGTAAAGGAAATTTCTTTGAAAAATCGAATTTAATCTTAATGATGATAAATGATCAGAAACAACGTGAGACGGGTTGTCACCACGAACCAATTAAACAAGCAAGTTTGTACAAGTGAAAGGGTCATCTTCGGAGGTTGACTTGCATGGAGTGAGGGAGTAATATTTGTTTTCATTAAAGTGACAATAAAAAATCAGAATAAAGAAAGTTCCTTAAAATTCTAATGGCAGGAGGTTGGCTGTACGTCAAAATGTGAGAAATGTCAGAAAAAAAAATTGAAATTGTTCTTGGAGCATTTACTTTGAAATATTTGGTACCATTCTGCCCACCAACCGGATATATTGGTGGACGAAGAACGACGAAAAATATTTGCTGCTTGACACAAAACGCCAGATGTATGCATTAATCATATTTTTATTGGCAGGACAAAATGAACAAAATTTCTCTGAGGAGGAATTTTTTGTTTTGAGTTTTTGAAAGTATGTGTAGTTACTTAAGGAATAGTAAGAGATCAATCAATAAAACAATAGATAGATTTTCTTCAAGTGGACAAGATAATAAATAAAATGTTATTTTTTTACAAAATAATCAACTTCACATTCCATTCCCTTATTTCGGCAAGTTTTCCATTAATCGAAACACATCTCTTTTGCTATGGTGTGACGTTCCAGCGTCGAACTATCTTTATTTACTTTCTTTTTAATTTATTTATCTATTTATCTATTTATTTTTATCTATTTTTATTTTTTTATTTTTTCACATACTCCATGTTTTCAAATCTTTCAAGTAAGGTTTATGTTTAATTTCGAAAGCAAAAAAAAGTTACACAGGTCTCCGACTGATGTGTCTGGAATGTTTTATTCTGATACAATCAAGTTTTTTTCACCAAACTCTGCCAATCAAAATGGATCAAAAATTTGCTCTGACTTGTTTAGACGTCAATGTAGAAATCATCATCTGTTTATTGAATAGGTTGCTCAACTGAGCATATGTTTTCATCTAAATTTATAAATTTAATGATTCATTCTCAATAAATTATTTTAAACACACCCACAGACAAGGCGTGTTTAAAATATATCTAGACTGAAGGTGAAGAGAGTATGAACATGTTAATTTTCATCAAAACTGCTCCACTAGCATTCTACACAATTTTTTCAAAGCGTTTTCAATAGGTTGAAGCATCTGTGAAATTCCTTTTTTGATATGGTGTGAATTGTATTCCTTTGAATGTCCTCTAGATCCTCAAATCTGGCCCTTGAGATGAATTTTCAGTTAAGGAAAAAGAAAAGGTTTGGTTTCTTTCTTTAATGACATATCAATTTTTATGCGTTATTTAATGCCAAAGTCATCCTTGAAGAACTGCTGTAGATTTATTTATCCGACTGCTAAAAGGTTTAAGTGGTTCATATTATCAAACGGAAAGTGAACTCTGACTGGATTTCGAACTCGCTTACTACGATGTCGCAATCCAACATACACCATGGGGACTTCCCTTACTACCTCCCAAAAAGAAACGGTCTCATAAAGTTACGGGGGGAAATATGAAGAGTGTTGCGCTTGTACAATCCTGTGTTACACCAAAAATGTTTATCATCAAAAAGTATCAAGACAACTCATCCAGTTCTCAAATTTGGCATCATCATAGAACTTGCTCAGATGGGCACATTCCTTCATTTAAATTCCAAATTCGATAATTTGATCACACTTTTTTTTATCACACTTCGTATATATATATATATATATATATATATATATATATATATATATATATATATATATATATATGAGGATGAGCTAAAAAGCTCATGGGCAGAAAAATTCAGATGATGATAATGTGAAATCTGCTATTGATGACATTTTTGACCAATAAGATCTAAGCACTGCAACACTGATGATACAAGTACATAAACTGCAAAAGTGAAAAATAAACCTTTTTGGGCCACATTCAATTAGTTGGTCACACTATTAGTTGAGTGAAAATCCTGAATAGCCCAGAGTAAAAAGAGCCAAAACTTTACAAATTTGTGTTCTTAAATTTGATTTGACTTTTTATGTTTATAAATTTGTTTTTATTTTATCTTAGTTTATATTTTCTTCTCGTCTTTCAAGTATATATATCTATTAAAAATCTTGACTATCTGTATTATCAAAGTAAAAATAAAATTTTTAAAAAGCCAAAATCTTTCCTAATTCATGTTCTTAGATTTGTTCGAGTTTTGTAAAAAAAATAATTAGCTGTCTTGCTATCGAAATATAATATAATCTTTAAAAATCTGGAAATTTGATAATTCGTAGTAACTCGCTGAGTGTAAACTGTGGAAAGTTTAGTTTACTGAAATTTGTGAAATTTTGAATTGTCTAATTGTAAATGGGTAAAATTTAAATGGAAAAAATAATTACGCAGACGTTAGCTAAGTTAAAACTTATACAAGTTAAAATTCTTTATAATTATTCCCTTATACTAGTCCTGTTTTGCAGAAAGAGAATAAATACACCCTAAAGGCTGAAGGTATTTAGATATTAAAGAAATTCCACTGAAATAAAAACATTTCATTCGCTACGCAAAACTCCGAAACACTTTCCTCGGAATAATTTTGTCTTTGCAAGGTAATAATAATACCATATGTTACAGAACATGCTACAATGGGATATTTGCACTTTTAATTATAGGAAAACCAGGATGTGTGTGTGTGATTTTTTCCACGCACTTCCATAACCACTCAAATATTCTTCCCCGGCTTGAACACAATCATACAATCATGTATTAATGGAACCTGGGGATGCAGCATGGGGTATATGAAGTAAGGTGGATGAATCCAAAGTTGGGTCAACGGTGAACTTCATCAGGTGCTGTGCAGAAGAACCTGATGAACAATCAGGATCAAATAATGCAGTAAAGAAACTACTGCTACTCATTTTTAAGAGTGGTGTCTGTTGAGGAGACAATAAAAACATTCAACAAAAGACTACCATGACTCTAATCCAAACTCTACATCTAAAGTGTATCACTCTTCGCGTAGGTAAACAAGGGGTGCGTTATGCTAAGATTGGTGCTCTGGCCCCAGTGTTCAAAAAATTAGCGACAGAACCCAAACCTAACTACCTTAGAAGCCAAAATATTGTTAATGTAATGTTAATTTAAGGTTAAGACTTTAAACACAATAAACCAGCTACCTGGTCTTACAGTATCTGCTGCCGAACACAATTTAGACATTATATGGGTGTAAGAACTTAAATAGTGAACTAAATTTGAAATACTATGATACCGGTAATGGTTGGACATTTGTCTCGTTATTTGTGCTTTAAAATCACTAAATATCATAGAGAAAACCCAACCGAGAATTATGTGTGCAATACAACGATTGTCTCTTGCGACAATCCCATCAATACCAGTGATGAAACGAATATCACTACTTTTTATGACGGGTTATCTTTCCTTGCTCTACACATTCCCAAAAATAAGGTACTAAGCATCGGTGGAGACATGAATGCACAAACAGGCAAAGACGAAAATAATGAATTTAATTTAAAAAACCTGCCAAATAGAAATAGCGAATATCTGATTTTTCACTCGAAAACAGATTTTCATACCTAAATACTAAATTCTAAAAAAGAGAGAAAAACTATGAACTACACCTACCCAATTAACCCCAAAGCACAGATAGATTATAAACTCAAAATCAAAAAGTGGATAAATAGCACTTTGAACTGTGATGCATTCTTCTCTTTTGAAAGAGTATCTCCTGAGCTCAGAATGGTCTCAGCAAAGTTACCCTTGAGTCTACGCAGAAATATGAAATAAACAGTCAAAACCTCACGTTATGACTGGTCATCACAATTCAATATAGGCAATAGATATACAGTAATTGTAAAAAAGAAATTGGTGATATCTAAAACACATGCTCCGAATGACGAATATGAAAACTTCGCCACTGCCTACCAGGGAGCAACAGCAGAGTGCATTCTAGCCAAACTAAGAACCAAAAGTAGAGTTCCATGCGCGTCACTCGGTGTTTGGAAAAAAATAGTTGACTTTTAAAAAGTATCCTTACTTAGTAAAAGAAATCCAACAAATGCCAACGGAAAGCCCAACGAGATTAAGCCCATATATACAAAAAAGAACAATTAGAATACATTCAAGATCAAATCGATAAAATTAGAAATTCAATAGGAGATAGATAATTCCGAATAGCATGATAAGCAGTAAATGAAGTAAACAAAAGGAAGAACAAGTCGAGAACCAAACTAAAATCTGCCAGCCAAGAAGAAAGACTTCTACAATTAAAAGAACATGTCAAGAATCTTCTCGGAAACCCTCCTGAAATCACTGACAAGCCTCGCTAAAATTATCAATAGCTAATTAGACATCAAAATAGGACATTTTACGAAGGGTGAAGTTGACGTAGTACTGAAAAAATTAAAAACAGAAAAGTTGCAGGCTTTGACGAAATACCAATTGAAGTTTTGAAAGCTAGAAAATTTGATGACATACTACTCCAACAATGCAACGCAGTCTATAAAAAAATACAATAGAGAAATGGACGAAAGCCTGCGTCCTGGTCTTCACCAAGAAAGGTGACATTGGAATCACTAAGAACTATAGAGGCATCTCTATAGTTCTTAGTGATTCCAAGGTCAACTCTAACTTCTGTAGCCGTAAAGATTTATAATGCCCTGCTTCTCAATCGTATCCGACCCGAAATCGAGAAAATTCTTTGAAAAAATTAGAATGGCTTTCGAAGGAATTGTTCCACAAACTCTCAGATTCTGATGATCCGCTAAATCATTGAAGGATTACGAGCAAAGAATCTTGAGGCAACACTTCTGTTCGAAGTTTTCTCCTAGTTATTCGATTCCATACACAGAGGAACGATGGAGCAAATACAACTAGCATTGGGTTTCCCCAAAGAAATGGTTACAACTATTATAATGCTTTACAAAAACACGAAAGCAATGGATCTGATGCTGGACATAAACGCAGGAATCTTGCAAGGAGATACACGGTTACCATGTTTGTTAATACTCAGCCTAGACAACGTACTCGGAACGTCAATAGAACTAATAAAAGAAAATGGTTTCACATTAAAAAAGGCAAGAAGTTGATGATATCTAGCAGAAATAATGACAGATGCAGATTGTGCAGACGACATTGCGCTTTTTGCAAATACACCAGCCCAATCAGAATCCCTACTGTAGAGCCTGGAGCAAACATCGGAAGGCACTGACTTCTACGTGAATACAAATAAAACAGAGTATATATGTTTTAAGCAAAAAAAAGCCATCTCCACTCGAAGTAGCCAAATTCTAAAATTAGTGAACCTGTTCCCTTTCCTCGGCAGTAACATCTCATCTATCAAAAGTGATGTCAACGTACGTTTTGCAGAGGCGTGGAATGCTATTGACAAGCAATCCATTATATGCAATTATGATCTATCTGATAAAATGAAACGGAATTTATTCCAAGTTATCGCTATATTCATGGGGGTTTCCTCGTGGTGTAATGGTTAAAGCGATGACTTGCGGAATCGTAGTAAGTGAGTTCGTACTCCAGTCGCGCTCTTGCGTTCACTTGGGAAAGGTATGAACCCCCTTATCCTCCCAGCTATGGGTTAAATAGCACCACTAGTGTTCTTCTAGAAGAGTAGCTTTTGCATTAAATAACCTATAAAGTTTGATATGCCATTAAACACAAAAACCAAACTAAACCAAACCAGCTATATTCATACTACTATATGAATACACCATATGGACACTAACAAAATACACAGAGAAAAGGCTTCATGGAAACTACACAAGAATCCTGCGTGCTGTCCTGAAGAAATTCTAGAAGCAACACCTCATAAAACAACAGCTGTACGGCTATCAGCTTCCCATTCAAGTAAGACGAACAAGACATACGGGGTATGGCAGGATATGCAAGGACCAACTCACAAGCGTCGTTTTCTTAAGGATTCCTGCATATGAACGTGCCAGTGTTGGCCGACCAGCAAAGACTTACATCAGCTCTCTAGAAAAACAATATGCAACCTAGAGGACCTTCAAAGAGCAATGGATTTTAAGGATGGATGATGAGAGAGAGCGGGGAGGGAGAGAACTCCAAGCGATCACTTGATGATGATGACGATGATGATGTATTCAGGGCTATACATGTTTTTATATATGAGTATTATATGTGCATATACAGTTATACTGTTGGTATTTTCGCGTACACAAGTGTGCTTATATATATATATATATATATATATATATATATATATGAAGGGAGGAAAAGAGAAGTAAAATATAGGCCTGCAAATCGATCATGCGCCCGAGTAACCAAGGCGGATGTGAACGTTGCCACGTTTACATTTCTCAGCTTATTTGATATTCAATCCACGTTCGTTCAACGCATTTGCATATTCAAATTGAAACCCTCGGGATCTTCGGTCGGCCGCACTAGCTACTAAACATTCAAAATGGCGTCCTGAAGACAATCAATCCTTCTTGGGCTAGTTAACTGCGCTGGGTGAACATTTACAATACGTTAAAATCATGGGGAGTGGAAGTGTGAATAACGGAAAGGAAATAACTAGTTTTGTCAGAGGTTTTCTTATTTACTTGCTGCAACTAAAAAATAACAGAAATGTCAGAAAATTAGGGTTTGACACGAACAAGGAAAAAAGGAAAAGAAACGCAAGAAAAGTTTCATGCTTTCAATATGTCGTTTAGAGAAATCAGCAATCTTTATTAGATGTGACTTTGTCGATAGATAACAAATAAATTGCAAACGGATATTTTAAGTAAATCTTCAGCTTTCCACAACTCACTCGTGTTTTTTTGTCCACACCTATCTTCTTTCCTTCCTTTTATCAATTCTATGTGGTCCTGTTTGAAATCCCGTGAGATTCTCACCTCCATCACGTGATAATGAAAATTGGTGCATACACGTTTCGCATCGCTTGCGTTCTACCACGGGAACCCAGAACGAGGATTAAAGACGGCAGCAGCGGGTATTTTTGTGTCCAACTATAAAATAGGCATCGTTAGAGACTGTCATAAGAAAATGACAGTGACAAATGCACTGTGCATGCTCAGTCGTGCATCAAATCGGCTCCAGTGTTTTACCAGTATATTCGAAAGAATTTTTATCCTTGAAGATATTTACGCTTCCTGACGAAAGCGACACGAATTTGATTATTTTCTATTGTGTGAACAGAAACTCGATCGACCACAAATCAATCGTCAAAAAATTTGACCCTCGTCCCTCTTGGCTCACATTTGAATAATTTTACCATTTGTTAACCTTTTTGTTAGTGTTGCTTCTGCTTCGCAAACCCCCGAAGAGAAAACAGAAGGAAATTTCGATATTTACTTAATTGCTTTTACGTGTTTCCTTAACATTCACAAAGCAATTCAAGATGCCCTACTTCAACTTCTGCTTGTTCATTGTGCGTACAAAATCACTTGATTGTACAGTAAATCAATTTTCAGCTTTAGTCGCTGATAAAGTAGTGACAAACTGATAAATGAGCAATGTGATTTTGATTGTTTTGAAATAGAGCAAACTATTTTGTGATTCATAATTTGTGTTTAAGAATTTAAAGTTTTTATGCTTTGTCTTAAACTCTTTTAACTTTAAATTTCGTTCTTTGAAAATACATGATTTTTTTAAAATTCTGTCAATCATTTAGATTCCGTGTTTTGGGATGATTTTAACTGTCTAAATCAATGTTTCATAATGTCGGACGTACCCTCTTCAGAGAGGACTATTTGAATTTTTTAATTAAAAAAAACTTATTGGTGGGTGGGGCGTTTTCAAATTTGAAGTCGGAGGCAATTTGTAATTTTGAGAACAAAAACGCTCCGTATTTGAGTATAGTTGAAGTTTAACTGATTAATTTTTTTAAATATTCAGATGTATTCAAATTTTGTTCATTTAATTCCTAATATTTCTTTTTCAAAACACTGTGTAGTAATAACGAACGGGGGAGTCCCCGTGGTGTATTGGGTAACGTACTGAATTGCGACACTGTAGTATTCATAAACATTAACTTAGTATATTTGTTTAATGTAGATAAATTTATTTATTATTGTTTTCTCATTCAGAGTCTCCTCCAATCTTTTATCATATACGTTATGAAAGAAACTTCCTTCCCATTTGATGTTCAACTTTGAAAAACTTGTAGAAAAATACTTATAAGGTGTATATAAAATTTATATACAACAGTTCTCACAGTCTTCGCCAGTCTATTATCATTTACGTTATAAAACAAGCAAGCTTTCTAGTCTTTTCATCTTCAACTTACAATGGGTTGTAATTATATAATACGGATGAACATGAAATTATTTTTGCTGAAATGTGTGGAGTAAAAAATGATTAGGAACCACTGATTGAAATGGTTTGAAAGTATCAAGTGTTGGCGTTAGACAATACAATATTGACTGTGAATATGTATTTAAAACGTGTTTATAACAGGCGAAAAGTTTATCAGCTGTCCCCTAAAAGAACATTACGAGGAACATAAAACGAAGAACACAACCTTTTTTAAGGATAAAAAAAAATTCTATTTTAGCAGGCCATTTGTAAAATAATTGGGGACTCCGGTCGATTGTTTTAATCGTCGACTACAAGGAGGGGGATGAGAAGGATAATCGAGGCAAATAAATAGACAGAAAGAGAAAGGTAGGTTACCGAAATCCAGATCATTATAGCAACATGCGCCCAAGTTAAAAATAGAAATGTATCCAGAGAAATCGGCCGCTGGATCTGATTGCCTGGAGGAGACTCAAACGGAAATGCAGTAAAGAGTGGGCGCAAGAGAAAAAACAGAAAAAGAGTCAGTTGGCTGCGGGGTGCGACGATTTAAAGACGGAAGTTGAACACCAGCCATGACGATGAAAAAACGGTCGAAAATTACTGTGCCCTTTTAAGGTACGTTCCTACAAAGGGGTCTCACTCCCACTGTGAAGTTGTAAAGCCAGAACTAGCGAGCATGCACGTGTTATAACTACAAGAGAAAATGAGAAAGTTAATCACATTTTATTTCTCTGTCTAGCTAAAGAGGTCGACTCAATTCGTACTGTTTCTCTCTTCTCGACGACTACAAAAAGTATAGAAGCAAATAAACGTTTGCATTAGCGAATAAAGACTTGGTTTTGTGTATTCGTCACTTCTCCTTTTCATCATGGTGGAGGTTACTACAAGGATCTTAAGGCATAGCGCTATAAGAGTTTACCGAGAACCGTGATGGTACAAGCGTCTGTGTGTTGTAGTAGCTGTAGTAGTACAAGCGTCCATTTGAGAACCGTCGCGTTCCACGTTCGTTAAACTGTATGGTCTGCTTATTATAACAGTGGTGATTTTTCTGTCACCATTTTGGATCCTTTCCTTGAAAAAGAAGGATTTTTTGTTGATTTCTTTTTCATAGAATATACATCTGACGTTGACTGAAGCAGCCAAAATATGTGGACAATATCAAATATACAAAGAAGTTTGAAAGTTTGAACATTATTTGGAATAGATGCCCAAGTTTTTGGCGAGTTTCATATATCCACACACAAGTTGAAAGATAAACTTTGTAATATAATTCTGATACAGAGATTTGAATAAAAAGAAATTTTATTAAATCTACAGAGCGTCCGAAATAGATTGACTTTTCTTTCATTATTCTGAAACAGAAGAATTTAAATAATTTTTACCCAAATATTTTGAAAGCATTATTATATAATGCCTGCAGATATTGAACTTTTTCTCTTCCATTTTTAACGTGGTAAATTGAGTATTGGGGGAAAGTACAATAAGATACGAAAAAGACGCATATACTGATTGAATTTTAAAATTGAACATCCAATGAAGAAAGTGAAAACAAAACAAATACTCATGTACATTAAATATTACAGCCTATAAATTAATATGCAATTTTTCCCGCAAAACTTTGATATAAATCATTTGCTTTAAAATATAAACTATTTGGTCACAAACTCATTTTTCGATTATTCGTTCTTTTTTTGGCGGTGAAGAGGGCTTTTGTTTTTTTGTTTGTTTTTTTTTTCATTTTATTTTTTGTCGACATAGATAGATACATGCATTGATAGATAGAGAGATAGTGTGTGTGTGTGTGTGTGTGTGAGAGAGAGAGAGAGAGAGAGAGAGAGAGAGAGAATTTGGAATTAAAAGAACGAACAAAAACGAAAATAAAGGAAAAACTAAAATATTTTTTATCTATTAAGATTTATAAAAAAATTCTCAAGATTCTCTCGTTTCAGTTGTTGCTAATTGGCAACCCATCTGAGTACTGGATTGCTCATCATTGCTTAACTTATTGTATCAGTACATTTTACAGTTATTCACACACCTTTCTTTTGTCTGGAACGCAATCCTTAATTTGGTCATTGTACTAACTGGTAACCCAGCCAAATAATGAGCAGATTCATCACCGCTTAACTTCATAGTTGTTTCAGGCTCCTTGAAAACCAGTATTTTAGATAAAAGCTTTTATTTCGGTTCGAATATTACCGTAAGCACTAATGGAGAATGCGTAACTTCCTTGGCCAGCAAAGCAGTAGACTTCTTTCTTCGACATACCTTTCGGTCATAAAACTCTCGGCTGAGCTGAGAATTTCTCCCTTTTACACAAAGACCAAAACTCTTTCACGTAATAATTGCTGAGTTATCCATCAGTAAAAGATTTCGTCTCTCCATTTCTGTCCCTTTTTGTTCTGAATTGATAAAATCCATGAAGAGCAGAAAAATCGAGGAAATATGATAAATAACTCTTTTCATATCGTTTAAGGACAACGGGACATTTTTAACTGGAGGCTCTTTGTCTGTCACAAAGAATTTCATTGTTTCCTTCTCAAGTAAAAAACTCTCTCTCTCTCTCTCTCTCTCTCTCTCTCTCTCTCTCGTTTCGCAAATAATGTACTTTTATCAGTTCGTTTTGTCATCGGTTCTTATTTCGTTTGTCTTCATTTCTTGAACGTTATTCACATTTTACTGCATCACTATGTGACCTTCGTTGAAATCCAACTAAACCAAGGCCAATTATCTTGAAGCAAAAGTGTCCGACACCTTGGGCAAGAAAATTAATCCTTCCTAAATGTGGCCCCACTTGTCGTTTTGCTTGCAGATAAAACACATTGTTCCAAGCTAAAAGCAGAAACGAATATATTAATTTTAAAAAAGACAAGAAAGGTAAGCAAACAAAAATGAAAAGGTGCCACGTTTTACTTTCTTTTGATTTATTTCTCTTTCCGAAACTCATTTCACAATTTGGTTGAATTTATTTTTCTTCTCATACTGAAAACATATACCCTTTTTTCTTTCAATCTTTCTTTCTTTCTTGATTTTCTCCCTGTCTCCTATAGTCTTATTTCTTTATTACTTTCCCTCCAGTAACTTCTACTCCCCGGCTTTCATTTTATTCCATTTCATATCTCTCATTTTATTTCACTTCATTCTTCGTATCTTTAATCATCTTCTTCACACTCTACACTCTCTTTCCATATAAGTATTTTTTCACTCGTCTTTTACTCTCTTCTTTCAGTCATCTTTCTCCTTTTCTTAACACTTTTTTCTTCTCTTTCGTTTTCTCTCTCTCTCTCTCTCTCTCTCTCTCTCTCTCTCTCTCTCTCTCTCTCTCTCTCTCTCTCTCTTATTGCTCCTTCCGCGTTTCGTTCTGATCTTCTGTCCGCTTTTTGTCTTTAATCCTCGATCACCTTTTCCCTCTTTTTCAATTTTCCGTTTCTTCTTCTTCATTTATCTCTACAAAATCTTCTCCCCCTATCCAAGACTTTTTTATACCTTAGGGTAGGCTTGACTTCTTTGGTCAACGAATCAATGACTTCTATATGAGACAAGTCAGACAGCTTCCAGCTCTCGGCAAAAACTGACAATATCCAATGCCAATCTCATCATTTTTGACGAAATATGGAACCTATTTTTCAAAGGCGCAGAAAGTTCCCTTCATTTCAGGAGCACCTGGCTTTTTGCTGCAGGATGTTGTTCATTTCAATTCGATAGAATCCCCAAGGAAAAAAAAACAAGTTCGAATCTTGGCTTCACCTTTTGTTCACCCAGCTGTTACTTATCCGACGGCCATCTTGACGACAATTTTTATTATTATTCTACTTCGTTGAAATCTTTAACACAGTTTAATAACTCGCAGTTTTCAATGAAGTTGGAATGATAGCAAATCTCTTTATATCTACAGGACTCTTCAATTTTAACCGTGACGTGACGTGGACTGTCTCAATTCTTTCTTGAATCTTCAGTTCACCCAGTTTCTTTTCTAGGTTCTTGAAGATTGCTACAAGTACTACAACAATGATTGACATCACAGTCGCTTTCATGTTCCAGAACTATTTTCACCTCCCAAGCAAGTTTCAGTTATTTATCAAGTTTTTTGCATTCTTTAATTTTTCCTCCGTAATCCGCTAAAACAGTAAATTCCACTAGGTAAAAATTATTTTCTTCTTCTTCCTTACAATTTGATTTTCTTAATAGAATTTGACTATATCTTAAAATCCCAGATAATTTTGCTTATGTATATGAATAATATCAAAATATTAGAAACCCTAATCATCATCAACAAAATTTTTAATTAGGAAAAGTTTAATATCATCCATGTACATGCTTCGTAAAATAAAGATCAAAAAGTGGGTGATCCACGCTGACTGAAGGTACGTTCGTAGCTGATAAAGCCGATGCGGTATTGACAGGGATATTCACAGCGGCTGAAGCTGAAGTTCTGGTCAAGGGTTGATGGCTTAGTGTTTTGTTTCTCTCTCATGCGCTTTCTATCCTGTGGGTGTTTTCAAAGTGTAACTTTTCAGGCTTACATCCTGACCAATAAGTAACCATTAATTTAACCGATTGATGAGGTATCATGTTATTAGACACGGATCAATTTGGGTTGACTACGTCGGTGTTCTTCACGACCATCCACTTCTCTTCCCACGTTATATTTTAATCACAGAAAATGAGAAGATCACTTGATGAAGGACGACGGAGAGTGATTGCATCACAATAACTCTCCAAAACACAAAACAAGGTCAACCTGGAGTAGAAATATAACAACTCTTTTTGTTTATATCTTTTGTTTTATACAGCGGTTTAAGCCTTTCCATTACTGGCTTAAACGAATGACACTGAAAACGGCAACATAGTTGTAAACAGTCTAGAAGTAAGTCAAGTCTTTGTACTCGAAGTATCGCACGAGGTTTCAGGAATCAGAAGGTCTCACAAAGCAACGTGAATTCCTCTTTGACTTTGGAATTTGTAAAAGACTTATAAACAATCTTGTAGTTAACCAAGTATTAAAATCCAGTCTTTAGTATTCGGAGGTTGGCACCAGGTGTCGGGTTCAGGAGGTCTTAAAATGACGTGCATGCCAACAGCAGTGGGAGCAAACCGCTGAGATATCAATATCTCAAGTTTATATTGAATCCGGTGTTTGATTGGCGTCTTGGGAATATACTGTCCATAGGATCGTTGTTCGTATTTATGAATTTTCCCGCCGGCAGCAGGCACATCCGGTTTCGTTGCAATCATGATATATACGAGGTGAATACGATAAGTTTCTAGACTTTTTTCGTATGGGCACTTTTATTGATAGTACACACATGAAACTCTATTCCCCTTCGAAGTAATCTCCTCTGACTGCAATGTACTTGGTGTACCGTTCCAATATCTTCTGAAATGCCCCATCAAAGTCCTTATGTATGGGTATGTCAATGACCTTTGTCACAGCCTCTTTCACCTCCTCAATTGTCTCATAACGACAGCCTCTGAGCTTTGGGAATAAGCAAAAGTCACAGGGAGTAAGGTCTGGACTATAGGGCAAGGTCTGGACTCTGTGTGTGTGTGTGTGTGTTTGTGTGTGTGTGTGTGTGTGTGTGTGTGTGTGTGTGTGTGTGTGTGTGTGTGTGTGTGTGTGTGTGTGTGTGAATCAAAATGAATAGATCTCCAAGTGATTTCATATTTGGTGTTTAGGTTTTTATTAATTCATATACTTACCGCTACACGTGTTCCAGACATTACGTCTTATTTGGGTGGCGATTTGAGTGACAAGTTCTGGTGGCGATTCCAATTGTACTTTTTGTCTCCTACTTTTAATTTTTAAGAGTTTTGATTTGTTGTTTTGCTTTTGTTTAGTTTCAGTTTTTACGTCACCGAATATCTCGTTGAAATTAATTATCCGTGAAGAACTTTAATCTTTGTAAACATTTTGTGTGAATATAAGTCAGAATTGTGTCCGTGTATGCAAGCGAGTGTGTTTGTTTGCGTGCATGTACACATACACTGATATATTTTCAAGAGTGTCAGGTTTGTTTTTGTTCTTCTTTGCTCTTTTCCCTTTCTTATTACCTCTCGTCTACGTCGATTTTTAATGTATCTATGTATCCCATGTATGTCTGTGCACACGTATATATATATATATATATATATATATGTGCGCTTACGCATACATACGCACATGTATTTTCAAAAATATTGGGTACGTTTAATGTGTGTAAGAATGCTTTTTACCTCATATATAGATGTGTTTAAGCTGGTGTGTGTGTGTGTGTGTGTGTGTGTGTTTGACTCTGTTTAATGTTGGTTTAAATCTATCAATGATTTTTTTTCATTTGGAGCCATTAGTTGTCATCCGTCTAGTATATTGGTATTACTTTAAAGTCTCCGTTGCAGCATTCATAAAGATATTTTAATGCATAAATTTTTCTCTTTTCAGGTAATTTAATATTGCTTTTATGTAAAGAAACTCTATTGCACAGTGATTGTGCACACCAGGATAGAATTCGTTTCAGTTAGTATATTTTATCGTGTAGACTATATATTTTTTTAATGATGTTATTTTCAAGTTTTCGAAGGTACAGAAAAAATAAAAATTAAATAGACTAGAAGTAGAAAAAGGAAAAGAACAAAAATCCACGCTACACTTTTTGAAATTCATATGTTTGTGTGTACGGTTACGTTTACGTATGTAAGCACACACACACACACACACACACACATCAAGAATAAAAACTTATATGCACATAATGAGACATTTACAGACACGAAAATTGGAACTAAACAAAATCAAAACAACCATTCAAAATAATTGACAGAATAAAAAAAGCAGGAAAAACGTGCAATTCATGCCATTCAAATAACCAACTGAAGAACACATACATGTCCGAAATACGTGGAACACACAAATATATTAAATGATAAAAGCCTATTTACCAAATTTGAAATCATCTACGAAGCTATTCATTTTGAAATACTTACTTTTCTCTCATTGTACCAAGAACAATCTTACATATATATATATATATATATATATATCTGTGTGTGTGTGTGTGTGTGTGTGTGTGTGTGTGTGTGTGTGTGTGTGTGTGTGTGTGTGTGTGTGTGTGTGTGGAACTATGACTCTACTTAGAATTCAATGCAAAAATCATTTTCAACCCGTGAAATATTTACTATGCCCAATGCACGAAAATGACGTGTAATATCACAATATATTTCAAGCATACAATAAGATATAAAACAAGATAAAAACTCACAACTCAGAGTATTCAACACGTCACACACGTTCAATAACAACTTACCTGAGGATCGAAAGTGTAAAACAGTGTCTTGTGAGTTTTAACCGCTTATATATCTATCCTTGAAATATATATAAATACAGAAAGAGAGAGAGAGAGAAAGAAAGAAAGAGAAAGAGAAAGAGAGAGAGAGAGTAGGATAGTGAAGTAGTTTTAAAAAAAAGGAATTATAAAGAATTAGAGAAAGTGACCGACCGTTAAAGCCTAAAACGATCACCTACCCACTTCTCGGCCACCATATTACATAATTGCTGTGGCAAGCGTGGAGGGAATAGGCAAAATTTGATTTTATATATATATATATATATATATATATATATATATATATATATATATATATATAAATGTGTGTGTGTGTGATATAAAAAATATAATATTTTCTAGAGCTGCAATATACGTCAGTTACATTTATCTTAGTTAAAATTCTCGACAAAAAATTGAATCATAAAAACTGTTTTAAAACAATTCACTCCTCTATTTTATTTCTAGTCACATCATTAAAAGCATCATTATCTCTTTTCTTTAGGTTTTCTTCATCTCCAGTCACCACACTTTTACTATTTCCCTCTGCTAAAAATCAACAAGTTTAAATTCCTGTCACCTTAATTGCATCAGTGTGTGTTCTCATAGATGTGATATAGCAACTGCGTTAATGATGTACAGGTTCACGTCTCCGGTTGAACGTGACGAACATATAAAACTAATCAACCATTTTAAAAAATAAAAAATGAAAACGTTTAATCTGATTCTTATTTACAACGTTGTTGCACAAAACTACCAACAAATAAATATTGTTACTTCACCATGAATGACTTAATCTTCTATTATGTATAGAAAAAATCTAGTTCATATGTTGATCAAGCTACTAGGAGTTTCTTCAAATTAACGATCAAATATCTGTACCCACACCTGAGGACATAGACGATTAAGCTACGTCATTACCACTAGCATACGTCTGATTCTGGTGAATAATAAGCATACGCTATACAACATTGATTGTATAAAGAAGCTTCCAGATTCAAGAAGCACTTATCATAAGATCAAAAAGTTTCCAATATATATACATATATATATATATATATATATATATATATATATGTGTGTGTGTGTGTGTGTGTGTGTGTGTGTGTGTGTGTGTGTGTGTGTGTGTTTGTAAGCAGCTGGAAGAACTAACCTTTACGTTAACGCAGATAAAACAGTTCATGTATTTAAACTATCTCCACTTCAAGTAGAAAACCTCTGAAATTAGGAGACTAGTTCACATACCTCGGCAGAGATATCTCATCGACTGAAAGCAATGTCAACATATGCATACTGATGGCATGAGGTGATATAGAAAAAGAATTGATCATATGAAAATCTGATCTCTCTGAGAAAAAAAAACAGGATTTCTTTCGAGTTATAGCTGTGTCGATACTACTATATAGATGCACTACCTAGAACCTAAAGAAACGTTTGGGGAAAAGTTAGATGTGAACTTCATAAGAATGCCACGTGCTGTTTTTAACAAATCTTGGAAGCAACACTCCGTTAAACAGCAGGTGCACGGCCACTTACCTCTCATCTCACAAATCATCCAAGTAAGACGAAAAAGACATGCTGGATACTGTTAAAGTAGTAACGACGAATTTATTAGCAGCGTTCTCATCTGGGCTCCAACACATGGTGTTGTATACACTTACATGTGGAAACATCATTAACCGGTAATGACGACTTCAATAACGAACGAATACACTTCTTCATATAAATCTCTCACACTTGATTTTCGAAAGGGTGATGTTTGTTGTGTGTGAGAAATGAGTGGAGACAAGGACGGACTGCTATATTGACCCAACTTCTTCCTCGACATTAGCAGCACTTCTTTCGCATCTTGGCTTGGGTTGCTCAACCGGGGGTCACTAAGGGCCCAAAGCCCTCAGTCTGCAAGCTGGTTCTCACACTGGCATCCTGCCTCCGACTATCTCAAACCGTCCGGGACCCTGGTTATATTATTTTCTAACGTCCACCTGCTTCCGCTGTTCTTCCACTTATTTACACAGGTGCATCTCTTGATTGATGGCTCGGTCAACAATCGCATGAAGTGATATAAAAAAACAATGGACCCACTAGTGCTTGCTAACCAGCAAGTGCTTTCATAGATCAGTTCTCTGCGAACACTAGACGCTGTCTACAGTTCCTACTGGGAGCAATGGGACGGATGGTAAATGAGAGTCAGGGAACTCCGTGCAATCAGCAGGACTTGATGATGATTATGATAACTGTTAATGTAGTTGATAATATTCGGTTTTGTTGATAAATCTCAAAAGACAAAGTTTGCCCTGGATCCAAAGACCTCAAACCGACTATCTTTATTATAAGTGGAATTTATTTGAACTTTTAACTCGCTCATTCAAATTACCTTCTAGAAGGCTGTCTTCACAGTTTTAAATATCAACAATGCCTTTAAAGGCTGTAGAAATTTTAAAATCATGTAAATACATCTTGTCAGTCGTGTATATCGTTTTAAAAAAAACCATTGATAGATAGATACGAGGTCCTTCAATATGTTTCCAGATATTTTTTGTACAGGCATTTAACGTTGTCGTAGACTCATGAAAATTCAGTATGTTATTGCTATACAACTTATGAGGTACTATTTACCAACCCCTCCGCTCGGGCAGGATATGACACAAGGTCAATTTTTAAGCGGAGTTTAACAGGTTTGAATTCAGAGCTTTCCTTCTCCTAGACTAGTTGCCTCAACAAGGCTGAAGAACCTAGTCCGTCCTACTATTTACCCATAGCTGGAGGGAGAATAAGGGGGTTCATACCTTTCCCAAGGGTATTTGCCCGAAAGTGAACATAATAGCGCGACTGGAGTACGAACTCGCGTACTACGATTCCGCAGTTCATCGCTTTAACCATTACACCACGAGGACACACCCCTTAAAACAACTTATGAGGTGACTGACCAATCTTTATGATTTTAGGTTCAAATGAACAGCTACAGCAGCAATTGGAATACACTCTACTAAAGCCTGATTGTCACAGCTGATGAATTTAAAAATGCAATCCGGACGTGAGGACATTTTAGAAGAACGATATGCAATATAATTCTGTTTTAAACTTGGAAAAAATACCACAGAAACGTATGGAATGCTTCAGACTGCTTTGGGGGCATCTTGCATGAATCGAGCATCAGTTTTTGGGTTACATAAGAGATTCAAGGAAGGCAGGGAGTCTGTGAGGGGTGATGAGAGGTGTGCGAGGAGTAAGGAAGTCAAAACACCAGAGTTGATTGGCCAAATAAAGAATTTCATGGATAAGGACCGTCATG
>OY757935.1:48229963-48440295 GCA_963585895.1 Sepioteuthis lessoniana | reverse complement strand
CCCGTCCACAACTCCATCCTTATCACAGACTATTTGACCAAGATGGGCATCAACACAGTTCCTCACCCTCCCTATAGTCCAGCCCTTGCTCCCAGTGACTTTTGCTTATTCCCTAAGCGCAAGGAAAAACTTAGAGGCAGTCGTTATGAGACAATTGAGGAGATGATAGAGGTTGTGACGAAGGTCATTGACACGCTCACACAAGAGGACTTCCATGAAGCCTTCCAGAAGTTGTTGGAACGATAAAACAAGTGCATTGCAGCCGGAGGAGATTACTTCGAAGGTGACTAGAGTTTCGTGTGTGTATTATCAATAAAAGTGCCCATACGAAAAAAGTCTGGAAACTTATCGTATGCTCCTTGTAGATAGGTCGTTCAAAGGATAGTGCAGACAGAGTCAATGAGACTTGGTGACAATCAGTTTCTCGCCTATGAGATCATCAGACTCTGTGTGAACGCTATCCTAACTTACATATGCTTTTTATCGAGTACTCTTTATATATTTTTACTCAATATATTTTTCTATGTATATTCACTCTTAGCTGTAGTGGTAGCACCTGTTAGGATACTATATATGGCTCAAATAGGTCTGTTTGAAGCAATTAAATGTTTACCTCTAAAGAATTAATGTCAAGATACATTTTCGTATCTAATTGTAAACCATTATTGCTAAACTAACTTCAACAAAAAATAACATATTAACACCTATAAAAAACAACCAATTAACCATTTACATCTACTGTTTCTTTCCCTCTTTCATAAGCATTTATTATATATATATATATATATATATATATATATATATATATATATATATATATATATAACTCTGGTTAAATCGAGAAATAAATTAAATGAATGAAATAAAAACAAAACTGACTTTTAATGGAAATTTCTTTTTTTCAGACACGTCTTTATGGAATGCCTTTACCGATTGATGCTTTTTTTACTCATTCGAAAACATTTCATTCGTTTTAATTCTTTCATCAAAATCAGCTCTTCTCAAAACTTCGGTGTTTCTCTTCACCGGTTAAACGAGCATTAAATTCAATTAAATTTCGCATTCTAACTGCCATACCTCCCTCAGGGATAATAATCTCTCAAAAGACAGAAAAAAATTATTCCTTCTTTTTTTTGTTTCCCTCTTTCTTTTCGATTATCTTCTTTTTCTCTTGTTAAAAATCAGACATTGTACCGTCCAATCAACAAAATACATGTTTAAAAAAATAATAATTGTTCATAAAATGGCAGATCTCAAAATGCCCTAAGGAAGAGTTTTACGCACTCCCATCTCTAGAGAGTTCCATCTTGGGTCTTGAATAGTTTTCTATTTGCATACCTTTCCCATTGTCTCCTTTCTTTAAGTGAAAAATTGGAGTTTGAGAGAATTATTATTATTATTATTATTATTATTATTATTATTATTATTATTATTTCCTTGTCTTTTCCGTGTCACTAAATCGCGTATCGTCTATTAATTTTATCTAATGTGACATTTCTTTTGCCCGCAGTTTCTCACGCCATTTTCTGCTTGGTTCTCAAAATTGGTTTATCCACTATTCACACACACACACACGCACTCACTGCCTCTCTCTATTATTGCTCGTCTGACACTACGGCATTTACTTGTCTCTTCGCTCGTTCTATTTCACACTCTCTCATCGCACATTTATTACAGCCCTTCCCCATCTCTCTCTCTCTCTCTCTCTCTCTCTCTCTCTCTCTCTCTCTCTCTAATTATTTTCTTCTCTATTTATCTCTTGCTTATTTTGTTGGTCCTCTCTATTTCTGTTTACAGTTCTCTCCTCCACCACCATATCTCTCTCTATATATATATATATATATATATGTGAAAGTAAATATGGATAAAATCCGACAGTATGAAGGTAGCAGGAAAAATCTATTTGGATTATATTTTTTCCTGCTACCTTCATATATATATGTGTATGTATATATATATGTACGTATGTATGTATATATATATATATATATATATATATATATATATATATATATATATATATATATATATAATGAACAATGTGGCTTTTTGTTTGTTTTTTTGTTGGTCTGTCCATTAGTAATACGAAGATGAGACTGTAGTATCTGTACTGGATGTCGCTCCTCAGCACATCTGCCTCAGATCAGAATATATTTGTTCTTGTGAATATCTTATTAAGTATACAATATGAGATTAATAAATTTTCGGTATTTTGAATTTCTAATTTTTCGTGCATGCACTTCATTTGTTTCAGGTTTTGTCTACTGTGCAGCAAATTAGAGTCAGTTGGGAAATGTCAGCGAGGAAAGCAGCACCATGACGTTATTCTTTCCTCCAGAAATTTAGAAACGGCATGCTGTATTACTTGGCATTCATACAGAAGCCACAATACGAAGATTTCAGAGTTTTTGAGATTTAATCTAATTTTCCAGATTCCCATTCTCTTGATTATTGTAAGAAACGCGGTCAACCAACAAAACTCTGTGTAACACCAAATATAAACTGAAAGCAAGAATAACAGCAGCATTTACCAATTCAAAGAAGGAAACTCCAAAGTCGTTTGTAGGCAGTAGTAAAAGACGATGGCTATTTCTTTGAATAAATTTAATTTGTAGTATTTCAAGACATTTTCATGTAATTTTAGTAGCTATATCTAATAAAGTGGGATATTAGTGTTATTTTCATTTTTGCGTAATTTACACATCACCCTATCTAAAATTAAAAGTTAAAAATTGAAATAATCATATGTCTAGATTTTATTATTTTGGTTTTATTTTTCAGGGAGTTTTATATTTTATACTCATCCAGATAAGAAGTGTTTTCGTCAGGAAATTTTATATCTTATAATAAAAAACGATTTCCATTAGTGCATATAATACATTTCGATCGATCCTAGACAATAGCAGTAAGGGGTGATATATTCATTCTCCACAAAGCTCATATATACTACAATTTAATGCTAATTAAAAATGTCAATTCCTACAAAAATAATGTCATTTTCATAAGAACTATGTTAATCCATCTCTCTCTCTATATATATATAGATAGATAGATAGATAGATAGATATGCATTTTCAAAAAGTATTAGGACTATGGCTGTATATAATTTACCTAAACAGAAGTGATCAGTAAATGAAAGGTTAATTTTCTTCAAAACAGACGCGTTCGTAATCAGCACTCTTATTCCAATCCATTTTACATTAGTCGAAGCACCTTTGAAACACCTGTTTTAATATAGTGTCAACCTACATCGTCAGACATGACTTCTGCCATGTCCTCAAATCTTACCTTTGAAATAAATGAATGAAAGAACTAAAGAAACAAGAAAAGGTAGCAGAGATCTCGGTCTACAAAACTTGCACAATCTTGTGTTTTACCAAAAATTTCGGTCCCAAAATACCAAAACTGACTTCACATTTTTTAGCACTGAATAGTCAAAACTGTTGTCAAGACATTTAGACATCATCAGTTTATTATATGAATTGCTCATCTGTGAACACATCATCAATTTAAAAAAACTTGAAGATTCAGTCTAAATATTTGGTGCATACACAAGCATGCACACATATATAATGTGTGTGTGTATGTGTGTGTGTGTGTGTGTGTGTGTGTGTGTGTGTGTGTGTGTGTGTGTGTGTGTGTGTGTGTGTTTTACAATACTGAAGAGTCATAGCAATCTTATTCAGCAAACCTTCACAACTTTAGACAGTTCGATTCTAATAAACCGATCTTGGTATAATGATTATTATCATTGGAAATTCGGTGACACGTATTCAAAACCTGGACGAGGCTGTTTGCATTTCACATAGCGTTTATATTGGGGGGGGCATGAACCAAATATTCTGTTTCTCACCAGCCATGAAGCAAATGGCCTCTTTAACATTGACTCAACAACCAGTCTAGGAGAAGGTAAACTGAATTCAAACAAGATGTACTCCACTTAAAAAAATATATTGCGTCGCATCCTACTTGTGGCGAAGGAGTTTGATAAAAATGTACCCTTCAAAGTTAAGCTTAGTAAATACGACACCCCTGCACATATACATGTGTATGTGCTTGGGAGTGAGTGTATCGATGTATAGATATCAACTACAATTCTTATATTACTATCTTTGCGTTTATTTCAGTCTATTCTCATTTATTTCTCTTTCTATTGTCCTTTTCTATCCAGGGGAAAATCCCCATAGTGTAGTAACTAACATGCTGAACTGCGACATCGTCGTAAGCAATTTCGACTTCCTGTCGTATGTTATTATGTTCACTTTCAGACTAAAACCCTTGGGAAAAGTAAGAATCCATAATCCCCCAAGCTGCGTGTTAAATAGTGCGGCTTTGATATTAGATAACCCCAGAAGTTTGATATCTCATTAAATAAAGAAAGCAAACCAAACCTTTTTATCTATACAAGTCCGTTCAAATCAATCAATCGTTCTCAGCTTGATCATATATTTGTATGCGTCTATTTACTTTTCTGTAAGATCCTGAATATTTATGTAACAGCTCTCTCTCTCTCTCTCTCTCTCTCTCTCTCTCTCTCTCTCTCTCTCTCTACTTTATGGTTGTTATCTTGATTAATGTCGGTTCCATACAGATGAACAGAAGCGAAGTTAGAATTTTTGATGTTGTATAATGCAAATATGTTCATGTCTTGTGACCATCAAGAGTTAACAACCTGCCACTAAATGAATCTTTACCTTTAAAAGATCTTCTTTTCCTTCTTAAGGTTTTTCTTTTTCCTTTTAGTTTCATCTATGTATTTGCTTATTTTATTTCAGTCAGCGTAGTTTTTTCTGCTAATTTTTTTGAACGCCTCCTCTTCATTTCATTCTCAAATCCCTCTTCTTTTTTCTTTTTCTTCTTTTCATTTTTCTTCATCCTATCTCTATCTCTGTCTGTGTTATATAATTACGGAATTATTTTTTTATATTAATCATTTTTCGTTAATTATATTTTATCATTCAGTTTGGTTGGGCTTTGAACTATTCGGCTTAGTGCAGGTGCAGGTGCACACACAGTTCACGCTCGCACGCAGAGGATATGACAATCACAAATGTCATAATAAAAACCCCTGATAGGAAATGTGACTGGGGTGTGAATGATGTCATGCCCGGAAGCGATGGCCTGAGAATTTGGTGATTTTTGAAAAAAGCAGTTAGTTGAGATTTGACTCTGGGCCGGGCCAGTCCAGCTGGGGAGTTAACTGTGGGCGATGTAGGAATAGTCAGCATAGTAAAAATTGTGTCTCTCTCTCCTCGGGTTGAAAAACTAAAAGTCAATAAGTGAATAATCGTTTCGCACCTGAACAACGAGAGTCGTCAGTGTTTCGTATTCCGCGTGCATATGTATATGTTACATCTGTCTCTGTCTATCTGTCTGTCTCTCTCTCTCTCTCAGACTTTCTTAATTTTCTCTTTTTCAATTCTTTATCTTCTTTGATATGTTGTCATATTCTGCGTCATTTCACCTTTCAGTCTGCCTCACCCCAACACTCAATCGTTCTATCTGCCGTATCCGAACCCCCCAATAACTCCAACCTCTTTGGCTAAAGTCCACCAGCCTTATCATTAACAACTCTTGTCCTCCTCCGTCGTTGTTATCTGCTCTATCAAAATTACGTATGATCCAAGCGAACGGCTTTTAACAAGCCGAGACCATTTTAACTGCTGTCAATGCCATCTGTGGCCAAAGACAGCGAAGACGGAGGAAGAGGAGGAGTGTGAGGATAAGAATCGCGAAGTGGGGGAGGGGAATCGTTACAGACGGAAAAAAACTCGGTGATGAGGGGCTTAAGAAAATCAGTGAAAGAGAAGGACCATAAATGTACTGTAAACTGGGAAAACAGAGAGTAATTTAAAAAAAAAGAAGCAAACAAACAAACAAACAAAATTTGTTATGAATGAAGACAAGAAAGAAAAGAACTAGGAATTGTAAAAATTCAAAAAATTATATCAAAATATATCAACAAAAAAAGAAAACCCCAGCTCAACTTAAATGAGGGTAAGAAGCAGTCGGGTGGGAAGCGGGTGCTCGAAGCACGTGCAAATAGGCTTGCTGCGAGTATGGATGTTTTCAACTGGCAGGTCCCGAGACACCTGTTCGCATTCGTCAAACAATTTCTAATTAAGACGATTCACTTATCTCTGGGAGTGGTCTGGGAGTAGGGGGATTGGCCAGAAGCATGATGAGAGAAAGAGAGAGAAGTCGAAGAGGAAAGGTCGAAACTATTGGCGAGAAAAACGCGTGAAGGCTGGATGAAGGGGTGGCATTAGAACGATGGGATAAAACGCATTAAATGAGTGAATCCATTCGGTGTGCCGTTAGAGGAGGAAAGGGAGATGGAGAAAGAAGAGGAAGAGGGGTTAGTTGATAAATTAAGAGAGAAAAAACACACATAAATGAAGCAAAAATAATTGATAAACGGTAAAATGAGAATAAAGAAAAAATCATAGAAAGAAAGAAAATTTTTAACGGACAAAGAAAACAATACTACAGAAGGGAAGAAAAGAAAAGAAAATTAATGGTAGAAGAAGTGGCTAAAATGAACATAAATGAATTTTTTAATTCATTTTTTCTTTGCTAGTCTCTTTTTTTTTTCTTTTGACGTAATTTTTCTTTTGACGTAATTTTTCTTTCTTCCATTCCATTTTCATTCATTTAAAAATAGAATCTGGGTTTGAGGAATAAATACATTAGAGAAAGAGAAAGAGATGTCTCTACGGAAAGTGAAATAGTTTTTTAAGCATTCGAAAATGGAGATAATATTGACTCTTGCCTGGTTACAGACAGACATGTCTTAAGTTGGGAAAGAAAAGACGAAAAAGAAGAAGGGAGGAAATACAAGATTCGAATTAAGAAGGGAGAAATTCGGGGTTTAGATTAGAATATAGAGCTTAGCAACGAGCAGTAGATGGGGAAATGTTTTTAGAAGCCGATAATGAAAGGGACCGGAAAATGTTAAAGTAAAAAGGAAATATGCAGGTCGGATGATAAACCTAGGTGCATGGGACGGACGAGGGGTGGGGATGAGGAATGGTGTCGGGATGTAATTGGACTATATTTTAATAGGCTGGTACAAAAGCTAAAACCGACGAAAGAAACTGAAAGGGAAGCGCAAATTATAAATACAGACAAATGGGGGTGGTATTTTAATGAAGTTGCCATATGTGGATGCGTGAATCTGTGCACATATTAGCACGCATGCGTAGGGTTCTCGGTACTCAGACGTTTTCGTCAGGGTGACTGGTGCAAATTTAGTTACGTGTGTACTTCCCTTTCAGTTTCAAGAATGAGGCACGTATACCAAGGCGTTGCTATTTCTTATAATCTTATCAAATATATACATATTAAGAAATAATTTGGGTGGCCTTGTAGTAATGGCATTGTCGAGTGAAATTAGAAAAGAAAAAAGAAAAAAGAGATTATATTGAAAAATGAATCTTACGAGGGTCATTTGATAAATTAGGAACCACTGCTTACTCTTTTATATTTTCCAAGAAAATCAGTATGACCTTCTTTATTGACTGTTGCGCCTATAAACTTTTTTTACTGAGGAGTCAATATGTTTCTACTCCCTGAATTGTCTTTTCAACTCAAACTCATTATGACAAAACCATGTTTATTCTGCTCTAGATTAAACAGTACCACGACTGTTCTACAACGATAGCTTTGGCATTTTATAACCCACGAAGGTTGATATGTCATGAAACAAAGAAATCAAACCAAAACAAATGTCATATAGGAATAAAGTGAGACTATAGCGTTTGAACGTCGATCGCCAGTAAACAAAAATAGTAAACCTCCATAGAGTATAAATAAAGGTACCGTGCTGTTAGCGAGATGGACGTTAGTCAGGTTGACTCCATTCAAAGCTTTCAACCAAGGCCGCTTGACTGGACTGCCGGGAAAGCTCAGCATTCGGATCACTTGGGCCCCAAGAGGTCGCCCTCCCAGGTTCTCTCCTGCTTCGGCAAGTTGCCTTTTTTAGGGGGATGTCAACGGGGCCTAAGGCATTTTTGGAGCCGTCGGTCATGTCCAGGCTACAGCCAAGCGCTCGGCACCCAAGCTAAAAAGACCTTGTTTTACACATTATTATGGTGGGATTCTAAATGAATACCGATATAAGTCAGGCTGACTTCATTCATAGCTTGACATGAGTGCCAGGGATTCCCAGTATTCGTGTCACTTGGTTAAGATCGACACTCCTTAGGCATCATTGGGCCGTACCCCCAGGCTCTCACTTGCTTCGGCAGCGTTCGATTTATCGCCTGGTGCCTAAGGCGCCTCTTTTTATAGAAATAACGACGGCGCTTAAGGCATTTCTGAAACCACAGGACATATCTGGACAACGGCCCTACGCCTGGTTTCCACCCTTTAAAGGCCTTGTGCTACACTTTGGTATGAAATACCGATCTAATAATGACTTCAATAATAGTTTAGCCGGGATACTCTTGATTCAAAGTGATTCTGTTCTTGTTCTAAGCAAGACTGTAGTGTTACGAATAGTAACAATTTTTCGTTTGTCTTATTTTCCGTTTAATGTCAATTTCGATTGGAATGAAATACTTATACTTTTTTAATGTTGTCAATTATTTCCTTTTTTTTTTTTTTTTTTATGCACATGTGAACGTTACAAAAGTAGCGACGAAGTATTTGCAGGAACTTTCACCAGGAAACTAAAAAAGAAAAATATTACCACTATACAAAAGTGACGGTATGTTCACAGGACTACAGATAAATAACTAGGCGAGGTTGTTGAAACGGTACAAGTGAATTGCAGCCGGAGGAGATTACTTTGTGTACTCTCAATAAAAGAGCCCATACGAAAAAAGTCTGAAAACTTATTTAATGATCCTCGTATTATAGAAGATACAAAAGGATTTTCAAAAGGGATTGTTCGCATTGGAATGATAAGAAAGTTCGCTTATAGTTAAGAAAATTGTCCCCAAATGAACATGAAAAATACGTGATTTTTATTTTACCCCACCCCCCACCCCACAAAAAACTGTTGAAATAAGTTTTGATGAAACTATATTAATGCTAACGAAAATTTTTAGAGATAGAAGTTCATTATTCAATACTCGTTGGCAATCTTTACTAAATAAATGTTGATGATAAAGATTTTGTCACTTATGCTGGAGTTGTAAACCGGGAGTGCGAGAAATTTAAATTAAATGAATTAACAGCGGATTTATTAAACGCTTAATATTCGTACAAGGTTTAACTACTAAAATAGACACGGAAATAAGATCAAAGATACTTGCTAAATTGAAAACGGACACTAAATTAATTCTACAGAGGATAGTAGAAGAGTGTCAACCAATTGTAAATATAAAACTCGATACCGCAAGGATTGAGGAAAGATATTTCACATGTGCATAACGTCCGACCATTTAAGAAAAAAACTACAAACCTTTTTCAACTCCAAACAAAAATTCAAAAAAGACCATAGACCTTTTTAAACTCCTAATAAAATAAATATTGTTACCTCCTGTGTTAATACAGCGACTAAAAAATTAAAGAATGAATTAAGAGTTTCCCTGCAGTCTGAAGGGAGGTGTACAAAAGCTAAATTTGAAGTAAAAGAGAATGTAACACCTGTTTTTGAACCATAAAGGAATGGACCTTCTGCGACGTAAGAACCATTGTGTCATATTGGAATAAAATGAGACTTGCTTTTGAACAACGATCATCAGTAGACGAAAATGGCAAACCTCCATGTAGTATAAACAGAGGTATCGTGCTGTTAGGGAGGTGGAAATAAGTCAGGCGGACTTCAGTGTGAGAAAGACTTTAGTAATAGAAATATTTTATTGTTCAAAGCAAGACTATCGTGTTACGGATAATATTTTCTTTTGAATGTATTAATTTCGGTTGGAATGAAAGACTTATGCTTTCGTTAAGTTGTCAATTATTTCCTCTTTTTATGCTCATATGAACGTTACAAAACCAAACCAAACTAACCCTGTCTAGCAAATTTTACAGTTGCAACTTTTTCAAGGAAATCAATTGTGATGGTTCTTTTCGAGCCCCAAAAGACTGTCAGCATGACCTTCTTTACTTTTCTATACCGGAAAGTCTGTATGTTTCCACTCCATGAACTGTCTTTTTAACTCGGACTTGTTGTGGTAAACCCACGTTTTGCCCATTTGCAAATGTTTTTGACTAAAATACGTTTCTCCGTACATATGACGCATTCTTCTATAAATTTTATATGGTTTGCATTTCTTAGCCACCAAAATTTGATGATAGACTTCTGTTAAATCCTGAAGTACTCTGATTTACTGGCATTTTGAATAGCCTCAAAACAAATATTTTTTGTGAGATTAGAATAATTTTTGCTATAAACCAATTCCAAATAATGCGGAAAAATTCTAGATAAAATTTTTTTTTTTTTTTTTTTTTTCGAAAATGTCTCTTCATTTATGGAATTATCCTTGTGTGTATGTGTGTATATATATATATATATATGGGTTTTCAAAAGAATTAATATGATTTCGTAATCAAATAATTTGACCAATTACCGCTCAAATTTTCACGGCATGTGTAAAAATAACACAATTTTATGTTTAACGCTTAAATGCCTTTTCTTTTCCACTGAATGAAATTTCTATTTCTGAAAAAAAACAAACATTAAACATAGGATTTTAACACATGCTATATATGCGTGGAAGCGTAATAAAATTGGTGCTTGTCAAAAAGTAACATTTCTATATTCAATTGAGCACTAACTTATTTCTCTCGCTGTTTAGTTCTTGGCTTGTGAGATCAGCGGAGTTATGAAAATTACACACATATATATACATGCATGCACATAGCAATACGCTTCGAATAAATTCTCACCTGATGATCATCTTGAATTTAAATAAATAGTTTCATGTTGACATGGCTTGATTTTGTTGACAAAGTTTTAGAGTCGCGAATCTGTCGATTGCCAAACCCCCAATAGTTGTCGGGTGCCACTCTGGAAGGGACAAATTCTTTTACGGTATTTAAAGAGAAATCTGAAAATGGAAGATTTTTTTTCATGTGCAATAATAAATTAGTCATCATGGATAATTAAAATTTCAGAGTTTTATACATATACATACACACTCACATATGCATATACTTGTGTGTATAAACTGAATATTTTCGAAATAAAGAAAATATTAGACTAAAAAAGGAAAATATCACTTTAGTAAGCAGAGGAGGTCGACTGATTTATTTCTGAAGCTATCAAGGGTGTTTGCAATAAAATGTTTAGGTTGCCGATCAGATGAGAAAACATTATTCGCAGACAATTTTTGAGACCTTCTCTTTGCCTATGTATTTTGAAAATCAGATTCGTCACAAAAGACAGCTGTGCCTGCTCACAGATGAGGGCTAGGTTAAAAATAGAGTGAGTAGAAGGAATAAGACTAAAACTTTGCTAATACAAGGTGTGGATGAGAGATAGAAATTAAAGGTGATTGGACCTGAGACTACCTCTGACCACTAAAAAGGACTTGGATAACCCACCAAATATGTAAAAACTGTTTTTTTTAAGAAAATTAGAATAATAAAAAAATTGATATTACGGATGAGCTGCCATACATCAGTTAGTCCGGTCAAGCACTTCAGGTGCCAATCAGAGGCAAGGACTAGAAGCATTTAAAATTATTTGTAACAATCCTCATTTGAGGATAGTTACAAATAATAACTCAGATACTCAATTGCTGTAGGGAAAAAGATTTGAGGCTGTAAGAGAGAGAGGCAGGATGATAAGAGAGACGAACAGGGAAGTGAACGGTAGGTTCTCAAAATCCAGGTCATGATAGCAAATGGCCAAGTTAAAATCAGAAATTTATCAGGAGCAATCGACCAACGGGCTTTGATTGGCTGGATGAAACTCAAATCGAAAAGCCGTAAGAGTGGACGCAGGATGGACAACACGAGAAGAAAGTTAGTTGGAGACCAGCCTCGGAGATGTGAAGACTGGCCGAAAATTACGGCATCCACTTTAAGTGAACTCTACGAAGGAATCCTACACCGGCCGCAAAGAATAATACCAAGGTCTGTATTTGCCTCTCTCGTCATGAGACGGTTTTTTTCTCTGTCAATCTAAAGCGGTTGACTCAATTCATACTCTGTTTCTCTCTTGTCGGTGACCACCAGGAAATGATTGTAGCAAATAAACTTCATAACAAAAGAACCTAGAGACGGGATTTTGTGTGTTCGGCACTTTTTCTCAGTGAGATTACAATGGGGTCTGATTGAAACTTAAGGGGCAGTGCTACTTTATTGCTAGTAATGAGAGACGCCAAAGATAATGGGCGAAAATCATTAACAATATTAAGAGAACATTATTTATCGAAAGGAAAACCGAAGTTGATTTCTCTATAAAAGATTGGAATGAGAATCCATCACGACTATAAGAAAATATTTTACATTCTTTAAAGGAAGCAGTTAAAAAGATAAACTACGAGTTACTAATCACTATGGTTTTAAGGGAATTGCCTCCTAATTTAAACCCTTTGCAACAATTGTAACCCCCGCAAAAAAAAAAAACTAAACTTTTTCTGAATTTAAGGTATGCTTAAGAAGATACAGAGCGTATGTGTTACCCCTCAAATGAATCCAACAATATATAACAAACGAAAACTCTATTTAAAAAAAACGACTTGTTTTTATTATGTACAAAACAAAAAGAAACTAGAACCTCACAGTGAAAAAGCATTTTTTTTGGATATGATAAACAAAGTCAAGATTAATTGATATATTTTCCAGAACAAATGCAATTGAAAAAATTAAGTATGTAAAATACACTGACTATTTGACAATACCTGAATCGCGTGAAGATATAAGCAATGCTTCCTAGGTAAGTGAATTTGTCTACTAGTTTAAGAGGGGTTCCGTCTAGAGTGGAGATGTCCCCCGTTTGATCATAGCACATATATTCCGTTTTGTGTGCATTGACATAGAGGCCTAAACCAGCGGCTGCTCGTTCCAAACTATGCAGTAGTGTTTCGGCTTGGTTGGGTGTATTTGCCAGTATCGCTATGTCATCGGCGTAGTCGGCGTCAGTAATTGTTTTTGCTGGGTACCTTCTGCTTCTTTTCTTTGTCAGCTCGAAGCCGTTCTCTCTGATTTTGTCAATCGATGTTCTCAGTTCGTAATCTAGACAAATGATAAAGAGGTATGGAGCTAGCGTGTCCCCTTGTAGTACTCCTGCTACAATGTCGAAGTATTCTAGCTATCAATTGGCTATCGATTATATGGAAATCAGACCTAACCGATAAAATGAAACGCAGCGGTCGCGTCGATACTGCTATATGGATGCACTACATGGACTCTAACAAAACGGCTGTAGAAGAAGCTAGACGGCAATTACACAAAAATGCTACGAGCAATCTTGAACAAGTCCTGGCGGCAATACCCCACAAGACACCAACTGTACGGCCACCTGCCTCCTATCACGAAAACTATCAAAGTTAGACGAACCAGACATGCAGGACACTGCTGGAGAAGCAGGGACAAACTCATAAGTGATGTACTCTTATGGACCCCCACACACGACCGTGCAAAATCAGGACGACCAGCACGAACATACATTCAGCAACTATGTGAGGATACAGGATGTTGTCCAGAAGACCTGCCTGAGGCGATGAACGATAGGGAAAAGTGGCGAGAGAGGGTCAGGGATATCCGTGCTACCAGCACAACATGATGATGATGATGATATAAGCAATAAATACGAGGAAAAATCCTAAGAGGAAAAAAATAATAACGAGGAGGGAAAATACCTTGCTATCCAACCTGAGAGAGAAAAAAAAAAAGATTTTTTGTCATCGAAAATTTTGAATTTAGTGGTATTGACTATTGTTATGCAATGCGTACAATTCCCACGAATTATATTGGAGGCATTAGCTCAGAAAATTCAGAATTTTGAGTGTCCACTATGCAAAAATAATTTGATTCGCTTGTAGAAAAGGATACTTTTGAATTAAAAAAATTTCTCGAAAGATAAAAATATTCTAAGGAGCCGATGTCAGCAGTTCTGAGTATAAAGCTCGATTTGTGGCAAAGGGCTACTCGCAAATGTATGGGACACTTTATCGTGACACTTTTGCACCTACGACGAATGTCTTCCAAAAAAAATTCTATTACAAATAGCAGTGCAATGCGATTTACTAATCCATCATATGGATGTGCATATTTAAATACCACCTTAGATTTTAAATCTATACAGACCCACCAAAAGGTTTTGAAGATAAAAGTAAGAAGTGTGTTTAGAAACTCTTTAAAAATCATTATATGGATTAAAACAGAGTGGTCGAACCTGGAATAAGATATTTTGTACTTATTTGATTGAACAAAGCTTCAAACAATCCTCTGGACCCCTGTATGTAGTCTAAGAATATTAACACTCAAATATTCATCATTTCATTATTATGGGTAGGTGATATAGTCATTGCTTCAAAAACAGAAGCAGATTTTTTTTAAATTAAAGCAAGCTTCAACTCTAGATTTAAACTGACCTATCTTAGGAAATTATGCTGTATTTTTAGGAATTCAATAGTAATGTAAAAATACCAATATTAAAACAAATCAATCAAGATATATTGAGAATATATCAAAATTTAACATGGAGGATTGCATATCGTGCTCAACTCCATGCAAAATGGATATAAAAAAATAATCGAAAAAGGTGAATTTATAAACAATAAAGTATATCGGGAAATTATTTGTAGTCAGATACGAGGGACATACGATAAGTTTCCAGACTTTTTTCGTATGGGCATTTAATATTGTCGTAGACTCTTGAAAATTCACCATGTTATTGATATACATCTTATGAGATGACTTTCCAATTTTTATGATTTCGGGTTCAAAGGAACAGCAACAGCAGCAATTGGAATACACCCTACTAAAGCCTGATTCTCACATCTGGTGAATTTCAAAAATGCAATCTGACACTTTAGATGAAAGATATGCAATGAAATTCTATTTCAAACTTGGAAAAAATGCCACAGAAACGTATGGAATGCTTCAGACTGCTTTTGGAGCATCTTTCATGAATCTAGCATCAGTTTTCGAGTGGCATAAGAGATTCCAGGAAAGCAGAGAGTCTGTGAGGGATAATGAGAGGTGTGGGAGGAGTAAGGAAGTCAATATACCAGTGTTGATTGGCCAAAGGGTTACGGTTAGGGTTACTATGTTGAGTTTTTAAGGGAGTTCAGAAAGAGATTCCGTTGGAAGAGGCCAATACCCTTCAAATCGGGTCAGTGGCATTTCCACCAGGATAATGCACCAGTCCACAACTCCATCCTTGTCACAGACTATTTGACCCAGATGGGCATCAATTCAGCTCCTCACCCTCCCTATAGTCCAAACTTGGTCCCTGTGACTTTTGGTTATTCCCTAAGCTCAGAGGTTGTCGTTATGAGACAATTGAGGAGGTGAAAGAGGCTGTGACAAAGGTCATTGACATACCCATACATAAGGACTTTGATGGGGCATTTCAGAAGTTATTGGAACGGTACACCAAGTACATTGCAGTCAGTGAAGATTACTTCGAAGGGGACTAGAGTTTCATGTGTGTACTATCAATAAAAATGCCCATACAAAAAAGTCTAGAAACTTATCGTATTCACCTCGTATATATCATGATTGCAACGAAACCGGATGTGCCTGCTGCCGGCGGGAAAATTCATAAATACGAACGACTATCCTATGGACAGCATATTCCCAAGACGCCAATCAAACACCGGATTCAATATAAACTTGAGATATTGATATCTCAGCGGTTTGCTCCCACTGCTGTTGGCATGCACGTCATTTTAAGACCTCCTGAACCCGACACCTGGTGCCAACCTCCGAATACTAAAGACTGGATTTTAATACTTGGTTAACTACAAGATTGTTTATAAGTCTTTTACAAATTCCAAAGTCAATCGTCAAAGAGGAATCCACGTTCCTTTGTGAGACCTTCTGATTCCTGAAACCTCGTGCGATACTTCGAGTACAAAGACTTGACTTACTTCTAGACTGTTTACAACTATGTTGCCGTTTTCAGTGTCATTCGTTTAAGCCAGTAATGGAAAGGCTTAAACCGCTGTATAAAACAAAAGATATAAACAAAAAGAGTTGTTATATTTCTACTCCAGGTTGACCTTGTTTTGTATGTGGGAGAATTATTTTGATGCAATCACTCTCCGTCGTCCTTCATCAAGTGATCTTCTCATTTTCTGTGATTAAAATATAACGTGGGAAGAGAAGTGGATGGTCGTGAAGAACACCGACGTAGTCAACCCAAATTGATCCGTGTCTAATAACATGATACCTCATCAATCGGTTAAATTAATGGTTACTTATTGGTCAGGATGTAAGCCTGAAAAGTTACACTTTGAAAACACCCACAGGATAGAAAGCGCATGAGAGAGAAACAAAACACTAAGCCATCAACCCTTGACCAGAACTTCAGCTTCAGCCGCTGTGAATATCCCTGTCAATACCGCATCGGCTTTATCAGCTACGAACGTACCTTCAGTCAGCGTGGATCACCCACTTTTTGATCTTTGTTTTACGAAGCATGTACATGGATGATATTAAACTTTTCCTAATTAAAAATTTTGTTGATGATGATTAGGGTTTCTAATATTTTGATATTATTCATATACATAAGCAAAATTATCTGGGATTTTAAGATGTAGTCAAATTCTATTAAGAAAACCAAATTGTAATGAAGAAGAAGAAAATAATTTTTACCTAGTGGAATTTACTGTTTTAGCGGATTACGGAGGAAAAATTAAAGAATGCAAAAAACTTGATAAATAACTGAAACTTGCTTGGGAGGTGAAAATAGTTCTGGAACATGAAAGCGACTGTGATGTCAATCATTGTTGTAGTACTTGTAGCAATCTTCAAGAACCTAGAAAAGAAACTGGGTGAACTGAAGATTCAAGAAAGAATTGAGACGGTCCACGTCACGTCACGGTTGAAATTGAAAAGTCCTGTAGATATAAAGAGATTTGCTATCATTCCAACTTCATTGAAAACTACGAGTTATTAAACTGTGTTAAAGATTTCAACGAAGTAGAATAATAATAAAAATTGTCGTCAAGATGGCCGTCGGATAAGTAACAGCTGGGTGAACAAAAGGTGAAGCCAAGATTCGAACTTGTTTTTTTTCCTTGGGGATTCTATCGAATTGAAATGAACAACATCCTGCAGCAAAAAGCCAGGTGCTCCTGAAATGAAGGGAACTTTCTGCGCCTTTGAAAAATAGGTTCCATATTTCGTCAAAAATGATGAGATTGGCATTGGATATTGTCAGTTTTTGCCGAGAGCTGGAAGCTGTCTGACTTGTCTCATATAGAAGTCATTGATTCGTTGACCAAAGAAGTCAAGCCTACCCTAAGGTATAAAAAAGTCTTGGATAGGGGGAGAAGATTTTGTAGAGATAAATGAAGAAGAAGAAACGGAAAATTGAAAAAGAGGGAAAAGGTGATCGAGGATTAAAGACAAAAAGCGGACAGAAGATCAGAACGAAACGCGGAAGGAGCAATAAGAGGGAGAGAGAGAGAGAGAGAGAGAGAGAGAGAGAGAGAGAGAGAGAGAGAGAGAGAGAGAGAGAGAAAACGAAAGAGAAGAAAAAAGTGTTAAGAAAAGGAGAAAGATGACTGAAAGAAGAGAGTAAAAGACGAGTGAAAAAATACTTATATGGAAAGAGAGAGTAGAGTGTGAAGAAGATGATTAAAGATACGAAGAATGAAGTGAAATAAAATGAGAGATATGAAATGGAATAAAATGAAAGCCGGGGAGTAGAAGTTACTGGAGGGAAAGTAATAAAGAAATAAGACTATAGGAGACAGGGAGAAAATCAAGAAAGAAAGAAAGATTGAAAGAAAAAAGGGTATATGTTTTCAGTATGAGAAGAAAAATAAATTCAACCAAATTGTGAAATGAGTTTCGGAAAGAGAAATAAATCAAAAGAAAGTAAAACGTGGCACCTTTTCATTTTTGTTTGCTTACCTTTCTTGTCTTTTTTGAAATTAATATATTCGTTTCTGCTTTTAGCTTGGAACAATGTGTTTTATCTGCAAGCAAAACGACAAGTGGGGCCACATTTAGGAAGGATTAATTTTCTTGCCCAAGGTGTCGGACACTTTTGCTTCAAGATAATTGGCCTTGGTTTAGTTGGATTTCAACGAAGGTCACATAGTGATGCAGTAAAATGTGAATAACGTTCAAGAAATGAAGACAAACGAAATAAGAACCGATGACAAAACGAACTGATAAAAGTACATTATTTGCGAAACGCGAGAGAGGGAGGGGGATTTTCTTTGAAAAGCAAACAATCAAATCCATTGTGACAGACAAAGAGCCTCCAGTAAAAAATGTCCCGTTGTCCTTAAACGATCAGAAAGAGTTATTTATCATATTTCCTCAATTTTTCTGCTCTTCATGGATTGTCTCAGTTCAGAACAGAAAGGGGCGGTATTGTGTCGCATTATAAGTTATTAAGAGAACCTTATGTTTATAGCACGAATGTGGGTTTTGCATTAATTTCAACTCAATGCAGACCTTTTACCAGTCTTATTAAATATATTGTACTAGTTAATATTGAGAGGCAAATGAATTAAGTTTAGATATTTTCATCAGCGAAGAAAATATTTTTTTGGCAATCATTATTTAATAAACAAAGTTTACTTAAGTTTACCAATATTTACATGTCTATTGCCATCATACTGAAAATATTGTCTATATATAGAAAAGATAAAAGCAACTCTGAAAAACAACCTTGTAGTTCATGAATATTTGTTTAACAATAATTTCCTTTTGATTTTTTATCAATATTTCAATGTTTATTAACACCTTTCTCACAGTACTGTAGATCAATTCTGAAAAACATCCTTACAGCTAATCAAAATTTGATGAAAAATCAAGTTTCCTTGATTTTTTTAATATTTCTGTTATATTGTTATAATCCTCATAATTTTATCTCCATAAAGGATGAATTCCACTCTGAAAACCAGTTTCATGATGAAGCAATATTTGATAAACAAACAATCAAGTGTCCTCGTTAATATTTCTTTGTTTATTGCTGTCATC
Organism: Sepioteuthis lessoniana; assembly: GCA_963585895.1. Classification (NCBI taxonomy): domain Eukaryota; kingdom Metazoa; phylum Mollusca; class Cephalopoda; order Myopsida; family Loliginidae; genus Sepioteuthis; species Sepioteuthis lessoniana. Next base: position 48,421,224 of record OY757935.1, on the reverse strand, counting down.
CTCGCAAATTTAATTAGAGAAAGGATGAAAGTTATTTTAACGCACATTTTTGGAGCTAATATTTGATCATCAATCAATACTTAAACAATCAGGTTTTCTTGATCTTAATAGTGAGATACACAATCTTAGTATTTTAAAATCCCTTCAGTTATTTGATTCGTTATAAATAAACAAAATAAACATAATCCATTTTTAAATAAAGGAAATTGTCCTTATATTAATAGAAAATGTCGACTTAACCTATAGACTCGAGGTATTTATGAAACACACTGGCAAAAAATGCGCAGTCGTTCACTACAAGAGCAGACAATCTTTCAAAACTTTGACGATTTACAAAAAGAATGTCGTGGTAAATCATTTAATATCAAATTATGAATAGGACTGAATAGAAACTAATAGCAACTGATTTTATAATACAATAATATAAGTAGTACTAAACTAAGTGTTGGTTGGTTAGTTGGTTGGTTGGTGTTTAAGGTACAAGATAAATTAAGAGGCACATATCTGAAAGAACCGACAGAATACATACAAAATCAGATAGATAAGATTAGAGACTCAGTGGAAGATAGGCAATCTAGGATAGCCTGGCAAACAATCAGCGAAGTGAGTAGAAGGAAGAGCACAACCAAAGCAAAATTAACCGCTGCAAACCAACTAGAAAAAATAAAACTATGGAAACAACATTTCGAAAATCTACTAAGAAACCCACCTAAAGTAACGCACGAACCAATCACCACAATTATGAGTAAGCAATTGGACATTAAACTGGGACCGTTCACACAAGAAGAACTCGACTCTGTTCTTAAAAAACTTAAAAATAGGAAAGCTGCAGGGCTTGACGAGATTCCGCCAGAAGTATGGAAGACCCGACAATTTGACGACACATTGCTCCGACAATGTAAGGCTGTCTATAATCAAAATCAGATAGACAGATGGATGAAGGAATGCATCCTCCTCTTCCCTAAAAAGGGTGACCTCGGATTAGCCAAGAACTATCAAGGTATAACACTTACTTCAATAGCAGCCAAAATTTACAATGCCCTACTACGAAACCGCATAGAACCCAAAATCGACAACATCCTTAGAAAAAACCAAAATGGCTTCCGAAGAAATAGATCCACGACCTCACAAATATTGACTATCGGTAGAATCCTTGAAGGCGTACGGGCAAAAAACCTACAGGCGACATTACTACTTGTCGACTTTACCAAGGCCTTCAATTCCATTCACAGAGGGGAGATGGAACAAATCAGACTAGCATACGGCCTGCCAAAAGAAACGGTTGCAGCAATAACGATTCTCTATAGAAACACCAAAGTGAAAGTACGTTCACGTGGTGTACTGGTTAAAGCGATGGACTGCGGAATCGTAGTACGCGAGTTCGTACTCCAGTCGCGTTATTACGTTCACTTTCGGGCAAATACCCTTGGGAAAGGTATGAACCCCCTTATCTCCCTCCAGCTATGGGTAAATAGTAGGGCAGACTAGGTTCTTCAGCCTTGGTTAGGCAACTAGTCTAGGAGAAGGAAAACTCTGAATTAAAACCTGTTAAACTCCGCTTAAAATTTGACCTTGTGTCATACCTGCCCGAGCGGAGGGGTTGGGAAATAGGAATGGAGACACAGATCGCTTCGATATTGTAGCAGGAGTACTACAAGGGGATACACTAGCCCCATACCTCTTTATCATCTGTCTAGACTACGTGCTTAGAACGTCGATCGATAAAATCAGAGTGAACGGCTTCGAGCTGACAAAGAAAAGAAGCAGAAGGTACCCCGCAAAAACAATTACTGACGCCGACTACGCCGATGACATAACTTTACTAGCAAATACACCCAACCAAGCCGAGACACTACTGCATAGTTTGGAACGAGCCGCCGCAGGCATTGGCCTCCATGTCAATGCACATAAAACTGAATATATGTGCTTTAATCAAGCATGCGACATTTCCACACTAGATGGAACCTCTCTGAAACTGGTTGACAAATTCACCTACCTAGGAAGACGTTGACACAAGGCTAACAAAGGCATGGACAGCTATCGATAAGCTATCGGTCATATGGAAATCAGACCTGACCGATAAAATGAAACGCAGTTTCTTCCAAGCAGCAGTCGTGTCGATACTGCTGTTTGGATGCACCAGTTGGACGCTTACAAAACGGCTTGAAAAGAAGCTAGACGGCAACTACAAAGGATGCTGCGACCACGCAGGACACTGCTGGAGGAGCAGAGACGAGCTCATAATTGATATACTCCTATGGACCCCTATCTTTGGCCGAGCAAAAGCAGGACGACCAGCTCGAACATACATACAGCAGCTATATGAAGATACGGGATGTAGTCCAGAAGACCTGCTGGAGGCGATGAACGATTGGGAAAAGTGGCGAGAGAGGGTCAGGGTTATCCGTGCAGGCGGCACGACATGATGATATATATATATATATATATATATATATACTTGGTGCATTCAATAAGTTTCCAGACTTTTTTGTACAGGCATTTAAAATCGTCGTAGACTTTTGAAAATTCAGTATGTTATTGCCATACATCTTATGAGATGACTGACTAACTTTTATGATTTCACGTTAGAAGAACGAGATGCAATGAAATTCTGTTTTAAACTTGGAAAAAATGCCACAGAAACGTATGGAATGCTTCAGACTGCTTTTGGAGCATCTTGCATGAATCGAGCATCAGTTTTTGAGTGGCATAAGAGATTCAAGAAAGGCAGGGAGTCTGTAAGAGATGGGAGGAGTAAGGAAGTCAATACACCAGAGTTGATTAGCCAAGCGATTAGGGTTAGGCTTTCTATGTTGAGGTTGTAAGGGAGTTCAGGAAGAGATTCTGTTGAAAGAAGCCAGCACTCTTCAAATCGGGTCAGTGGCATTTCCACGAGGACAATGCACCAGTCCACAACTCCATCCTTGTCACAGACTATTTGACCCAGATGGGCATCAAGACAGCTCCTCAGCCTCCCTATAGTCCAGACCTTGCTTCCTGTAACTTTTGCTTATTCCCTAAACTCAGAGGCTGTCGTTATGAGACAATTGAGGAGGTGAAAAAGGCTGTGACGAAGGTCATTGACACACTCACACATAAGGACTTTGATGGGGCCTTTAAGAAGTTGTTGGAACGGTACAACAAGTGAATTGCTGCCGTAAGAGATTAGTTCGAAGGGGACTAGAGTTTCATGTATGTTCTATCAATAAAAGTGCCCATACGAAAAAAGTCTGGAAACTTATTTAATGATCCTCGTATATATATATATATATATATATAAAGACAATGACTTCTTTGACATTGTTGCTAGTGTTTTGCAAGGGGATACATGAGCCCCATATCTGTTCATAATCTGAACTACTTACTTAGAACGTCGATTGATCTAATGAAAGAAAAAGTTTTACACTAAAAAAGACAAGAAGCAGACGATACCCCGCACAAACTATTAAGGACATAGACTACGCAGATGACATAGCGCATCTAGTAAATATACCCACCCAAACTGAATCTCTGCTACATAGTTTGGAGCAGGCAGTAGGTAGCATTGGCCTACATGTGAACGCAGACAAAACGGAGTACATGTGTTTTAATAAAAAAGGAGACATTTCCATACAGGTGGTTCTCTGAAACTAGTGGACAAGTTCACGTACCTCGGAAGCAGCATCTAAAAATGAGATCAATATTTTTCTGGTGAAGGCATGGACTGCTATCGATACATTATCGATCATATGGAAGTCAGGCTTATCCGATAAGATAAAACACAAATTTTTCCCTGCAGTGGACATGTCAATTCTAATATATGGATGCACCACATGGACACTGACGAAGCGTATAGAGAAAAAGCTTGACGAGAATTGCAGAAGAATACTAAGAGTTATACTGAACAGGTCCTGAAAAACATCAGCTGTACGGCCACCTACCTCCCATCTCTAAAAACAATCCAAATAAGATAAACAAGACATGCAAGACATTGCTGGAGAAGAAAGGATGAACTCATAAGCAACTTTCTCCTATGGACCCCTTCACACGTATGTGCAAGTGTTAGACGACCAACTAGAACTTATCTGTACAGACTCACGACTTGGTCTAGAAGACCTGCTGGAAGCGATGGATGGTAGAGACGAATGGAGAGAGAGAGAGAGAAAGTGAGTGAGAGAGAGAATCAGGGAAATCCGTGCTTGCGGCCTGACATGATAATGATGATGATAGATTCAATTTAAAAAAGTGATACGACATCGAGCATAATGGCCACTGAAGGTTGCCTTTTAGCGAGAATTTTTACGTCGTAAATCATGAATATACGAGTTTGTGTTCTAAGTGAAAAAAATAGAGATAATTTGCATGATTTAAAAGAAGTTTGTTTTGGTGTCTGATCAACCTTCGTGTATCATTTAATGCAAATCTCTCTCTCTCTCTCTCTCTCTCTCTCTCTCTCTCTCTCTCTCCTAACTCAGTTTAAAAAATTAGACTAAATGGCAGAACAAGAAATTGTTCTTCTTACTTTGACCTTTTTTTATTTAAAAAATCAATGTTTTTTTTAAGTAGAAATATTTTCTGCACCTTTCATTTCTTTACCTTTATTGTTCTTGCTCAGACCATAAAAATGTGAGGGTATTGTTTTACCTCAACCGTGACAGCTATAAAAGGACATTTAGTCTGCTTATCAAGCAGCTTGGACCTTATCTTATTGTTATATTGTGCCAGACTTTAATGACACTTCTGTATCGCTCGGCAATAGAATAATAATCACTCCAGGACACAAGCCTGGACGAAACATATGGAGATGACTACCTTATGAAGGATGAAGAAATCAGTCTGCCCAACAATCTACCCACAACTAAGAAAAGAACGATTCAGGCCTTCTCGAAAAGGCATTGAAGCACAAGTGAAGCATCAACAAATGTGATGTAGTTCAAAGGAAAGTGAAGCGAAAAGTTCGCCATCAGCTTGGCTATAAAAGTTGGTATCCAGTCGCCTTGTTGATCTCCTTGACAAGTTGCCAATTAAGACTAAATAACCACAAATTCTCTGCTATTTACCCATAGCCGAGTGAAGAAATGGATTTATGCCTTTTCCCAATGGCATTGGTACAAAGTGAACGCAGACTGTCTCGGCCGATACTTGTAATAGGCTTGCCGATCCATTATCCATTAGACGATCTACACCCCCATTTATAATCTTTATGATTTCTTTACGACCCCACATCACATCCGTGCATTTAATAATAATATGGCGCTAAGATTGATTTTTTGCTATTCGTTTTTTTTAACAACCAGTACACCAAGTACAACACACTTGTATACCATATTAGCAGAGATGCACACCTTCTTACACACGTATAACCTTCCAATTATTCATATAACATGTGGCGCAGATATAAAGGCAGATTCTGTTTAATTTCGAGACAAAGGCAAAATCGACAATAACCTGCCTCAAGGGAAATAACTCTTGTGAATATCGAATTCAACTCACGTAGCAGACGGTATCATACTTGTCTAACATGGCTGCTTACACAGCTTGTCATCCTGATCGCAGACCACTAACTCATCCAACCCTCTCCAAACTAATCGTTCGTATCTTCTTCTTCTACTTCTTCTTCTACTTCTTTACTCGGTTGATAAATCGTTTCGAAAAAGTGTTTAGATTTATCGATACAATCCGAAACACTGACGAGACGGCGAGAATGGTGAGGAAAATAAACTGTCCATTGCCCGATGAGAGGAGTAGAAAAAACGAAGGTGGGAGAATGAGCAAGAGAAGTGATAGGAAAGAAAGGTTAGAGATGGGAGTTGAAGGAAGAGACGGAGCAGAAAGAGCTATTACGAGTCGTTTTTGCTGGATATATGTGCACTCTTGAATGTATATATTAACAATAGATAAATCTTTGAGCTTACATATACTCATATAAGTTGTCTCTTTAATACTACTCTCCACCAACATCTCACCTACCCTCTCTCTCTCTCTCTCTCTCTCTCTCTCTCTCTCTCTCTCTCTCTCTCTCAACACGCTATCACGTCTAGCTCGATGGTTGAGATACTTGTAATCGAAGTCGGTGCTTGTACCAAAGTAAAAGCTCATATTTCGAATGTTTGTTTTTAGCGTAAACAGTACTTTCACAATCTTCCCACCACCTTTTTTCTCTATTTTAATATTGTATTAAAATGAATTAATCTTTGTACATACACATATGCAATATATACATACACACACAAGTATATATATACATATATATATATGGTTTGTTATATCTTTAAAGATTTCTCAATGTAGGCGATAGGCCGTATGTAGATCTACGGATAGCGTAGACAAAGGTACTTGATGGTTGTCAGTTGCTATCATTAGAGTAAGTGGTCCCACGCCGTGGGTATCCCTTCATATGCTACTGAGTGGAGCATGATGAGAATTGTGATCTAGTTAATTCTGGAAAATAAACAAGATCCACCATTACAGAGTGCCCCACAAACTGAATCATCCTCCCCATAGTACATAAAGAAATACCCATAGTACATAAAGAAATATCCACTGTGTAAGAACCATTAAATATAAATATCGCGCACACGAGCAAATAACAGTCACCAAGGATCGTTCTCTTTGTGTCTACACTATTCAAACAATTTTAATTGTATATAACAGCCGGCTTAATGAGATATTTTACACAGCCAATCTATTAGTATTTGAACCTAAGCAAAATGCAGGATTTCGAATAGTGATTTTCCGATCAAATCAAGCTTCCTCGTGATTGAAAATTTGTCAAATCTGTGTCTGTCTAGTCGCAATATTACACCCACTAACGCACTAATAAACTTGGTAACGGTATGAACTCTAAGCTATGGATTTTATAGTATCACTACTATTCTTTTCCAAAGATGTCTTTGGTAGTGAATCACCCACAAAGGTTAATATGCCATTAAAAACAAAGAAATAAAACCAAACGAATAATTTATAATGATGCTATGCGCTTCCTCAGAAAATGATTTAGAAAAATTGTGTATTTTAGGAAAGAAAGAATTTTTTTCCAAATTATGATTTGATGGAGTGCATAGCATGTGAAACGTCATCATAAATTCTCCAATAAATTTGGTTTTCATATATTTTTCTTCCATTCTGTCATAGATTTTATTCATATATATATATATATATATATATATATGTGTGTGTGTGTGTGTGTGTGTGTCTGTGTGTGTGTGTGTGTGTGCGTGTGTGTGTGAACTTCTGCCAAGTAAATATCTGTGAAAAAGGATCTGCTAACAAAATAAGCGGCGAGAACAATTCAGTTTAAATAAATATTTGTAACCCAGTTAATGAGGCGAGGCGAGCAAAAGCGAATATGTAAATTTATATATAACAAATATGGATTCTTATTCTCTTCCCTTCTTTGCTGGGAAGGAGTAAGTATTAGAGATTGAATAAATACAACTCACAGTATTTCGGTAAAATTCTATATTCTCAATTATCCAAAGTTTCCCACTATTTATCTTCATCTGCTATTCGTCACTCTGAAAAAGCGCTATGTTTTGTTTTATCTCGAAACCCAAGAAAAGTTTCTTTTTTTTCTTTTTGACGATTTCTTCACTTTTGGAGTTTATTTATTCTGCTGTTCCATCGATATTTCATTGTTCGAGTCGGAACTGGAGAGAAATATATGATCGGCTTAGCTATTCAGGGGAAACAGGCAACTATTTGCGAGCGGGTGGGGTTTCAGGTGGAATGTGGAATCGATCGAAGAGGAAGCTCAGACAAATTCTGGTTACACTCGGCTGGAATGATTCCCAGCCAAAACGGCAGTAGGCGAGAGGATGAAAATGAAAAATTTGGGAGAGAACTGGTCACATGTCGAGGGCTCAGGGTCAACCAGATTCAATTTCTTTCATTTTCTTGCAAGTGTTATGACAAGAAATGTCCGTATATTCTTATTTATAATTCTCGACACACACACACACACTCTCTCTCTCTCTCTCTCTCTCTCTCTCTCTCTCTCTCAACCGAAGTTTGTTCATATCTATTTCATTCTGTTCATATCTATCTATCTATCAGTTTCAGTTAACTTATGTATCTGTTCGTATCTCTCTCATTTTGTTTATATATATATATATATATATATATATATTGTGTGTGTGTGTGTGTGTGTGTGTGTGTGTATATTTTCTCACATATTACATCATATGACCAAGATCTCTGTGTCTATGCTATCCTAACATATGTGCTTGAGTGTGTGTGCGTGTGAGTGAGTGTGTATACATGTGGTCTGCCGATCACATAGGCGATGAAATGACAATCACCAAGCGTCGCTGACTGTATCTACTCTTTCCTCACTTAAATGTCGATCTATCAATCCATCTGATTCCATGTCGATCTATCAATCCATCTGATTCCATGTCGATCTATCAATCCATCTGATTCTCTTTTCATCTATCTTGCTCATTTACTCGTTCTTTCTTTTTAACTTTTTGTTTTTGTTTTTGTTTTTGTTTTGTTCTTTGTTTTTTGTTTTTTCACTTCACACGTTTTCCGTTTTTAATTTCGTTTTTTATTCCTAATTTGTTTACTCTCTCTCTCTTTCTCTCTCTCTCACTATCTCTCTCTCTATATATATATAGATATATATTATAAAATCGTGATGTTAGCATGGAATACCTTGACACTTTTGCAGTCTATCCTAATCGTCAATCGCTCCTGATGGGTCCTCTAGACGACATCCAGTGTCTGTATAAAGCGTATGTATATAAGTCCTGTCTGGTCAGCCAATACTAGCGCGTCATGAGTAGAAATTCATAAGAAAACGTTGCTTATGATATTGTCGTTACTTCTCCCACAGTGCCCAGGATATCTTGTTTGTCTAGAAGGGTTGATTTGTGAGAAAAGAACTCAATGACTATACAGTTGCTGCTGCTCCAAGACTTTTTCAAAACAGCATGCAACATTCTTGCATAATTTCCATCTAGCTTTTTTCAATGCATTTTGTTTGTTTTAGGTTATTTGGCTTAATGGCGTTTCAACCTTTAATGGTTACTTAATGCCAAATCCTGTTTATATATATACACACACACACACAGACACACACACACACACACACACACACACATATATATATATATATATATATATATATATATATATAATTTGCAAATAAATAGTTTGTAGGTAACTTTATTCTTAAACGATTAAGAGTTCATTAGTTTGCACACAGTTGAATAGTTTAAATTATTGCTATTTAACACAAACAATTCAATCCAATATTAATCATTTGTTTATACACGGTTAAATGCTCTCAAGTGTTGTCATTCAACACTAATAATTCTATTTGATATTAATAATTTCTTTGCATAACGTTTAAATGGTTTCAAGTATTGTTATCTCCACACAAATTACCCTTAGCCACTGCCTTCTACCACTTTTTAAATAAAATAGGGTTGAGTACTTGTTTGCCATAAAAACACGATCGGAACTATCATATAGGGCTTGACATGACCAGCCGACTGATCGGATCGGACTGCTCGAATCTCCCGTTTAGCTAGTCGGGGCCAAATTGAAATGATGCAGGTCATTTAATCACTTCAGTTGCAGCGTCACGGACACCTCACCCACCAAAATCCCGTCCCCAACCATTACAGGTCATCACCCATAGCCGTAGCCCTGTTGGAGATAAGTCTTACTCCTATGCAGAAGTGCAGTCGGCGTCTTCTCCAGCCTCATCCTACTGGGCATGCGGTTTGTTAGATTCCAAATGATGCATCCATATAACAGTACTGACACTATAAAAAAGGCAAGAAGCAGACGATACCCTGCACAAACTATTATGGACTACTCAGATGACATAGGCTAATACACCCACCCAAGCCGAATCCCTGCGGCATAGTCTAGAGTAGGCAGCAGGTAACATAGGCCTCCCTGTCACTGCAGACAAAACGGAATATGTGTGCTTTTATCAAAATAAAAAAGGAGGCATCTCCATACTAAAAAGTGGTTCTCTGAAACTAGTGGACAAGTTCACATACGTCTTATCTACGAAAAACGACATCAATCATACGTCTTATCTACGAAAAACGACATCAAACGAAGGCATGGACTGCTATCGACAGGCTATTGGTCATATGGAAGTCAGACCTATCCGATGAAATAAAACGCAGTTTTTTCCAGGCAGCGGTCGCGTCCATACTACACAGAGGATGCTGACTAAGCGTATAGAGAAAAAGCTTGACGGCATGCGCACAAGAATGCTGCAAGCTGTATTGAACAAATCCGGGAAACAACATCTTACAAAGCAGCAACTGTACGGCCACTTGCCTCTCATCTCTGAAGCCATCCGTGTCCGACGAACAAGACATGCTAAACACAGTGACGTTCTCCTCTGGACCCCTTCACACGGACGAGCAAGTGTTGGACGACCAGCTAGAACTTATCTACAGCAGCTCTGTGCGAACACAGTATGTAGCCAAGAAGAGCTGCTGAAAGCGATAGACGAGAGAGCCGAGTGGCGAGGGAGAGTCTGGGAAACTATACTTCAGGCACAGCATGCTGCTGCTGCTGATATTTTTAAATAATGAGGAACCATCTCTAATTTAAGCTGTAAGCCTATGAAATTAGAAGACCAATTTACGTTCCTCAGAAGTAGTATCTAATCAACTGAAAGTGACGTCACAATACCCATAGCGAAGGTGTGAACTACTATTGATATGCCGCCCATCCTATGGAAATCTGATCTCTCTGATAAAATAAAAAGGGAATTTTTAAGAGTGCTATGATTAACATGTTGTTAAAGATCTTAGTGCCCCACCAATAATAAACACTTATCATCATCATCATCATCATCATGTCGTGCCGCTAGCACGGATATCCCTGACCCTCTCAGGCCACTTCTCCCTATCGTTCATCGCCTCTGGCAGGTGTTCAGGGCTACATCCCGTATCCTCACATAGCTGCTGTATGTATGTTTGAGCTGGCCGTCCTGCTTTTGCTCGGCTATATGTGGGGGTCCATCGGAGTACATCACTTATGAGCTCGTCCCTGCTTCTCCAGCAGTGTCCTGCATGTCTGGTTCGTCTAACTTTGATAGTTTTCGTGATGGGAAGTTGGTGGCCGTATAGTTGGTGCTTTGTGGGGTGTTGCCTCCAGGACTTGTTCAATATTGCTCGCAGCATTTTTGTGTAATTACCGTCTAGCTTTTTCTCCCGCCGTTTTGTTAGCGTCCAAGTAGTGCATCCATATAGCAGTATCGATACGACCGCTGCTTGGAAGAAACTGTATTTCATTTTATCGGTCAGGTCTGACTTCCATATGATCGATAGCTTACCAATAGCAGTCCATGCCTTCGTTAGCCGTGTGTCGATGTCTTTTTCGGTTGATTAGACACTGCTTCCTAGGTAGGTGAACTTGTCTACTAGTTTCAGAGAGCTTCCGTCTAGTGTGGAAATACCGCCTGTTTGATTAAAGCACATGTATTATGTTTTGTGTGCATGGGGGTCAATGCATGCGGCGGCTTGTTCCAAACTATACAGTACTGTTTCGGCTTGGTTGGGTGTATTTGCTAGTAAAGCTATGTCATCGGCGTAGTCGGCGTCGGTAATTATTTTTGCAGGGTACCTTCTGCTTCTTTTCTTTGTCAGCTCGAAGCCGTTTTCTTTGATTTTATCTATCGATGTTCTAAACACGTAGTCTAGACAGATGATAAAGAGGTATGGGGCTAGTGTGTCCCCTTGCAGTACTCCTGCTACAATGTCGAAGTATTCTGTGTCTCCATCCGGTGAACGTACTTTCACTTTGGTGTTTCTATAGAGAATCGTTATTGCTGCGACTTTCTCTTTTGGTCGACCGTATGCTAGTAGGATTTGTTCCATCTTCCCTCTGTGCATGGAATCAAAGGCCTTGGTAAAGTCGACAAATAGTATTGTAGCCTGTAGTTTTTTTGCCCGTACGCCTTCAAGGATTCTACGGATAGTCAATATTTGTGAGGTCGTGGATCTATTTCTTCGGAAGCCATTTTGGTTTTTCCTAAGAATGTTGTCAATTTTGGGTTCTATGTGGTTTCATAGTAGGGCATTGTAAATTTTGGCTGCTATGGATGTAAGTGTTATACCTCGGTAGTTCTTGGCTAATCCGAGGTCACTCTTTTTATGGAAGAGGAGGATGCATCCCTTCATCCATCAGTCTATCGGATTTTGATTATAGACTGCGTTACAGTGTCGGAGCAGTATGTCGTCGAATTGTCTGGTCTTCCATACTTCTGGGTGAATCTCGTCCAGCCCTGCGGGAAGATAGGCAATCTCGGATAGCCTGGCAAACGATAAACAAAGTTAGTAGAAGGAAGAGTACAACCAAAGCTAAATTGAAAGCTACAAACCATAAGAAAGAATAAAACTGTGGAAAGAGCATTTCGAAAATCTGCTAGGAAACCCACCGAAAGTTACACTTGAACCAATCACCAGAATTATTTGTAAGCAATTGGATATTAAACTAGGCCCGTTCACTTAAGAAGAACTCGACTCAGTTCTTAGAAAAATTAAAAAAAAACACTTCTATTAAAATAAATATTGCACCCAAACTAGACACAAACAACCCTATACCTACAATCCCCCTCCGCAAGAAGTTGATCGATTAATGCGATCAAAAGCACTTGTGAGCAAATCTTAGGGTAACCTCTCTATTAACTGGACCCTGATAGAAAGAAACAAGCAGGAAAGCTAGAGAAAAAAATTATAATAAAGACGAAAAGTTCCGTGAATGTTAACCAAGCCTGTATAAAGAATATATATATATATATATATATATATATATATATATATATATATATATATGCCATTACTCAGTAAAAAAGAAATAAAAAGTATCGAAAGTCACCAATTGATAGAATCGCCGAATGTAAACCTTTAAATTTGCTTTATTTTGCTTTGCATTCTTTGTTTGATAACATATCAACCTTTGTGGGTTATTCAATACCAAAACCTTTCTTATAGAACAGTTATGGTACTATTTAACCCATAGATGGAAGGTTAAGAGTGTTCATACCTTACACTTGGGAATTAGACTGAAAGTAATATTTTCACTAATGTTCGAACTTGCTTGTAATAGTCGAGCATATTAACCACAACGCAGTGGTGACTTCCCACCTTTGAATTTGAACCTCAAAGCTTATCTTTTATTTTTCCTGTTTTTCTGCGGTTTTTAAATACGATACCGATTTTTTCATTCAAAGGATTGTCAACTTGGCTTTTTGATTAAACTTGAGAAAATAAATGCCTCCTGTTCTATGTTTTATATGTATTCGATACAATTTGACTGACTTGTTTTTTTTCCATTTAAGATATTGATGCAACATAATCTACTTTCATTTTCCTTCTTAATCTTGTGCGAAATTAAACTAAGTTTAATAAATATACTTATACCGGTGAATTAGTGCATGTAATCCTATGAAATGTAGAAGGAACTTCCGTCTTATGAAAAACCGCGGTGAAGGTAACCCATCAAAATAGAGAAGGAAACTCCAGCATCAAACTTCCGCTAACTTGTAGGTATCTTCCTTATCCTCTTACGCAACTTGTATAATTTCACAAGTTAAATTAGTTATTAATCGGGTTGTTAGAATAGTAATTTAGATGGTAATGACGGCTATCATGTGTCAAGATGTAGTAGTCATCATCATCAATTCTATGTGATTATTAGGGGTTGAATTACGGCCAATGATTTTATTATCAGAAGGTTTAATATTAATTTCCTACCGCCAGTGTTTCAAGACAATTAGCTGCTTTTAAAAAAAAGAAGGAAAAAGCCAATAAATTCTGGAATGCATTAAAGATGGCTTGGCAATTCTAATATGGACACCTCATTAGTTACGAAGGGAAACAATATTTGCTTTCTACAAGTATTTGTGTGTGGGGGGTGTTTATAAGTATTGTTTACTGACACTAAAAGTCAATTTGGTTTCAAAGATACAAAATATCCTCGAAGCAACTATTCTCTTTTGTCAAGGATAGCGTCTTTATTAAGTGATGAGATGCATTATATTTTCCCATAGTCTTTTTTTTTTTCACTCGTCGATCAAATTAGACAGAGAAGAATTCGAGGAAAAAAATTGATATAATTCCATTTCGGAAAAGTGAAAGAGAAATTGACTTTAATACAAATTAGATAGTGAGATAATTGAATTTGAAAATCTCTGAAAAAAGAAAAAAGAAATTTCGATATCGTTTCAAAGCGTGCTATTTCGAAAAGAAATTCAACTCTCGGGAATAATTTGAATAGAAAGAAAAATTTAAGCCTCTTCTTCCTTGGAGCAACGTTTGTCATTTGGGAAAAGAATTAGTCCATTTTTGTTTAAATGTACTATTGAGGTGTTTTTACTAAAGGCCACCAATAAAGTGGCAGATTTTTCGGTGAATTCAAAAGAAATATTACAGGCGTTTATTTGAACTAATTTATTACTTGAGTTTGAATTAAAAGAACTAAGACATTTTTTCACCGAAAGACCAAAGAAAATGTCAGAAAAAGTTAGAATCACTAAAATTTTGCAATGTAGTTTACATGAAGAAGGAACCAAAGCTTTGACTCCTTTTTATAGATTTTCGTTGTAAGACATAAAGAAGAGTTAAAAGTTGAATAACCTTTAAGTTCAAATTTACATCAATAAAGAGAAAGCTCCAATGACTACTTGTTTCATTGGATTTCGACATTTTCATTTATAACGTAAAAGAGAGAGTGAGAGGTTATATCTGTAATTCTTCACAAACGGAGTTTGAATTCAGAGTTTTCTTTTTCTTAGACTGGTTGCCATACCAAGTTTAAAGAACCTAGTCTTCTCTACAATTTTTCCATAGCTAGAGAGAGAATAGCTGGATTCATACCTTCCCCAGGGTATGTGAATACGCTATGTGAAATGCAAACAGCCTCGTCCAGGATTTGAAGTCTGCTTACTGTCTCAATTTTCTACAACGATAATCATTACACCATTTGTAGAGTGGAACATATTAGCCAACTGAATGGTTTAGGTCAAGTTGCAGACATCTTTATCTTTAAAGAGGAAAATAAAAATATATAAGCGGAAAAAAATTACCTTTATTCATTCTACTGATGGAATGAATGAAACTTGTATTGAAGGCGAAATATCTATATATGTAATATATAAAATAAGATGATCACAAAACAGGATAAAAACTACATTTTCACGTATTAAAAGATTTTACAGATTAGAAATAGCTTTAGCGTAAAATTTCTATCATATGTATATACATTATCACTAAAACGGTTACAACTAGCAACATTAATACAGTATTCTATGCACCAAAATAAAAAGCAGTGTTTCGATATTCTAGGGATAAGATTTTAAAATAGAATTCATACGAGTTTAACGAACGTTATCTAAAAGTGGGCCCATATCGGCACGTCTAAGGTCAATTGAATTCTTTTATTTTTAGTTTTATTTTAGTTTTCTCTATATCTGATGTTCTATCGAAGTCTTGGGATCATTCACTTTAGTCGTGTGGGTCAATCTAAAGCTAAATTACAAAGTGCTTCACTTTGGGTCGAAATTTTGATAACAATTAACTGATTCCACGAAGACAAATAACTTATAAATTTTTTCTTCTAACCACAATTTATATTGTTTTGATTTCTCGTTTGAAATATATACTCTATTTAAATGAACCATTGAACTTCTAGTTTTTCACCAAACTTTATATTCCCAAATATATTCACTTAGTCTCGTATTATTTGTGTAACTTTTATTCCTCAAGGAATCTTTGTGATTCCTTCCTCGGTCGCTCGGTTGATTCTTTATATTCCGGTCTGTTGTAATTTATACAATGGCTAGGTGGATCTTTTTGATCAAGCATTTAATTGCCAATTTACTCGTTCTACAATTGCAATGATGGTTTATTTCATTATTTTGTTTTTCTTATTTTTATAATTTTTTGGTTATACTTTTGTATATATGATTCATACAGTTATAACTAATTCTTATTGTTTGGATTTTTTTAATATATTTTATGTAGTTTTCTTGTTGCCGAGGAATGTTTATCAATCAATTTATTCCCACTTTCGTTATTAAACGGGTTTTAAACAATATTATATTTCTACTTCTTTGAACATTTTATTTTTTAATATTATCAAAAACAAGAGTAGTTTACTTGTAATCGCTATTCTTCATTGCGTAAATGTATTCTCTGTTATCCTATTGAAAGACTATTCTTACTAGTGTAACATATTGACCTTCGACCGAGCTGTCAATCAAGAAACGGGTGCATCCGGTCGAAGATATCGGAATATCACCCTGACCCGTGAACGCAGATGCGACGCCCACAGGAAGCAGGTGGATGTTAAATAATTGTATAACCAGGTACCACAGACGGCTTGGGTTAGTTGGAGTTCGAGTTGCAGTTCAGTTCCAGTCGCAGTTGCCCGTGGAGTGAGAACCAGCTACAAACAGAGGGCTTGAGCCCTCAGGACCCCGGTTGAGCAGTGCAGCAGGATGAGGAAGAAGTACTGCTATAGTCAGAGGAACTTGGGGTCAATATGTTGCAGTCTGCCTCCGTCTCCAGCTCACCTCTCACACATAACCAATATCAACCCTTTCGCAACCCTTTCGCAACCCTTTCGAGAATAAAGTGTGAGAGGTATATTTTTCTAAAGAAGTGTGTTCGTTCGTCATTATTGTTGATTATGTTTCCGCATGTATATGTATACGTATAGTTGTATGAGACTATACAACACTAGAATTCACAGACTGTCTATAGCTTGCTGACGTCGGAACTTGTTTGAATACAGTCTGAAGATGATTAAAACAGGTACGCTGTTATGCTTTCAGAGCAGTTTACTCTCCTCTTTTTCCAAATTGAACGTCATATCCAAGAATGTTCATGTTTGTTTTTATTTCAATTTGAATAACTTTATTACGCTTTTTCTGATTATATCTGTTGATATTTAAAAATTTTGCTTTTTAAGGACCAAGAATCTTTAAAGTCCAGTACGTTCCTTGTTTTCTATTTCGCTCATCTTGTACAATAGATATATTTAACTTAATTCCCATATTTCCGTTCCATCAAAGTTTCTAAGTGAAACGTCATTTCTAATTGTTTTCTTTTTACTCATATATTCCTTGTTATATGTTATCTGCAGTAATACGAGAAATGGACTCGGGTTATGCAGATGTCTGTTGCTTGGTGGTGTATGTGTTTGCTGCTTGGTGAAGCTGGAGCTGATCTGCAGTTGGTACTGGCAGCTGCATCGTCATCTTGTAGTATCTGCCAAGGGGTGTAGTGAGGAAACCAGAGGTAATCCTCAGAAGACTTTCAGAAGTTAGCTCTTAAAAGGACTGGTTTAAGACTTAGCCTTGAGAAAGGTTGTTGGAATGAGAAAGCAGCAGTGATTGGGTGGAAACTGGCATGGGCTGTGCTGGATTCGCGGCTGTAATTGGTTGGATTCCACGTCGGCTGCTTTGTTTTGTGGTAAGGACACAGACTCCACGTTTGGCAGCTTCCTGCTGGAAGAGGAACAGATACCTCTCCTCGGTCACAAAGGCCTGCCACGCTCTTGATTTTTCAGTCGCTCCCTGCTGTGTTTATATGAAAACAGCAGCTGCTTTTTTACTAGGCTGAGTGAAGGGGTTTCTATGGACAGGAAGTTCCTTTATTAATAATAATAATAATAATAAGTAACAATGAAATACTTCATTGTACTTCAAAGAGGAGCTTTTAAATATGATGTATTTTATCCTGTGGTTACGATCTCACTAACAATGGTCTACTTACCCAGCTTGCTTACCAGGTGTCTCTCTACCGGCCCATGGGACCGTCTTGTTCTGTGTCCAGTATATCTTCTTGGACAGTTCCCTCTGCAAGACATTACCTTCTGTGCTATTTGTAAAATAATAATTCATTACGTTTCATAATCCCGACCTTTTCGTCTTTATATATATACATAAAGTTTTCTTTGCATTTAAATAGCTTTATCAAGAATTTTTTTCTGTTATTGAAGGATATAAATCCTTTATATCAAACTGTATGAATGTGCAGTCACCTACAGAATGTCTTAATTTTGTGAATAAAGTGACTAATACTATTTTGCTGATTTTACCAATATCCTTTTTAGTCGAATGTAATAGACTATACTCACGTCTTATTTATGTACCTCAAGAGTTATGAATAGTGATTTTTTTGGGGGGGGTGATGCTATGTATTCTGCTGTCCCTTTTCAATTTCACCTTCTAAACATTTTGCGACTTTATCAATTTTTTTTTCGATCTTTGTCAAGGAGGGAATGTGTTTTTGTAAAAATTTCATCACCCTATTTCATAATATTTTTTCATAATTACTTTGTTCTACTTAATACATTTTCCTTGATTTTCGGTGGTCAAAGTCTCCTTGAGTTTTTATTATTATTGACACCGAGTGGTTGTCATCTTCCGAATGTTATTTCAAGAGATAAGTCACCGCCCATAACACTTTAAAACTAGTTTTGAGCAGTATGAACAGATATTAATTTTTCTCCTCTTCGTGTTCTTGGAGTAGCTTCATTTGTTTGAGACTCTATTTAAAGAAAATGCTTCAAAATTGTAAGAATCTCAAAGAATCCACCATCATAACATCTGAAAGAAAATACATAGTAAAATATTATTTATAATGATTTCACATCATTATAATGTGGTAACAAAGATGGATCAGTTAATCACATAAGTGAATTTAGCGAACTGCCACAAATACAAGGCTAGGCATGAATGGATGGGAAAGGAGATTCTCTTGGAAGTATACAAGAGATTAAAATTTGACCAAACTAAAAATGGTAGACACACAGACATGAATCTGTACCAGAAAATGAGACGCAAAATTCTCTGACTTTGAGAAACCAGTGGATCACAAAATCTTTTTTCTTTTTTTTTTTTTTTACTAATGATGTTTTGTTTTTTAGTTTGTTTCTTTTTCAGTGGAAATTTTGAATGTAATAATCTACGATTCTTTTTTAGATAAAACATTATTAGAAATTTTTCATTTTTCTTTCTTTTGTTTTTAAGTGGGGGCTCTTTGTTGCAACTCTCAATGCATGGCTCTTTTGGTGGAGGTGTCCTGGAAAAGTCTTCATAGTTCAACGAATGAGAGCATTATCATACTAAGTCGAGAGTCTAAATGGTAAGGAATGATAGCTCAACGACTGTAGAATAACAATAAAAATGAAATAAGACCCATAAAACATAAATAAGCAAAGCCTCATCTAAAAAATTGAGAACTGTTACATTCAATAAAAACGGCGATGTTTTTTATGGCAATCACAGGGGTCCCAATAAAACGGCCATTCAACAACTTTGGAGTCTTCCAATCAGAAGAGAAATTCATTCACGTCTTTTCGAATTGGTATTTGAATCGTCTGCAAACACTCACTAACATTTCTGTTTTGTTCAATTGGTACTTATTTCCCTTTGTCCTGTGTGTGTGTGATTTTCATTTCTATGTCAGGCGCTTTAATCAAGAAGAAAGTGTGCTTGTTTAGTTTATTATGACTTCCGAAGTTGTTTAATAACATCCAGGTTTGTGTGTGTGTGTGTGTGTGTGTGTGTGTGTGTGTGTGTGTGTGTGTGTGTGTGTGTGTGTGTGTGTGTGTGTGTTTCGTGAAAAAAGAAGAAACACGAATTACTAGCGTCCGACATTACATCGTTTTTCTTCCATTTTATCTGTTTTCCTTCTCTCTTTCCTCAATAAGCACATTTTCTCTCTATTCATTATCTCACTCTTCTCATTCCTTTTATTTTTTCCACATTCTGCTTTTCTTTTTTGCCTTCTACTTTCTTATTTTATCTTCTACTTTCTTTTTTCAACGATCACCTTTCCCTTCTTATCTTCTACTTTTATCATTTACTCTTTATTTTTGCCTTCTACTCTTCCTTTTCGTTTTTTTCGACTTTTACTTTTCTTTTTAAAACTCCTTGTCTTTTTCTATCCTTGTTACCACCGCTCTCTCTCTCTCTCTCTCTCTCTCTCTCTCTCTCTCTCTCTCTCTCTCATTCTCTCCTTTATGTCTTTTTCACTTTGTTTTTCCTCTCTTCCTTTCTTTACGTACGCTTATATAGTACCTGTCTGATGACATATTTGCCTGGATATCTAATATTAAAAAGAAAAATTGTTTTCTATACTTCAAAGGTCATATATATATATATATATATATATATATATATATATATATATATATATATATATATATATATATATATATAATATATATATATATATATATATATATATATATATGCATATATATATATATAGAAAGAAAGAAAGAAAGAAAGAAAGAAAGAAAGAAAGGTGTGAAAGAGACGAGAAGGACTTGAGTTATTTCGTGATGTTGAATGATTTAATGACAAAGAGAAACTTCCAAACTGGAAGACTGTCGTAGCAAAACCTTCCGTTCTCATCAGTAAGCTTAAAACATACTCATTTAAAATGAGTAAATATCAATATTTCTTATATATACACCAACCCACCCAACCACATAGATAGATAGATAGATATAAACTTAATTTATCGTATTCTGTGTGTGTGTGTGTGTGTGTGTGTGTGTGTGTGTGTGTGTGTGTGTGTGTGTGTGTGTGTTCCCAATCAACTTTCTATTGATTCTTTTATAACCAAACGGTGTTTGTGTCTATTTCCTCTGTCTCTTTCATTATTTGATTTCCTTTCCTCAGAATCAATGAATTGGACCAGTTTTTATTCAACCGAGACTTTCTCTGCCCTGTTTTGAATGATTTTATTTTCAAGTTTTGCTGTTGATACTATGGACAACTCTGTGACTTTCCATGAACTCACTTTTCATCTCCAGTAAAACCTTCTGCATTTTTTTTCTTTTTGTAGTCTGGCAGTTAGTGAAATGAAAAGGGTGGAGTTGAGACATTTATCCAATGCTTCACACTGACAGTCCATAAGAAACAGATTTTCCTGCTTTTTTAATCTTTCTCTTATTTTACAAACTTTTTACTTTCACTTGGTATTGTGTTATAGTTATCATTGTAGGAATTGGAATTGGTGATTCGAATTCAAATCCTGTTTGCATTTTACATTGCGAAAGGTATAAGTTCAACTAATCTCCTGTATACTCACACTTATGACTAAATAGTATGGCAGGGTTCTTTAGCCTTGGTTAGACATCCAATATAGAAGAAGGAATAACTTTGGATTCAAATCAGTTGTACAAATTGACTTTGTGTCACATCCAACAGGAGGAGTTGGATAAATACATACCATTACTTGATGTAAGTTCCTTTGTTTATTGACTACTGATTTCAGAGCCATTTCCCCAAAGCCAGAACTCTCAAGCAGTACCTAATGATATCACTAAATTTTGTTGGATTTTTCGTCATCCTGTGTAATCTTTGGGATTCACAACTTTCCTGTCAATGCAAACAAACTCAGCAATGAAACGTCGATTCAATGGTGCAAGATTTGAATATTCACACACACACATACACACACAAACACTCACACACAATATATATATATATATATATATATATATATATATATATATATATATGCCTGTCTGGGGGGGGTCTTCCTTTAAAGATGATCACAAAACCTATCTCGCAAATTTTTATTCATTTTTTTCTTGTATACGTACCAAGGAAATCTTTTACAGTCAATATATGGCGGAACTGTTCAAAACCTTTTCTATTCCAAGCGTTTTTGGCAAATATATTAGCCATTTTCAAAAGTTTTTGCAATGAATTATCATATATCACGTGTCTCTTGTTGTATGAGTTTTTATATGTCGATGTGTAAGAAGTGTGCTTTTGATAAAATTATAAAGAAGTTTTCATTGTCAAACACGGAGAGAATACGATGATCATGTTCGAAATAAATGTTGTTAACAATCGGTTTTTTAGCTCTAATAATTAATGCTTCCAATATGACAGATAAATAGATAGATAGACAGATAGATATTTGTAGCAGACAAAAGTGTAAAATATTGAATTTTATTTCTTTAAGGGAAGTGAAAAATTTGTTGAAAAACAGAAGTCTTTTCTAATAAGCAAAGATAATATTAGAGCGTAACTAAAGAGAAAAAGTTCATGTAGCAATTTGCGTAGCCCAAGCCAAGTTGATATTTTGTGTGAGTAAAAGATCTTTGTGTCACTATCTAAGACAGAAAGTATATTTATGCGTTGAATATATATGCGGCTGCAGCTGAATTTTTATCATCTTACGATTGAAATAGGAGTACAAACATATCTACGTAAACAATATTTTTATTCAATAGTCTTTATAGGGAATCCTTTTTGAGGTGAGGCTTCTTAATCTGAGTATTAATTTTTATTGCGGACTTTTGTCCACATCTTGGTAGTTTTTGTTGCTTTTCGGCCAAATTTCACCTCTGGCCGTCTTTAGGTGATTAACCGCGACCTCGGATAGGAATGCTGAGTCTTGTAACCGTATTCCAAGTAATTACTGCCTTCCATAGTTGTTGTCTATCGCACCACTTAGTAACCCTCTGGCCGGCTTGGAAATTTGGCCGAAATGTAGTGAGAAAAACAACAAAAACTACCAAGATGAGGACAAAAATCCGCAATAAAAATTAATACTTACATTAAGAAGCCTCATCTCAAAATGGATTCCCAATAAAGACAATGACAAATTCGGTATCTACCCGACTATGGAAGACCAGATAAGGAGAACAAATAATTGGATTTATAAGACAAAAAAATCCAACCTTGATCCCCCTTCGGGGCACGTGGCGCAGCGGATAGAGGCGTTGAGTCTCTACCGTTCCAGGTGAGCATTGTCAGAAGATTGCGGTCTCAATTCCTACCCAAGCCGGCCAGCGGGTTACTTGTTCAAAACGTGGTGCGATAGACAGCAACTATGGAAGGCAGTAATTACTGGGGATACGGTTACAAGACTCAGCATTCCTATCCGAGGTCGCAGTTAATCACCTGAAGACGGCCAGAGGTGAAATTTGCCCTAAACGTAGTAAGAAAAACAACAAAAATTACCAAGATGAGGACAAAAGTCCGCAATAAAAATTAATACACATTTTTATTCAAGTTAAAATGATTAAGCGATATTTAGATTAAATGCACACTTGAAGGAAAAGAATGTTAAATTTTCCATAAAAATAAATAAACTAAAAATGTTTGTGTAGGCTACAGAATAAATCCGTAAAACTAACTGTTGATTTATTATTTTTATTGCTATTTATAAAATTGAGGTAGGGTCGAAATTTGATTTAAAATTTTATGATTTATCTATGATTCGAATTGTTTTTAAAAATGTACTTTTTTAATATTTAGAAAAGAAAAGATTACTTAAATTATTTTGGGTTGTGCTTCTTAAATTTTTCACGGCAATTCTTCTTAAATTTTTCGTTGTCTGCGAAATATCTCAAAGAAATTTTAAAACAATTATTTTAATACAAATATGAAAATTTGAGCTTCCTGAGCCTATTTTTTTGCACAAAAATTAACACATTTTTTAATTATGGAAATCAGTTGATTTCTCTTAAATATTCCCCCTCTGGATCGATATAGGCATATATCGAAACAAACTGAGCACCTCAGATGGTGTAATGGTTAACAAGCTAGACTAGCAAACCTCCACGAGTGAGTTCGAGTCTTACTGGGTGCCCTATTCGTTCGGCCTTGTGCCACATCTAAGCAAAAATCATAGTAAATAACAGTATCGAAACAAACCAAAAAGTATTCAATGTTTATCAATATTACAGAATAAGGAAAAGAATAAAATATAATCCACATACGACTTGAGATGAGTTGGCGAGTAAAATTTGCCTATCACTCTGTTTTTATTATTTTTCCCTTGTATTTTCTTACGAAAGATCCATTTTGATTTGCCCTGGTTCAGGTTTTTTGCTTGTAGATTAGATAATTTTTGTCAGACTTGTTTGAGTCCCTTTTATTTTTTATTTTTACTTTTGTCGATTTTTTCCGATAGTAAGTCGGAGTTGTGTTGAATTAACCGGCAGTCAAATTGTAGTAATTACTACAAAAAATATGTAGCTTTTCGACTATTTGTCGAAGACTACCAAAGTTGAGTAGCATTGAATAATAGGCCCATCAATTTTGAAAACGCTGGTTAAAAATTTGGTTTTGTTTGATAAACACTCGGCTGAGGTAAAAATATGGTGAAATTTGAATGTTTCATTGAGAACTTTTGTAGACAAAGTCTGAGATTCAGTATCGATTTTTGAAGATTAAATCGTGCTTTCAGATGCGTTGTAGTTCTTGTAAATTGTCTTTATTTAAAGGAATACATGAGTCAGTGAGCCGACAGAGTTAAATATTTTCGAATCCACATTTTTTTTTGTTTTTTGTTTTTTAAGCGTTTGTGAGTTAAATCGATTTCAGCGTGTTAGGTTTCTTGATCCATTACTTTTTAACACTTAAATAAATTTAGTCGTATTTTGATAACAATTGTAAGTAACTGGCCTTTTTTTACCTGATTTTTCGATTCATGTTAGGAAGAATTCTTTATTTTTATATAAGTCAGTGTCGAAATTCGCTAGTCTGAAGTTTTCTGGTTGCTGACTTGTGCAAAATATGGAAACAGAGATTGTCATAGATTGTTTCTTTAACAGTGAATAAGTAGTCGTTGTTTTTGCCGGAATTTTCTGATAGATTGTTTCAAAATGTTGAAATTATGTTCAGGGAATCTTTGTTCTTTGGTTCTGGTGTTATTGGTTTTTCTGGATGTATGTAAAATTATTTCTTAGAGAAAAATTAATTCATCTTTCCAACAAAAGATGTGGAGTAATTTGCTTGAAGAATTTGTCTAGTTTGCTGGTTGTTTTGTAGAAAATTTTGAAAGATATTCGAAGGTTGGCTGATCTGTTCATCCACTGGTTATTGTAATCAGTTATTATTTGTTTGATGAAAGATATTTCTTGAGTTGTTCTTCGTTGATTATTTGCTGAGAGGTTAGTTGAAATTTTGTCGAAGGAATTTCAGACATTTGCTGCAGAAGAAAACAGCAGCTTAGATAACCGCGTTCGAGTCACTAATAATTTGTGTGAACATTTATTTGTAGAAGACTTTGTTGAAGGTCCCTGGGTATGATCCTGAGATGTATCTGAGGGTCACAGGTCAATAATTTATCGAAGATTGTGATCGTATGTTTGTAGCATTTTTTGTTGAATTGTTCCAATATCAATAATTTGTGCAGTAATTTATCTTTGTTAGCGCCTTGGAATGTTATTGATAATTAGAAAAATGTTGCATCCCCAAGATATTGAGTCTGAGTGTAATCACAAATAATTTTTTCACAATTTATTTATATTTCTAGTGTGTTATTAATAATTTATTTTGGGATATTACAAATAATTTTGAGATTATTTGTTTGTGTTCATCAGACGAATTAACAATAATTTGTATGACCCCTTTATATGTATTATTCATGTTCCTACGTTCAAATCATCAATAATTATACCTGTGAATATTGTGTCATATTCTGCTCGGGGTAAAATGCTTGAGGTGCCGGGTAAATACTTACATAGAAGTAGAATCCAAAGTACATTAACTTCAGTTAGATTTTTATAATATATATATATATATATAGAGAGAGAGAGAGAGAGATTTTTTATTAAAAAGCCTAAAGTCATTTCACATAAGCTTATATTTATTTTTATCGTGATATTTAAATACCAATTCATTTCTTTGAGTTAGTAATTTACTGGTATTTCTATATTTCAAAATAATTATTTTTCTTCAAGACAGAGATTACATCTTTTTCTGAAAATACTTGAAGTGTTTGATTTTTAATAAAATTCTATCTAACTGATGGTGTAAAGTCACTATCCATCAATCTCCAGAATCATTTAGAAAGGTCTGTTTGGTTTATTGTATCCAATTGTAAGAATTGTAAATTAAAATATATTGGTGAAACATCTCGAAACCTTCACGTTCGCTTGAACGAACACAAAAGAGACGTAAGAATTGGTAATCTAAATAATACACTTCTTCAGCACATTTTTCAAACTAATCATAACTTCGATTTCAATTTTGCAAAGATGCTCATTTACATTCGCCATAAAAGATTAAGAAAAATTTCCGAGGCCGGTGCTATTTCACTCTGTAATTCCATAAATACTCGTCTGTACTTTTATAATATTTCTCCGTACTTGAGCAAATCCATTTTAAATATATTCCAACTTTAGTTAATATATTCCACATACATCATAATTTTATACTTTCTCTTCTTCTTTTTCTCTTTCTTTTTCTTCCTCCTTTTGATTCGAAATCTTTCTCGATAAACAAACGGAATATAAATTCTATACAATATTCCTAATAAGTTAAATGACGTAATTTAAAAACAAACAAACGCTGATTCACAAATTAAACGGTCAACTTTTTCTTCTTATACAAATTTTTCAGAGGTTTTTGTATTTTATATCTTTAAACATCCATCGCTGATTTAACATCACTCATATCACCCCTCATAGTCCTGATGATGGTTAACTAGAACCGAAGCGCTATAGTGTCGACTTGGCTTCTCAATAGATCTCTCCTTCTACTTGGATTACCTTGTTATCAATTTTTCTTCACACACACACACACACACTTATATATATATATATATATATATATAGTATTATTTGGTCCAGTTAAACCGGAGTTGGGAATAATTTCATCAGGACAAGAAAACTATTCAAGAGTGAACATTTAAATTTTTCTGGTAAAGAGCTCAATGTAACAGACATTACAGACCAATAATTTCATTAAGAAAAAAACAACATACCGGTCACATTAGGATTATAAATTTATTTCCATCCTGTTATGCGTTTTCGAAAAATCAAAAAACACGAAAGAAAATTAACAGGACTTCTTCAGATCTTACGGATAAAAAAAACAAAAAAACGCATAACAGGATGGAAATAAATTTATAATTCTAGTGTGACCGGTTTGTTGTTTTTTCTTAATGAAAGTATATATATATATATATATATATATACATATCTATGTGTGTGTGTGTGTGTGTGTGTGTGTGTGTGTGTGTGTGTGTGTGTGTGTGTGTGTGTGTGTGTGTGTGAAATCAAGTGATTTCCATACAACAAAAACTTTTCTCTTTAAAAACTGAACATTCTAACTTCTCAAAATATTCCTTAAACAAACTAGATTAAATTATTCAAATTAATGGTAAAAGCAATTCTATAATTTCAGAGTTTTTACAAGAAGTTTGTTGGAGAATAAAATAGAAGAACAAAGTAATCTAAAAGTGATGAATTTATTGTGAAGAAAAGTCAACGTTAAAACGTTTCATCAGTGATGGTGAAACAAGTGTTGATAGAACAACGATCAACGTTTTAATAAAATACAATAACAGAAGAAAAGAATAATATATACACAAAGAAATATCAAATAACCGTTCAATCAAAAGAAGTCTGTTCTAAATCGCACGGATTTTAGTATTTCAAGTAGAACATTATAAAGTAAAAGCCAATATTATTATGTATCATTTATAATTAAACGAAAAAAAAAATAAGTACACCTCTTATATTTATGTAATTTTATTTTGGTTATAAACTTTCAAAGCTGTAGAGTTTACAAATAAATAATACCTAATATCGATTTTTATTTTGTAATTATTCTTTGGAAATTATAAAACCCTCAACGTTCAATATTCTGTGGTGTTCTACTTACTTATAGAATGGGAATTACTTTCAGTGGATTCCTGGCCACGTTTTGGAACGTACCAATCGAAATATATACCCGGAGTTCACTCGTTGAAATTGCTTCTTCATCATTCCATTAGTTTTCTAGAAATTTCCAAGTTTTAAGCGAAAATTCATACATATGATTGAGAATATCAAGGTCACTCAGTACACAAATTTACTCAAGAGCGTAGTCACCCCAAGGGAGAGTGTCTGTTTTCTCATGAGCAGTAAGGTTAACCTGATATTCAGTTGTAAGCAGTCACCTGTCTTTCTGAATGTCTTTTTTTTTGTCAACTCCGACCCCATCTCTCTCTCTCTCTCTCTCTCTCTCTCTCTCTCTCTCTCTCTCTCTCTCTCTCTTATCTTTTGAATACACTGACTGCATCTCTGCAGAGGGGTAAGACTCCCCTAACGAGTGTCCTGATATGACAATACTCTGATGATGAGTCTCCAGTAATGCTGGAGCTTTGGGGAATGCGGAATACCCCTTTCATTGCCATCGACCCCAGGTCCACTCTGGCCCGCAGTGATAGCACCTGATAGGATCCTATCTATGGGTCAAATAGAACTGTTTGACATTTAAACTGTGTACTTATGTTAAACTGAATTGTTTGAAATAGAACTGTTTTTACATTTAATTGTGTGTAAACAAATGACTGATGTTTAATTGAATTGTTAGTGACAAATAACAATACTTGCAAGCATTACTGTGTGCAGACAAATGATTACTAGTTAACAAAATCATTTGAATTAGATAGAAATAAGTGAAACCATTTAACTGTGAAAAAATGAGCTCAGGCTCGTTTTAATCTTTAATTCTTCTTTTAATATTTCTTTCTCTCTATCTTTTTCTTTTGTTTTTTCTTTTAATAAGTTTTATGAATTATTTCCTTGTTTATTTGTTTTTTCTTTCTTTCCTTTTAATATTCTTGCGTGGATATTGGATGTCGTCTAGTGGATTTACTATGGTAATTAGGGACGGATGGAGAGAGATTCAATAGAATCTGTGCAGACAGCATGTCTTGAGGATGACAATGATCTCTATCTCACTCGACGTTTTCTTTTCAGCTCTTTTTTATTTTTAATATTATTATTCATTCATTAGAACTTTTCACATCAGCGTTAGCCGATGGTTTTTCACTGGAGTCTGAGTGACAGCAAGTCTCCTCAAGTCTCCAGGACTCTTCTTAGTATTCTGGCCGTTCTCAATAATGCTGTCGTTTGGATGGTCTCCCTCGTCCGCCAACTTCCAAGTCCTCTAGTCCCTTTAATAATCCTTTAGTTACTGTTCCAAAAGCACCAATTACAATTGGTATAATTGTCACCTGCATGTTTCACAGTTTTTTCAATTCCTTAGCAAGGTCGAGGTAGTTATCCTTCTTTTCACATTCTTTCAGTTTTATTCTGTGGTCAGCCAGGACAGCAGAGTCGACTATTTTGCAAGTTCTCTTTTTTTTTTTTTTTTTTTGTTGATTATTATTAAGTCTAGTCTTCTGGCCGGGATTAGGTGCTCCGTTTGTATGTTAAAGTCCCATAGGAGTTTATGCGTATCATTTTCTAGGACAGGTGCTGGGGTGTGCATATACCATTTGTTAGTATGGTCGAATTTAAATTTCTTACACGTTTCCAAGTGAATCATCTTGCTGACCCAGTCGTGTCTCGTCTTATACTCCCTCTGTGCTAATTTGCTGCATTCGCTTATTATATGATTGATGGTTTCATCTCTGTCACCACATAGCCTGCATTTGCTATTTTGTTGAGTCTTATCTATTCTCGCTTTGATATGATTGGTTCTTAGGGCGCTGTCTTGTGCTGCTATTAGGAGAGATTCTGTTTCTCCCTTAAAGTTTCCTTTTCGTAGCCATGTCCAAGTTTTGTCGTATGAGATATTGTTTTTTAGTCGTTTAAACCGCCCATAGAGTTGTTTCCTTCCCATTTTTGTTTCCTAGTTATTGTCATTCTGTTGTTCACCGTGTTCTCAGTTTCGTTTCTGGTGGCTGTAATGAGTCCTCCTTCGTGTTTTTGTATATAGTCTATGAGTTGTTGTATCGATGCGTCAACGCTGTCTTCAATGCTGGCAAGTCCTCTTCCTCCTTCTTTTCTTGAAACATATAGTCTGTCAACGTCGTCTCTTGGATGTAATGCCTTATGCATTCTCATTAGTTTTCTTGTTCTTTGGTCCATTTGTTTAAGTTCGTTTCTGGTCCACTTGAGAAAGGGTCCGGAATATCTAACGAGTGGTACAGCCCATGTATTTATTCCTTTGAAAAGATTTCTGCTATTGAGTTTTGTCTCGAGTAGTTTTCTAGTTCTCCTGAGATATTCTTTCTGAATTTTTTCTTTCATTTCCGCTTGTTTGACGGTGTCAGCCTCAAAGATGCCCAAGTATTTGTAGGTTTCGTTTTCTGCGAGCGTTTTTATATTATCCTTGTTTGTTAGTTCCATTCCGTCTGTTAGCTGCCGTTTGCCACTTTTCATTACAAGCATTGCACACTTTTCTATGCCAAATTCCATTCCTATGTCCCGGCTGCATATTCTAACTGTGTATTAGCGTTTCCAGTTCTTTTTCATTTTTTGCAAAAAGTTTGATGTCGTCTATGTACATTAAATGATTAACTTTTTCCTGTGATCTACTGAGTTTGTATCCGGCTGTGCATTTTCTGAGTATGTGGTTAAGTGGCATCATGGCAATTATGAATAATAAGGGTGATAAAGCATCTCCTTGGAAAATTCCTCTTTAGATCCTTGCTTCAGCTAATCTTCTTCCTCCTGCTGTCAGTTCGACTCTCCAGGTTTTGATAATTTTATTGATGAAGTTTAAGACTTCGTCTGATATTTTGTACATTTTGAGGCTGTTTATTATCCAGCTATGCGGAACCATATCATATGCCTTCTTGAAGTCAATTTAGGCCATAGCTAGATTTTTCCGTCTGGTTTTGCTCTCATCTAGGGTGTGTTGATCTATGTAGAGTAATTCTGCTGTGCCTCTGGATCCTTTGCAGCATCCTTTCTGTTCGTCAGGGAACAATCTGCGGCTTCTTAGAGAGTAGTAAATCTTTTCCCTTATTTGTGCTGTTAGTATTTTCCACATCATTGATAAGCAAGTTATGGGTCTGTAATTGTCTGGGGTGGTTCCTTTATTTGGGTCCTTTTGTATCAATGTGGTCCTTCCTTTAGTCATCCACTCGGGTACGTGTGCTGTTTGTAGACATTTATTCATTTTTAATGCTGTCTGTCGTGAATTGAGGTGAACTTCTTGAACCAAAAACCATGTATTCCATCATGGCCTGGCGTTTTCCAGTTTGATACCTTTTTAAGTGTCGTTTTGAGTAAATCAGTGTGTATTTCAGCTTTCGGGCCTTCTTCGAGTTGTTCTAGTTCTCTTGTGATATGGTTTATCCATTCAGCCTTTTCATAATGTTTTGGTTGCCATATTTTAGTCCAGAATCGTTCGGTTTCTTTTGCATCCGGTTGTTGGTATGTTTTATTGTCATCTCCTCCCAATTGTTGATAGAATTTTCTTTCATTGTTTTGGAATGTCCTATTTTGTCTGTATTGTTTTACACTTTGTCGATATCTCTTTAACCTTCCTTCTTTTGCTAGTAATTTCTGGTATATTTCCTCAAGTTGTATTGTAAGTTTTTCTTGTGTTGTCTTTTCTTTCCTGTTCCTATTTATTTCAGCGTTTTTCTTTTATTTTATCACTTTCAGTTGTTTTCGTAGGTTTTCTATCTGAGTTTCTAGTCGAAATTCCCATCCTGGTTTTGACTTTTCTTTCGCGTTTTTTGAGGGGATCCCAATTTTCTCGTAAACTAATTTCGCTCCAGCATAAATTAGTTCATTTAATTCGGTTATGTTATTCGGTGATATATATGTCAGTACTTGATTCACTTTATTTGTCTCTGCCTTAACTATTCTCCATTCAATGTTTCTTAATGATGGTAAGGTGGTCTTTTCACTGTTTAAAATTCTCTTTAAATTTTTTAGAATTAACTTTTGTTCTTGTGTTAGTTCTAGGTTGTTTTGTTGTGTAGTGTTTGGTTGGGTGGGGTTTCCATTTTCCGAAGTTGGTGGTACATTTGGGATGGGCTGTTTTTGTTTGTTGATATTTGATGTGCCAGGTAATGTATTTCTCCTTGATCATTTATTTTTTGGTGTATTTCAATTATTTCGAGTTCTGAAAACCAACCCTTCTTCATTATCGTTCTAACTTGATCAGCGTGTCTCTGACTAGTTGTCTGAAAATTAGAAAGTTCTTGCCAGATCTCCATCATTTTTTCCTGTATCCTCTTTGTGTAGGGTTACTCCTAAAATAGTAGTTTAATGCAAGTTGGTTGTGTTCCCTAGTCAATGTTTTCCGTTTAGGTCTCTGGTTGGTGTGGTTCTTTAAGTCACTATTTGTGTACCTGAAAAGAGAACAGCCAACATTCGCAGGATGACGAACGGATCTTCCATGTTGGCTATCAAGAGAACACCTGCCGATCATGACACCCAAGGCTGAGTCCTGGGCCCCACGTTGTGTAAAATATGAATTTGACATTTTTATCATGTGTGGTATATTGTGGCTATACCAGACCCAGGGGTTGTTTACAATCTGCGCACCTGACACAGACGTGACCGACGACAGTCATGGTGACTATTCATGAACAGCGGGTCACAAAAAAGACAAAAAAAACCCTAAGTTTTAACTTAGTTAAAGTCCAATTACTTACTCTTATATCATAATTTTATCATTACCGTGTAAACTTCCTTTTTCCTATTGCCTGATGGTCAATTTTCTATTGAGCTGGTAATATTATAAATACATAGCTTTCCTAATATGAGAATGGAAACATTTTAATACTTTCAGTCCCAATCGAATACAGATTTCCTCAGTAATAGAAGAGTCACAAGTGATATAGATGGTGAGCGGGGGCTAAATTTAAAACAAATCTATTTCGTCGTCTCAAAAATATTCACCTGGAATAAACTTTGGTGAATTAGCAAATCTTCATTTAAATACAAATGTTAAGCAAACGATTTTACGAGACACGAAAATCAAAGGTAAATTTTTGGTAACTGTCTGTTTAAATATAGACAGTTACCAAAAATTTACCTTTGAGCAGAACTTCATAGCAACAGATATGTTTCCTTCGACCCTTCTCATGTTTTCAAACTACTGTGGTCATTTATATACATTTCAACAATTGGACAGCACGTGCTAGTTTTAGAATCTCCCATTCCAAACTTATACTTTTAGGGGGGAGGGTTAGCTGTTTATCTTTTACGTTGTTTTTTAGCTGATGGTTTTTCACTAGAGTTTGAGTGACAGCAAGTCTCCTCAAGTCTCCAGGACTCTTCTCAGTATTCTGGCCATTCTCAGTAATGCAGTCATTTGGATAGTGTCTACCCGTCCGCCAACTACAAAATCCTCCAGGCCTTTTAATAATCCTTTAGTTATTGTGCCAAAAGCAACAATCACAATTGGTACAATCGTCACTTTCATGTTCCACAGCTTTTTCAATTCTCTAGCAAGGTCGAGGTACTTATCCTTCTTTTCACATTCTTTCGGGTTTATTCTGTGGTCAGCCGGGACAGCAAAGTCGACAATTTTGCAAGTTGTCTTTTTTTGTTAACTGTTATTATTATTATTATTATTATTATTAACATTTGCCTTTTCTTCTTTCTTTTTTTCTCTCACTCTTTCATCTTTCTGTATTTTCGATTTTATCCATTACCCTCTTCCTTTTCTCTCCCTCGCAACCATAGACTCTTACTTTTTGTTTTCTCATTATTATCTCCCTTCGTTCTTTCCCTTTAAATTATCCTCCTTTACATTTCCTTTTTTTTTTCTTCTTCTTCTTTTTCTATTACGTCTTTCGCGTTCTTCCTTGCCCAGCTTCTCACGTACTTTAACATATTTTTTTTCTCTTTCCGTCAAGTATTTTCTACCACACCCACTTTCGAAACCTAAACTCCCGGCCCGAACCCTTACTGTCCCCTCATCTATCACGGGGTCAGTGTTAGTGAATTAACTTCTCTCCCACAGATTGACGTTTCCCGGTCACACTTTTCCCGAAGGACACAGGTTGGAGGAAGGAAAGGAAGGGGCGAAACAAAATTACTCGCTTCACTGTTGCGTGCTATGTCGACTTTGCAACGCAACGTCCACTAAGAATTATGGTGCATCTCTGACCATAAGACAACGACCCAACCTATTTTCACAATCGCCAACAACAACAACAACAACATTGAAAAAATGCCTATAACTTACTTGCGAATATTAGTTCGCCATCTTTGATCGTTGTACAAAAAAAATGATTAAAAGCGATCTCAGAGAGAATGCCTGTCAAAAATCAACACCCAATAGATTTGAAGTAAGAAAATATTCTAAATACAGTTCCCACAACTTAACCTTTTCTTCTTATATTTAATGTTGTTAATACGATTCGGGTGAACTATTCTTCAGAGGAAAAAAATTGAAAACACCTTTTTTAATTAGAAAGTGGAACAACTTGTTTATCGACAATAGACTAAAATCGTTAAATAAGTTTTCTTTCATTTATTTCTCAATCTACACACACACACACACACACACACACACATATATATATATATATATATATATATATATATGCGTGAATTCTGGATAAATATGTAACTTTGAGTGACACTCGAAATCAAACCTCGTCAACGATTATATTAATGACGCTACGAAAGCACTTTTAACTTGTTTCTGACATTCTTAATAAAACTATTTCACTGTTACAAATATCGAATGAGTCGTGTTTTAACTATGTTCTTGTAATCAATAACGAAATTCTTGGGCCGGTCCATTCGTCAGTGACTTTATTCGGAATTTTTATTGTTAAGTCAATTAATCATTTTAGCGTTATTGCGAATTCACCGGAGCGATATCCTAGCATGGATTTCACTAAAATGTAATCATCTTACTGTGTACGGTAAAATGCAAACACAAAAATCTGATAATTAAACCCGAATTATGAGTCTTGCATTCGATACCACTACCGATATTTCATTGTGAACATTATTTTCTATACACCGTAAGCAAATTCGATGACAAAGAAGACGTAGGTCACCATTAAAAAATATTTTTGTCATGCGGCAAATTAAGTTTTTATTTTCATTTTTTAAAGTTTTTTTTACCTTCAGGACCTGATAATTCACTCTTTTTGGCTGTGAAGACATCGACAGTGATTATTTCATAATATTTTGAAAATAATTCATGATCAAAGATATGTACCTAAGTCTTTGTATTTTACTCTTTCGAAATATATTTTGCAATTTAATTTTAGCTTCATAGAAGTTTTGATGCTCAAAAGTTTTGTTAATTGGGCCAACCACGGATAAGTAAAACTTCGGTCAGTGATTCCCTGTGTGTGTGTGTGTGTGTGTGTGTGTGTGTGTGTGTGTGTGTGTGTGTGTGTGTGTGTGTGCTGTATAAAGAGTAAGAGAGAAATTATTATTTCAATTCAGTTAAGAATTACGCGTTTCGCCTTAGGACAATGTTTAGCAAGACGTTGTCACAATTCATTATTAGTGAATAAATTTGCTTTCATCGAGTATCCCATACTATATTATACCATATTATGTCATACTGAGTTCATTCTCATCTACGCAAAATATTTCCTTAATGATTAGTAAGCTGACCGCTGTAAGTGAATTCGATTCCCACTGGATGTCCCATGCTTCTGACCTTGTGCCACATCTAAGCTCAGCTTCATAAATAAATAAATGTGTCAGACCGACAACTCAGACCTTACCAATATATACACAAATGAACACTTAGTAACATCATGAAATTTAAGGGACTCGTAGCCTTATATTAGACTAAACATAACTATAGTAAATCTTTACAGTGAATAACACCAATTGCAATCATTTTTTTCTTTTTGTTTTCTTTTTTGTTTCTTGTTTTTGCTTATTTTGGGTTGTTTTTTTTAATATTGCAATACGAACAATTACTTGACTCATGACAGCCTGATACACCCTCTAATGATCGGGACATGGTAGGACGCGAAAGGCTTAAGCCTGACCACTTAGCAATAATCAGTGTTGGCTGCCGGAACCAAGAGGCACTGTGATGTCGGCTTGCTCCCGGGAGACAAGTCGACGGTGTTTGAAGACGAAATAGGTGGGGAGATCAACGGTAGCATAAATCTACAATCTCATCTTCGCACATGACAAGTCACTGTTTGTGTGCCACTTCCGGTATTGAAAAAGAGAAAGAAAGGCGAGGGGAAAGTTGCAGCGATCTACACACGCCAAGATACCGAATAGGTTTTTGATTTAAGAAAAAATCAATAAAATTTAATTTCGTGATTTCAAGTCTATGTATGGCACATCATCAACAATCGACGACAGTGTGTATCTTGGAAAAGCAAATAATGTGACAATGGAATAATTGGTATTACGTAAACAAATGTTAATCTTGTTATTTTTTTTTTTTTTTTGTAATTTAGTGAAGAGGGAAAATGACAGAGGTTTAACACTCATTTAATGTATAAAAACTAATATTTCATTGTTATCATAAGAATTTTCACATCTATAATAACTACCTACTTCTCCTGAAGATCAAGTAACCGCAAGTTTCAATATTAATCCAGCAATTTCCTCTCAATCTTCGTGTCTGTATTCTTCCTTGGATTTCTAATTCTTCCAGTCTTTCTGGGAGTGTTTTTGGAGCAGTTCTTAATAATCCAATGATTATTCTTTTTTTTATTATTTGAAAATGTTGTGATATTTATCAAATTTTTTAGTTTCATTCTTTGTTTAACCACAATGCCTAGACAAATTGATCAGTTTGAATTTAAAAATCTAACCCCAAAATTTTCACTTCCTTTTTCTAAAACAGCTTAAACTATTTGTCTACTAAACGATATTCCAGTCACTTTCCTTGTTCTCAGTAAATCACTGATCCTACCGAGTTATGATTATTGTTGTATTTTTAATGAACTGTTATTATTAAGGGAAGTTGGAGCCTGTATCGATGGCAGAGTTTCGACTTTGAAACAAAGATGGCAATATATATATATATATATATATATATATATATATATATGAGAAAGCACAAAGAAAAATCTAATTAATTTCTGATGGTGTTATTTCCATAGTGAAACCAGTCAATATGATTTTCAAACTGTCTTCCTATTTATCTCGTACCATCAGATTTTATTTCAAACCTTACCTATGTAAATTTCAACAGTCCCACTTTTAACACACACACACACACACACACACACATATATATATATATATATATATATGTGTGTGTGTGTGTGTGTGTGTGTGTGTGTGTGTGTGTGTGTTGAAATTAGAAATGCTGAAATTTTGTGAAGTTGTTTGTTTTTTTATTCGACAGTAATATTTAGAATTTAACTTTTACACTCGCAAAAAAACTCCTTCAACCAATTGAAAAAAACTGGCCAATATTTGCAACAGCTGTAAATGGATGTCCCCATAAAATGCATTCACACTCCATCTTTATCTGCCATCGTCCATCAAACTAGAATATAATCTAATGAACCCACATTAACTGTTCTTCTTTTCCTTTCAGCACTCTATGTTCTGCCCCGGGGGACAATGCACTTTGGCATTCTTCCCCAAAACATAGCACTAGGCAAAACTAGCAACCAAAATTCGTTCCAAGTTCAAAATCAAATGTATATTAGCTGCCTTTGATGTTTTCCCATTGAAAATGTTGGTGAGTAAATCGAAGAAAACTTTTGCACAGTTGGAGTCAACTCCTTCCATCTTGAGTTTCCTCAATAAAATGATTTTTGTTTTTGATTTTCTTTTCTTTGATCCATTGCCATTTTTCGCTTCGCTTTTCCCGCCAAAATGCCCGAAGCGTTTCCTATTGATCATGTGACCAGAGCTTCCGGTTAAAGGAAGAGGAAACTCCCGGTTGATTTTCCTACTTGTGCCATTTCATTATTTTGGGTGTTTTTTCTTTTTCCTATTTTTTTTTTAATTGTCTACTTGTTATTTTGACGAAGACTCGTAGGAATTTGTGTCCTAATTGTTTCTTTATTTATTTATAAGCCTAAAAATTAATTATTCTAAACCTCAAAGCCACATATAACTCGGTCATTACTACTTCTGAAGCATTTTTTTTTTATTTATAAAAATGATATCAATACAATCATTTCTATATTTTTTCCCTCCTTGTGAGTTTTTCACATCAGAATCAGTTGGTGGTCTTTTACTGGACTCTCAATGACAGCAAGTCTCCTTATGTCTCCAGGACACTTCTCATTATCAACAATGATGTGGTCTGTATGGTCTCAATTCTTCCGATGATTTCCAATTCTTCCAGTCTCTTTTTCACGTCTTTGTCACACCGTTCTCTATGTCACGTTTTTATTACGTATGTAACTTAGGTCACCCTAATACTATGAAATTTGTGCGCTCCTAACTTTAGATATAAAATATTTCTCTTGTCAAGTTAAAACCCACTGACACCAACATAAGTAATTTCAGATGTACTTTCATTATTCATCCGTCAAGAATTAACCAAAATTCAACTGATTTTCAAAGCAAGTGGGAGAAAGAGAGAGGCTGACATATTTTTTGTATCTCGCTTTTGATACTAACTAGACTCTTTGATTTGAGGAATCCAAACTTCCTGACTGGGCTGATGGTCAGATACACTCAATTCTGCTTAAACACGCACTCTACCGGTTCTCCACTTTCTCTAATGACAGAATCCAATCTAACCGCTGAATATTCTCTGACCTTCAATCCGAGAGCTATTCCCTTACTACTTTAAAAAGCTAATGCCTAAATTTTCAGGTCGCCATGAATTTGTTACTCATTTCCTCTGGGGATGATAGCCGACCAATGATTTAGTTTATTTATCTATTTAAACCAAGCAGTATGATCTGCCCTTGATATAATGTAACATTGGGAAAGGTTCCTGGCAAGCGAACTATTATTAGTATCCCCTCACCTTTTTCAGCTCTTTGGAAAGATTCGAGTATTTGTCTATCTTTTCGCTTTCTTTGATTTTTACCCAGTGGTCTGCCGGAACAGCAAAACCCACCAGAAATCAAGGTCTTTTTTTTTTAATTAACACTAAGTCTGGCTTGAGTATATTATATTTGTCAGCATAGCCAAATTTTAACCACTTGCACAATTCCTAGTGAATCACCCCATCCATCAGTAGTGCCTTGTTATGTATTCCTTTTGTATCAGTTTCCTACATTCGCTTATTATGTGATTAACCATTTCATCTCTATCTCCACATTATCTACAATAACTATTCTGTTGCGTATCATTAATTTTCTCTTAATTAGTCTTTATGGCATTATTTTTTACTACTATTAAAAGAGATTCAGTTCCTCTCTTAAGGTTTCCTCTTTGGCAAATCCATGTCTTCTCGTGTAGGGCCTCCTAATTTTTTGCTTGAATTATCCATACAGTTGTTTTTCTTCTCATTCTTGTTTCCTATATTTTTTGTTTTTCTGTTTTTCCTCAGGTTGACATTGCTGCAACTGGCTGCTGCAATTTATCTTTCTTTGGCCTTTTTGTGTAACCCACAAGTTTTCAAATTGTTCCATCAATGCAATCCTCAGTACTGTCGAGTCCTGCCTTCTTTTCTCGACACATATTGACTTTCGGTGTTATCTATTAAGTGTAAGGCCTTGTGCATAGTCATCAATTTCCTTGTTCTCTGGTTCATTTATCTGAGTTCCTCTCTTGTCTATTTCAAGAATGGTCCAGTGTATTTGACAAAGAAAACTGTTCTGGTGTTTATTCATTTGAAGAGATTTCTGTTGCAGAGCTTGGTTTCACGAAGTTTCATTGTTCTTCTTTGGTAATTTTTTCTTACGTTTTCTTTCATCTCTCTTTGATGGTATTAGCTTCCAATATTTCTAAGTAGTTGAATTTTCTTCTTTTTTTAAAGTATGCTAATGCTTTCCTAATTTGCTAGTTCTTTTTCTTCGATTGTTTCTCCTTTCCACTTTTTTCATTATCAGAAAAGCACATTCTTCAACATCTAATTCTATTCGTATAGATTTCTATTCCTATTAGATTCTTTTAATATGTATTAGGGTTTCTATGGGTTTTTTTTTTTTTTTTTTTGGCAAATATTTTGATATCATTCATATAAATGATTTATCTTTTCCTTTGTAAAAGTAAACCACTTTTTAGAATGTATGGCCCCTACGCATTTTCTAAGTATGTGGATGTACACCCTTCTTCCCCAAACACTGGGGGGCCGCTTTCAATCCGCTGACGGTTTCGCTTGGCTGGTTATGTCATCAGATGGCACAATCGATCCACTTATCTGCTCACGTTGTGTTTTTGATCTTGAGGGTAGATCAGTCACTAATCGGAGTCGCCAGTCGATGTGTGGATGGATGAGACCACACAATTAAGAAAGTAAAAAAAGTTAAAAACCAATAAACAAAGAACATGATATGGCTTTGTAACAATGATAATACCTAGCTAGGTCAAAAGAGAGTCTTTTAAAATGGTACATACATTCACCCTTCTCGGAGGATAGCAGTGATTGACGGAGATCCAATTCACTAATTAACAGTCAGTCAATTTCTCGGCATTTAGAGTCAGGCAAAAGGCTTCTTAATTTATTGTGTTAAATCTAGGCTTTTCTCCTTTCACTTTCCATAGCCTGGTACAAGATGATTTCAAGTAGCATATTATGTTCGCATTTCTCCGTTTCTTGCTACTGTGTATTCAGGAGTCTGGTGAAAGTTCAAGACTCAGAGTATCATGGAGTCTCTTCAGCCGTTCCGTACTGGTCTCTAAAGCATCATATTATCTTGATTTCTCTTCGCTTCTTTATCTTCACGGGTCTGGTACAGAATCATCTCAGAGTATCATGTTATCTCAGGCTTCCTCTGACTCTCCATTCTAGGCAGTATGGTGCAAGACCAGAGCCCTGAGCGACGGGAAATGTAGTAGCTGCCAACTGTCGGTCTCCGCTAGTCGTTCTCGAGGAACGAAATCCTCTGCTTATATGCATTTTCTGTCTACCTTGGTGTATTGTTTTCGGAGCTGTTGGTAATATAAAATTTTCTCCTAATTTGGATTTCATTGATTAATTTCACCCCTTCCATTTTCTTCGCCTTTAATATTCGACATCCTCTTACCCCAACCCTTGGGGCTAGTCTTTCCTCTTCTCCTAATGACGTCAATAAACGTTAAATCATAAAGGTAAAATAAAAATTTCCTCGCTTTGAATGGAAAAATGTTATTCAAAGTTTTTCATTTACAGACGACAATTGTACTTAGTCACCTAGCTGTCATTATATCAGGCTTTGACCCCTGAGTTGAACTCAGTTGCCAATGGGAAACCATTAAAATAAACCTCACCTGGTTTTTCTATCTTCTTTCAGTAAAACAACATTTTTCTGCTCTTCTTTCTCATCAAAAATTACATGTTTCCGACTTCAAAAGATACAAAATATCCTCGAATTATTCTTTGGTGATGTACTAGGTTATTCTTCTAAAATATGTTAATTTTCACTTTTTATAATGTACTGACTTTATTCTTCTAAAATCCATTTCGGTCAATTCTCACTTTTCTGGTTAATAAATTCATTCGGCTAGGTTCTCCGGTCTATTATGACACAAGCATATAAATGAGAAGCATCATTGTTATAACGAATAATGGCAAGTGTCTTTCTGAAAGATGCTTCTTTAGATCTTCACCGCCCTGTTTTAACCTCGTTGAAGATACGTTTATATATATATTTATATATAGTTTGTCATTTTTTCCTTTTGATCCCTGGAAGCATCCATTCTGTTCTTCCGAAAATAATCCGTGACATTCAAGCGAATATATTTCTTCTCTTTCCTCTGCGGTTATTATTTTACTCTTTGCGAATTTTTCACACCAGCAGCAGCTGATAGTCCTTCATGGAAATCTAAGTGACAGCCATCCTCCTCAGATTTCCTGGACTCTTTACAGCATTCTAGTCGATCTTAACCGTGCTGTGGTCTGGGTGGTGTGTATTCTTCCTCTGATTTTCAGTTATTCCAATCTTTTTTCCAATTTTGGGGGGAACATTTCAAGCGCACCGATGCAATTGGTATTACTGAGACTCTCATATTCCCCAGTTATTCTAATTCTCCAGCAAGGTCTAAGTATTTGTTTTTCTTTTAATTTACTTTTATTTTCAGTCTGTGGTCCGTCGAAACGGCAAAATCTTCTAAACAAGTTCTGTTTGTTTTGTTAATCAATACATGCCTTTCCGTATCTTCTTCCGGCAGAAATTAGGTGATCTGTTTTTATTCCAAAATCCCAGAGAAATTTGTGTCATTCTCTGGGACAGATTCAAATTTGTGCATATAAAATTTGATAGTTTGGTCAAATTTCAGTTTCTTACACAATTACCTGTTGATAACCTTTTCTACCCAGTCATGCCTAGTCTTGTACTTTTTTTTTGTGCTTAAGTGTATTATTTTTATCATTTAATTTTCTCGGTGGGGGTCGGGTTTTTACAATCCTTCGCAGGACCATTATCCATGATCTAAGGTAATGGAGGTTAGTGATTATATGCATTCTATGTATTTATGTTAATGCTGTCCTTTTGTTTGGGTGATATTTTTCAGTCACTTTGATAATGCTCTCTTAAGGAGATGAGAAATTCAACAAAATGCATTTTTTTTTGTATTTTGTATAGGCTGGAACTACCACATATCTTGTTAATGGCTTTATCTATCCATATCTTGATCATACCCAGGGATTCCACTATTACTGGCATGGCCGTAGTCTTAAGATGCCAAATTTTCTCAATTTCTATGTCCAAGCCTTTGTATCTATTTATTTTAACATATTCTTAGACCGATATGTTATAATCTGTTAGTACTGCCATATTAATTAGAAGGCATGTTTTCTTTTATAGTCCTAAATCTGGTCTATTGCGCTTTAGTTTTCTCTCAGTTTGGATTGCAAAGTCCTAAAGAATAGTTGTTCTTTTTGCTTCGTTTTTGTTTCTGGTTAGGGTTTACACTATTTTTCATCATCCAATATTCCAAGGTATTTACATACTTTTCAATGAAAGTAATATCCTATTTTATCATGCCTCTCTTTATATTCTATTGATGTTCGAATTTGGTAACTAGACACTAAGGGGACAACTGGTTCAGTTTTTTGTTCGTACACCCTACGTATTTGATTTGATCCGTTTTTTATAGTGTTTGCCTGATAGTTTCTACTTGGTAAGCTCTGGTCCTGTGTTGCTAGGATTAACCCTTCTATCTCCTCCTTCATATCAGCACTTTTCAGTCATCGATTATATTTTACTATATCTATATCGGCATCTATAATTCTTTGTGCGTATCGTCCATGTAACGATTTTTATTTTTATTCTCAATTGATTTAGACCTTGTATTTTTATTATTCCTTTATATTTTTGCTGCTTCTTTTGCTTTATCTCTTATTATAGGAGAAAATGAATCTCTGTGGAAGATTCCATTGTTAATATTCAGATTATTAGTTTTGAGCATGCCTTTCTCATGGATTAACCTGAGCTAAATACACCACCTTTACATATTGCATTTTAGGAATCTTATTATAACTTTGGATATCTTCTTTTACTTTTCTGTTTGGATCAACAATTCTCCATAATCATCTTATTTATGTGGAGCTGATCTTTGCAGTCATGTAATTCTCTTTTGCGTCACTTTTGTTTTTAAGGGAAGACGTCCTTATATTCGATAGATTTGACTGTACTCTCCTTTAGAATCGTCGTTATCATTTCATATGATATGGAAAAGCATGTGATTGGTCGGTATTTTTTGCATTTGTTGTTTTTTTTTTTTTTGTTTGGTTTGGTTTTGTTTTTTGTTTCGTTTTTCTTTTTGGTAGTAAATATGTTTCTCTTTATAAGACACTCAGGTTCTTTAATGATTTCTGAAATAATCTTCATCATCAATGTGGAGATAAGTGGCAGAGCCAAAAGTTTGTTATTTTATCTACTCCAGGTGATGTCCAGTTATGTGAGCGTTTAAATGTATCTATAATCTCTTCTATTGTAATATATTCGTTCATTTGTTGATCATTATTTCATAAATGTCTTTTAGATTTCCAGTTCACTTTTTATCATGTGAGTTCTTATGGGTCCACATATTCAAAATGATTTCTGTTCATCAGTCGTGGGGGTTTCCTTTTTATTTATCATCTCTTATTCCGCGATAAAATTTGTTCGGGTCGTTTGGAAATATTTCATATCTAAAGAATTCTCTCGGTTTTTTATATTTTTGGTTACACTGGATCTTTTGTTGTTTTCTTGTTTTTATGCTTTAGCTTTTCTTTTATTATCGAGGTCTTGGCGATTAGTGTTATGTCATATTTTCTTGCTTTCTTAGTTTTCACTTTGACACCCATACTCATTTTGTCAAGTATGAATATTTCTCCTCTGTATTCCTTAATTCCTTTTTGCATCCTT
This sequence comes from Sepioteuthis lessoniana, assembly GCA_963585895.1. Taxonomy (NCBI): domain Eukaryota; kingdom Metazoa; phylum Mollusca; class Cephalopoda; order Myopsida; family Loliginidae; genus Sepioteuthis; species Sepioteuthis lessoniana. The sequence continues at coordinate 48,377,176 of OY757935.1, read as the reverse complement.
AATTTCCATTTCGGTTGCTTAAACTTATTTGGTTATGTTATGGTTCTTAGGCTTATTACTGTAGCAGTTACATATATTATTTCATTTAAAAAGAATAAGATTTGGTTTAAAGTCTTGTAGATCTTCTATGGCATAAGTTGCCAACTTTCTCTGGATTAGCTTATTTTTGCCTTTTTAGTGGTGTTCTGCTTTTCATATCAGTATTAGTTAATTTAGTGAGTTCTCTGATTGTATTTAGTTTCATTTCGTCGATTTTAATCTTATTTTTTGTATAGACTAAGAGTCTGTTGGAGGTTGACTATTTTTTTCATTTGTCGTATTCATTTTCTGCTGTAGCCGTTTTCGTACAATCATTGCTTGATTGTTTCGTTATTAACTGCCTTCATTTCAAGTGCCACTGTTTCATTTCATTGGCTATCAGTAACTATTATTTGATATTATCTTTTTTAGCACTTGTTAAGCGATTGCTTTTAATAATATATCTTCTCCCATTAGGGTAATTTATTGTGTATCTGTACGTTTAGTCCTATTTTGCCATATGTTGTATGTTCCTTATGTTGTATTCCTTCTTGATGATTTGTTAATTGCATAAAAGAAACGTATGAAATATTTCTTTATAATCCTCATTTTAACATTTTTTCCTTGTGATATTATTTCTATGGGTTGTTGTGAAGATCTTGGTTGGTCAGGATTGGATTACCCAGGATCTGATAGCTACCGAAGTGAGTAGTGATTTTTGTTCCGGTTGCTGATTTTTCCATCTCAACCTGGTTCATCATTGAGAGACGCAGTCTTTTTCATATGCGGGAAGACCTATGCGAAATGTGGTTTTCGCGTTTGATTCTGGTGCCTTTTCATTATTTTAGCAGAAATATATTCTACCATCATTTTTATTAATAATCCATAAAGAAAGAATTCATATTATGTCATAAATTATATTATAAACTTATGCATTTTGAATGCAAACGAGTATGAAAATTACCAGCCCCAGCAGAATCAAACATATCTATATTTTACGCCGGAGATGAGTAGAGAGAACATTCAAAATAAGTTTAACAATCCTTTAATCTTATATAATATTTAATGGTATTTTTTATGTCATCCTTCTTTGCTTTGCAAAATACTAAAAACAAACCACAAACCTATATATATATATATATATATATATACACGTGGTTCCTTCAATAAGTTTCCACACTTTTTTGTACAGGCATTTAAAATTGTCATAGACTCTTGAAAATTCATTATCTTATTGCTATACATCTTATGAAATGACTGACCAATTTTTATGATTTCAGGTTCAAATGAACAGCTACAGCAGAAATTGAAATACACCCTCAAAATAACTCAAAATATAACCATTAAAAGCTAAACCCATGCCAACAAAAGTGAGTAGACCCCTAAGAAACTACACCCCTAAATGTCCAAATTGAGTACTATTTTTTATTTTCCCTCCAGAATGTCATGTGACTCATTAGTTTTACTAGGCCCAAGTGTTATTAGGCTCATGTGCATAGGGAGCAGGTGTGTTCAAATTTGTAGTACTGCTTTCACACTCTCTCATACGGGTCACTGAAAGTTCCAACATGGCACCACCTGATTGTCACAGCTGGTGAATTTCAAAAATGTAACCTGGACGTGAGGACACTTTAGAAGAACGATATGCAATAAAATTCTGTTTTAAACTTGGGAAAATGCCACAGAAACGTATGGAATGCTTCAGACTGCTTTTGGAGCATCTTGCATGAATCGAGCATCAGTTTTTGAGAGACATAAGAGATTCAAGGAAGGCAGGGAGTCTATGAGGGATGATGAGAGGTGTGGGAGGAGTAAGGAAGTAAATACACCAGTTAATTGGCCAAACGGTTAGGATTAGGGTTAGGGTTACTATGTTGAAGTTTTAAGGGAGTTCAGGAAGAGATTCCGTCGGAAGGGGCCAGCACTCTTCAAATCGGGTCAGTGGCATTTCCAACAGAACAATGCACCAGTCCACAACTCCATCCTTGTCACAGACTATTTGACCAAGATGGGCATCAAGATAGTTCTTCACCCTCCCTATAGTCCAGACCTTGCTCCCTGTGACTTTTGGTTATTCCCAAAGCTTAGAGGCTGTCGTTATGAGACAATTGAGGAGATGAAAGAGGCTGTGACGAAGGTCATTGACACGCTCACACAAGAAGTTATTGGAACGGTACAACAAGTGCATTGGAGCCGGAGGAGATAGCTTCGAAGGGCACAAGAGTTTCATGTGTGTACTATCAATAAATGTGCCCATACGAAAAAAGTCTGGAAACTTATTTAATGATACTCGTATATATATATATATATATATATATATATATATATAGTGTATCACAAAAGTGAGTACACCCCTCACATTTCTGCAGATATTTAAGTATATCTCTTCATGGGACAACACTGACAAAATGACACTTTGACACAATGAAAAGTAGTCAGTATGCAGCTTATATAACAGAGTTAATTTATTTTCCTCTCAAAATAACTCAAAATATAACCATTAAAAGCTAAACCCATGCCAACAAAAGTGAGTAGACCCCTAAGAAACTACACCCCTAAATGTCCAAATTGAGTACTGTTTTTTTTATTTTCCCTCCGAAATGTCATGTGACTCATTAGTGTTACTAGGCCCATGTGTTACTAGGCTCATGTGCATAGGGAGCAGGTGTGTTCAAATTTGTAGTACTGCTCTCACACTCTCTCATACTGGACACTGAAAGTTCCAACATGGCACCACATGGCAAAGAACTCTCTGAGGATCTTAAAAAAAACATATTGTTGCACTACATGAAGATGGCCAAGACTACAAGAACATTGCCAACACCCTGAAACTGAGCTGCAGAACAGGCCTCGAGTAAGTCGTCCAAAGAAGCTGAGCGCACATCCAAATGCTTTCTTTGAAAGATCGGCGTAGGCGTCCTGTCAGCATTGCTGCAGAGATTGAAGAAGTGGGGGTCAGTCTGTTAGTGCTCAGACCATACGCCGCACTCTACATCAAATTGGTATGCATGGCCCCCATGAGGAAGCCTCTTCTGAAGACGATACTCAAGAAAGCCCGCAAATAGTTTCCTGAAGACATGTCAACAAAGCACATGGATTACTGGAACCATGTCCTATGGTCTGATGAGATGAAGATTAATTTGTTTGGTTCTGATGGCTTCAAGTATGTGTGGCAGCGACCAGGTGAGGAGTACAAAGATAAGTGTGTCATGCCTACAGTCAAGCATGTGGTGGGAATGTCATGGTCTAAGGCTGCATGAGTGCTGCAGGTGTTGGAGAGTTATATTTCATTGAGGAAACATGAACTCCAACATGTACTGTGAAATACTGCAGCAAAGCATGATCCCCTCTCTCCAGAAACTGGGTCATAGGGTAGTGTTCCAGCATGATAATGACTCCAAACACACCTCCAAGACGACCACTGCTTTACTGAAGCGGCTGAGGGTAAAGCTGGCCAAGCATGTCTCCTGACTTGAACCCAATAGAACATCTTTGGGGGATCCTCAAGTGGAAGGTGGAGGTGTGCAAAGTCTCAAATATCTGCCAGCTCCGCGACGTCGTCATGCAGGGGTGAAAGAGCTTTCCAGTGGCTACCTGTGAAGCTCTGGTAACCTACATGCCCAGGAGAGTAAAGGCAGTTCCGGATAATGATGGTAGCCACACAAAATATTGACAATTGACATGGTGCATGTTGATATTGACAACTTTCCCTAAGGGGTGTACTCACTTTTGTTGGCAGGGGTTTAGCATTTAATGGTCATATTTTGAGTTATTTGAGAGGAAAATAATTAACTCTGTTATATAAGCTGCATACTGACTACTTTTCATTGTGTCAAAGTGTCATTTTGTCAGTGTTGTCCCATGAAGAGATATACTTAAATATCTGCAGAAATGTGAGGGGTGTACTCACTTTTGTAATACACTATATATATATATATGTGTGTGTGTGTGTGTGTGTGTGTGTGTGTGTGTGTGTGTGTGTGTGTGTGTAATAAAAGACAATAAATAGATAAATAAATTCATCGTTAAAAATGATGTAAACAAATATGCTTATAACACTGGTTTACAAAAATAAATTTTTGGTCTGAGGCAAGAGTGAGCAAGAGTGGGGATAGGTGTTTTTTTTTTTTTTTTGTGTTTGTTTTTTTTTTTTTTTGTTAATTTGCGTGTGCTGAATTCAAATTTATAAATAGTTTTGCTCTATCACCTCTAGTTTTCTGGCTTTTAAATAGTCTCATTGTAGTATAAACTGAGAATATATGTGCACATTCAAGAGTTGCAGTAGCTTATAACAGATAAAACAGGATAGATAAAGAACACTGATTGAATCAATATACTTGGATGACACAATTACACAATTCATAGCACCACAGACAGTGAAAAGTGTGTTTTCTAAGAAGATCTGGTGTATTTTGCCTCCGGGATGTCACGCAAGAGCATCCAGCAGAAGTCTCCCATCATGCCGGGGTTCCATTTGCCTTCATAGTTGCTCTCCATCTTCGTAATGTCTTGGTGGATCTTTCTCCATGCTCATCACTCACTGCTTTCTGCTTGTAATGCTGAGATACAGCTCGACTATCCCAGAGACAGAGAAAACAACAGTAGTTTGTGAAGCCCGCTTGCATACCCATAAGAAGATCAATGACCTTATTTGTTCCGATTCCTGAAACTGGTGATCCTTACATCTTCCTGGACTAGGTTCCACTGTTTAAGCCGAGAAGCCAAGAGCTCTGACTGCTGTTTTGACATATACAAATCACGAGCAAGATCATTCAGGTCTTCTTGCGTGATCCAGTGTGGCTCATTGCCACTTGTTCCTGAATATGTAGACTCAATATCTTCCAAAGATATTGACTCGGCAGAATCCCCCCTTGAAGGCATTTCTTCATCTGATGAGGAAAGAAGATCTTATTTACTGGAGGTGTGGGCACAGGAAGATCATCTGAAGGGAGAACGGGTCTCATAGCAGATCAAAGGTTGGGATATTTGATCTTTTTCCAAGAAGATGCATTGAAACTAGTTATATTAGTTAAACAAAAATAACAATCATCTGCGTGGTTTCGCGGCTCTCTCCAAACCATCGGGACTGCAAAGTTGAAAGCTGCTTTCTTGCCATTAAACCATGCAGTTAGTCCATTGTAGCAGGGTTTACAACAGATGTGTGGAGCCCAAGACTTGTCCTGATCACCAATTCTACAGTCAAAATAGTGAAAGTAGGCGGTTCTGAGGAGGGAAGTGATAGTCCGATGCTGTGTAACTGTTGTGAAGTCCCCACACACGTAGCAGAAAGAATTGGCCTTGTTGAGGCATCCTCGACATTTTGACGTGCTTGAAGCCATTGGAGAATCTGAAAATATAACTAAGTAAAACTAAATGTGCATTTGAAAATGTAGTAACCCAAAAGATGTATAACACGATAGTTGAGGGACACCAACTTCCTGCACCGCCTGCGAAACAACCTCTTCCAATGACTGCCAGTGTAGATTGAGACCTGCTGCCTTAACTGTCAAAATCCGTCTTGATATATATATATATATATATATATATATATATATATATATATATAATGTAATGCTATCACTTACATTTACTGCATAAAAACTAAAAAATAAGCCATAAGTCTCACAATATTAGAATTAACCCTGAATTCATATACGCCTTTATGTACCGTATATGCACAAAATGCACAATATGTATATCTAAAAAACTAGAGGTGATGAGTAAAAACGGATTTCAAATTTAAATTCAACACCCGCAAATTAGGTAAAAACGGGTATTTTTGTGCTTGCCTCAATTTCTTTGTAAACCAGTGTAATGCATTTACTACATAAAAGGTTGAACTATTTTCTTTTCAAAGAGGCGGTGTTCTACTTCTATCAATAAAATTTGGGTTTATTCACACACACACACACACACACACACACACACACACACACACACACACACACAAAATTCATATATTAAAAACAAAAAAAATTAAGTAATTAAAAAAGAAAAGACTATCATTTTTCAGTTTTTAAAATATAATTTTTTTACGAAATTTAACTGTTTCGTTGGACTCCAAAAAAACTGTATTTGATGCAGGAAGTGAATAGAGAAGAACATTAAAAAAAGTTTAATGTTATTGTCTATATCAATTTAAAAAGAAAAATGAATAAATAATTACACACCCATACACACAAACAAAGAAAATAAAGGGATATATTTAAAAAGGTTTAAACAAATATGTTGATATTACAGCTACAACTCAGAAGTTGAAATTATTCTCTTTTCGAAGGGGCGGTATTTTGCTTAATAAAATTAATATTTTCTTACTCACACGCACTCGCACATTGTAATAGTAGTAGTAGTAGTAGTAGTAGTAGTAGTAGTAGTTGTCGTTGTTGTTGTTACATCTAATGTGTTTATTTGTTCTCCTCAAATATCTCGTGGCTGTCTTTGAGTGTCGGTCAAATAATCAGCACCTTCTCCCTGCGCAGACCCACTTTTTCCAAAAATTTAACACGGATCCAAGTGAAACAATTCATATTGATACGAGCCTAATCTTCCCATGTCACATTTTTCACGAAGTCTTGATATCTTTTTTTAATATTTCGTTTCCTTTTGTTGTACTTAGTATTTTGAGAACTTTTCTGAATGCTTTAATAATCACAGAAAATACCCAAACTTTCATGTTCTTCTGTAAACTTTAGATTTCAGGCGAGATCTTAGTATCATTTGTTTCCTTGTTCAGAATAATAAGATCTTAGTATCGTTGATATTCAAGTTCCCAACAATCACATTTCTTGTATCCTTTTTTCCATGTTTAAAACAATCAGATCCAATAATCTTGAATGGGTTAACTTGTGACTGTGGACTGACGATCTGAATGCCATGAAAAACCAACTGAAATTAACATGAAAGAAAAATTATTCAAAAAATGATAATAGTCATCTTCCCATTACATAATACTTACTCTCGTCGACTAAAATGGTTAAGGTCAGGAACATGACCTGATGTCTGAGGCATCCTGTAAATAGAGAATGCCAAGGGGACGGAAAATTTATCTCTACGCCATGGTCTCAGGGATAATTTCGAGTTTGTGTCACATCTGATTTCAAAAGAGAATATTTTATTCGAATCCATTAAAAAAGCTGTATGTTATCCTGGGTGAACTAACAGAACGCATAACAATGATGATGGAGATTTCAACTCGGAAGACAACATGAGCGACAAGGTGTCCAAACAAGAATACAACTGTGGTGACAAGGTTTCGAACCAGGAACATGAGAGTAAAGAGAAGGATTCAAACCAGGGAAACAAAAGTGGTGACAAGGATTCCAACCAGGATTACAACCGTGGTGAGAAGGATTCGAAGCAGGAATACAACAGTGATTGCGAGGGTTCCAACCTGTAAACACAACAATGGGGACAAGAATTCCAACTAGAAATAGAACATAGTGACGAAAATTCAAACAAGGAATCCAGCACTGGTGATGAAGATTCGAACCAGAAATACAACTGTGGAGATAAGAAGTCCAAACAGTAATAGAACAGTGGTGATAAGGCTTCCAACCAGGAATAGAACTGTGGTGATCAAGATCCGAAACAGTAATATATGAGTAGAGACGTGGATTTGTACCAGTTATACAACTATGGTGACAAGAAGACCAACCATAAATACAACTGTGGTGATAAGGATACCAACCAGTAAGACAATAGTGGTGACGAGGATTCGACTCAGGAACACAACTCTGGTGACAAGGATTCGAACTAGTTATATAAGAGTAGAGAAGAGGATTTGAACTCGGGAGACAACGGTGGTGACATGGATTCGAGCCAGGTATACAAATGTTGTGACAAGGTATCCAGCCTGGAATATATGAAAAAAAGGATGGGAACAAGGATACAACAATGGTGAGAAAGATTATAACCTGGACTACAACTGCGGAGATAAGGATTCGAAATAGTAACATTAGAGTATAGACGAGTATTCGAACCAGGGATAGAACCGTAATAACAAGGATTCCAACCAGAAAAAATACAGAGGCGACAAGGATTCGAACCAGGAATACATCTGTGGTGAAAAGGATTCGAACCAGGAATACAACTGTGGTGACAAAAATGAGAACGAGGAATCCTGCAATGGTAACTAGGGTTCAAACCAAGTATACAAGAGTGGTGACAAGGATCCCAACTTGGAATATAGCAGTGGTGACACGGATTTGAACCATGAATACAACTGTAGAGACAATGATCCGAACCAGTAATATAAGAGTTGTGATGAGGATTATAACCTGGTATACAACAGTGGCGACGATGATCTGAACCAGGAATGTGACTGTGGGGACAAGAAGACCAACCAGAAAAACAAATGATTTACACCAGAAATACAAGGATTTAAACCTGGAAGATAATTGTGGTGACGAGGATTCCAACTAGAAATACAACTGTGGTGACAAGGATTCCAACTTGGAATACGTGATGAGGAGAATTCGAAACAGAAAGACGACAATAGTAACAAGGATTCTAACCTGAAGCACAACTATGGTGACAAGGATTCAAACTAGGTATCCAACAGTGGTGACGAATATTGGAACTAGGTATCCAACGGTGGTGACCAGGAACCTGGAACACAACAGTTGCGACAAGGCTTTCAACCTGGAATATAACAGAGCACAATTGATTAAACATTTTCGCCAACGATAAAAGCCTGTGTGTTTAGGAGTAGCGTTTGTGTATCTGTCACTCACCGAGCACATAATGTACACCGATGATGCATATATTTAACGAGTTGGCTCTTCATAAGGTGGTCAAAATTTGTGACTTTTTGTGAGACTTAACTGGACTTTGTAAATCATACATCTGTCTGAATATATAACAAAGTATCTATTCACACACAGCTGTGTGGTATATTTTATGTATATATGTAAGTGTGTGTGTGTGTGTGTGTGTGTGTGTGTGTGTGTTCGTAAAATGACAGTTATTTGCAGAAATGTTATCTGAAATTCTCATTTGCTTTGAGTTAAGTATGTTAAAAAAAAGGTTGTAAAAACATTTGTTTCATCCAATAAAGATTTATTTAATAAAGATTATTAGATTTCCCACGTATATGCATATAAAACTTTATAAGAATGTCTTAAGAAGCTAAATCTGGGATCTACATCAACTATATCACTATCTTACTCTCCTCCAACCCGTGTGTGTGAACGACAGCGTATAATATATATATATATATATAGAGAGAGAGAGGGGGAGAGAGAGAGAGAATACGTTTTCTCTCTCTCTCTCTCTCTCTCTCTCTCTCTCTCTCTCTCTCTCTCTCTCTCTTCACAAACATGGCGAAGTACACATAATAACTATTTATTTTCGGCTCTTTATACATAGAAGGAAAATTAGAAAAGCGAAAATTGTTAATGCAATTCAAGTGGCAAAATGTCCAGTGCAACATGGCCCTCAAGTCACTGTACTATTGGTGATTCTTCCCAGGTATAATGACGTGTGAGAGCTCCTTTAAACGTTCCCGTTAACTTTGAGCTTACAAAAGAATGGACTGGTTTAATTAATACAAGATGTATTCGTTGTAAGTAATCAAACCCTTTTTTTCTTTTTCTTTTTTTTTTTCATCAAGATAGGGCTCCTTCATTTTTGTTAGGGTGCTCAGCTCTGTTGTCATTCTCTATTCAGGATTTGTATATTGATAGAGCAAGTAGAATAGTTACTCAAAACTGTCTCATTGGCCAACTGGGTAGAGTGTTCGCCTATGGTACGGGAAACCAGGGTTCAATCCCAGGTCGCGTCATACCAAAGACTTTAAAAATGGTACTTGATACCTCCTTGCTTAACACTCAGCAATATAAGGTACGTATCAAGGGTAAAGTGGAGCAATCCAGGGGAAGGAGTAGCGCACTCCCCAACACCTAGCTATTGAAAAGGGAGCCTTCAGCTCACCCTCGACAAAGGTCGCTAACTTTACTTTACTAGAATTGTTACTATTTATTTATTTCGATAGATAGATAGATAGATAGATAGATAGATAGATAGATACCGACACCCTCATGTTCCCCAGCTTTTTTAATTCTCTAACAAGTTGCAAGTATTTGTTTATCTTTTCACTTTCTTTTGTTTTCATTCTGTGGTTCGCTGGAACGGTAAAATCCACTTGACTGTATGTTCTTTTTTTCTTAAACATTATTTGCTTTGCCGTCATTTTTAAATTTTCTTAAATGTAATCATTGTTTTAGGTAATTTTTATGTCGGTCGAATAAACAGATCCCAAAATCGTTTTCATATAACTTAATAGTTAAACAGGGAACAAAAAAAATTAATTTAGCAAGGTAAAGTCATAAAACAGGGACCGTTTGTTTGTTTGTTTGTTTGTTGTTTTTTGTTTTTTGTTTTTTTTTGGTGGGGTAATCATCCTTCCAGTCTTGTGGCTAATGATGCATAAGATAAACAATTCTTTGAGATCCGGGGAAAGGGTAAAAGATTATTAATTCATTTTTACCATTAAATTCGGAATAGAACAATAAACTCGAGAATTTTGAAGGAAATGTTAAAAGTGGACAGAAATCTGTTCGAAAAGAAAGAAAGAAAGAAAGAAAGAAAGAAAGAGGACATAAACGGGATTAGAAAAAAAGAAAACAATAAACAAATGAGCAAATAGATAAATAAGCAAACAACGAAACAAAGAAAGAAAAGGACAAAATTGGAGAAGGAAAGAAAGAAGGACTGAAGTAAAGAAACAAAGATTGAAAAAAATTTAATGAAAAAAAGAAAGAAAAAGGAAAGAACGGAAGATAAATAGCGAAAATATTGATTAAGAAGATAATTTATGTAATTTTTTTTCCTTCCTAGTTGTTAAACTTTTTTCCTTTTGGTATTATTATTATTATTATTATCATTATTGTTGTTGTTGCTGCTGCTGCTGTTACCATGATAAAAATAGATTATTTGAAGATTAGAAAATCTTACAAAAAATAATAAATGAAACTGAACAAAAATGAGACCTTAAGCAAAATTTGTTTTGTGACAGCCAACATTAAATTGAATTCTCCATTTTGTTTTTTACGCCCGTCGCCGATCTCCTTAAATGACAAAGAATGATTTTTGATATCTTTTTATGATTGAACGTTTTTATAGTTGTGAAATGAAAGAAAATAAAAAGGGATTTTCGAGACAGGAAAAAACGAAGAAACCATAAAAATGTATGTGCATGGTCAGCAACAATCACAATCTCGGAAATATAGACGCTGTAGGCATTATGAAAATAAATGAATGTATACTTTAGCCAATATAATCATAAATATAAATACTTCAAACGTGAAGCCGTTATTTCTGGCAATTATGATAAAATTAGAAAGCCAATAACATTTTTAAGAAACCTATATATATATATATATATATATATATATATATATATATTGGAAACCTATATATATATATATATATATATATATATATATATTGGAATAGCGTAGACATAGAGTCAACAGTGTCTGGTTATCATCATTGCGATCATCAGATTACACACACACACACACACTCACACACACATATACACACGTATATACGTGTGTGTGTGTGTGTGTGTGTGTGTGTGTAATATATATATAATAGAGGTAATATATATATTACCTCTTGCAAAAAATTTGAAATTAGTACATTTTAATCATGTTTACTTAGGTTTTTTAATTTAACAGTGAATAAATAATGACAAATAAGACGCAAAACATTTCATAAAATATTCCTTGAGCAAACTAAATTAATATTTTTAATTAATCATATAATTTTCTCAGGCCATGCCGAATGTTCAGTTATTCAATCAGAAATGTTTTGTATCCTTGTGTTATCAGTTGAATAAGCTAATAACTCATTGGATACAAAATGTCTTTATTGCTTGATAAAAAAAACATAAGGGAACATCCTCTAAGTGTGTTAATTCCATTTTAATTCCATGTGTAAAAGGGATTAACTTAAAAAAAGGAAAAAAAGCGATGATGGCTAGACAAGACAGTACCAATTCCTGACATTTTTATCAACAGTTTTTGACGAAGCACAGGTTTGTGCAAATACAATATTCACCATAATGACCAGGAAAATTTTGTGAGACTTTTTCTTGTTTCTTAAACTGAAAGTTCATAGCAAGATTTTGGAACGTGAAAGACATTAAAATAAATGCAACAACAATAGCTTCACACAGCACCATGTCCAAGGTTCATGGAAAGGTTATAGAACATAGAGGTTAATTAGTCTGCCATGGTGTAAAATACTTTAAATTTTCTTGAAAATGTCGATCTACTTGGAGGCTAAGGTGGTTTCATTGACGCTAACAGTCAGTGGTTAGTTGGTGAAAGAAAGAAAGAAAGAAAGAATAGGTGTAAATGAAAAGAAAAAAGAAAGGAAAAATCAGAAAGAAACTTATCAAAATTCAACCAATCAGGAACAAGATCTTTTTTGTTTGTTTGCTTGTTTTTTAATAAACAGAAAGCAGTATTATCAATAGGATCGTCTCCTATGTGGAACAATTCTGAGCACATCCGTCTCCTGTATACCAAGTAGTATGAATATCGATGTGATTTTGTACAAAGAATAAGTTAAGTTGAATAGATATCAACAAATCAAGACCCGTTTCAATATAGCAGACAAAGTGAGAAAAGAAGATTGCAAGTGTGACATTTCATTAGTTTTTTGTTTCTCTTTAGCGATACACTCTGGGGAAACCGAATCCTAAGTCGACACCTGCCTCACTCGTATCCATTACAATCATAAAAATTTCGCCTCTTCTATTTTATGTGGAGACACTTGTTTACAGCTACTGGTCACGCGCTGTCCAAATCTCCCGGGCAAAGAGACAACGAACGTGTTTCACGTTACATTTCCCCATTGGTTTAAATCAAATTCTGCTTATGGATACTCTTCAAAATCTTGAAGGAATAGTCTGCCTCACTTAGTAAAACTGTTTAAACTGTTTGTCGTATAAAGGAAGGAAATAAATACTAACAGTAATGCGTTATTCTCACATGAATTACTAGTATTTTCTGGCAATTACTATTACTAGTAAAAATATGCGACCTCCGCCAGGTGCAAGTATTAAAGTTTTGATGTAATAAAATATCATATCAAATTAGAAATACTAACGAAACTAAATAAGAACGCAAATAAAAAGATCACATTTATTCTTATTCTATTTGAATTGATTTTTATATAAAATTATTTATATGGTCCGGGAGACCTGGGTTCAATCCCAGATCGCGTCATACCAAAGACTTTAAAAATGGTACTTGATACCTCCTTGCTTAACACTCAGAGATATAAGGTACGTATCAAGGGTAAAGTGGAGCAATCCAGGGAAAGGAGTAGCGCCCTCCTCTACACCTCGCTGTTGTAGCTATTGAAAAGGGAGCCTTCTGGTCCCCCTTGATTACGGTCGCCAACTTTACTTATATATATATATATATATATATATTGGATTTTAATGCGTTTAGAATAAAATAACAATATTAGAAATCAATAACAGCAAATAATTAATAAACCCAGTTTTGCAAATTATCCACGTCATATGCTATTTCTTAGTATTGTAGGATTTTAAATGCATCAGTACTACGGACTCAACCAACTATCAAATGACCTTCTGTCAAATCCGGCCTGGTAGGAAATCGGGTAAATATCTTGCCCCCACCCTTGTTTTCTTAGAGCCACCAAGTAATCGCGTCAGGGAGATGACATTAAGTTTATCACCTAGTCTCAGAGGGTATTCCCCCTGGGCAACACCGGCTCGGCAGAACTGGGTTCATCGCTTGCTGCCTGGGGTAACCAAATATGTGAAATGCGAACAGGATTAAGCATTTTTGTAATGATCGCGCATGAGTTTCGATTCATTAAAATAACCTTGTGTCAAGTCCTGCATTGGTTTGCGGTCGGTTAAATTTCTTGATAAGATGGGCTGTTTTGGGGCAAATCTAACTCCACTCGAATTTAATTAATACATCGTTAAACCAAAAATAGAGAAAATACTTAGGAAGAACCAAATTGGCTTTCGGAGAAATCGATCCACTGTTGTATATTGACCTCCGACCCGCCCGGGCTGTCAAAATAGGAAATACACCTGTGTAAATAACAGGTGCATCCGGTCGAGGAATATCAGAATATAACCTTGACCGTGGACGGGTTGAATGAGCGCGTGTTGTGACGCCCACAAGAAGAAGGTGGATGTCAAACTATTATATAACTCGGTGCAGTGGAAGTTCAATCAGCTGGAGATAAGATGCGGTAGAGAAGACCAGCACCCAGCAGAGGGGGCCCTCGGGACCCCCGATTGAGCAGTTGGAGATTAGACCAGTTGGAGATCAAACCAGTTGGAGAGAAGATGCTGGAATGAGAACATTGTGGCTATTCCAGTGGGGAGTCAATATGTTGCAGTTCTGTTCCGTCTCCCACTCCCTCTCATACACAACCCTTTCAGGTAAAGTGAGAGGTATATATTTCTAAAGAACTGTGTCGCTCGTCTTTATTGTGTCGCCGTTATGATTCGGCATGCATTTTTGGCTATCATCATCATCATCATCATGTCGTGCCGCCGGCACGGATATCCCTGACCCTCTCTTGCCACTTCTCCCTATCATTCATCGCTTCCGGCAGGTCTTCAAGGTTACATCATGTGTCCTCACATAGTTGCTGTATGTAAGTTCGTGCTGGTCGTCCTGCTTTTGCACATCCATATGTGGGGGTCCACAGGAGTACATCGCTTATGAGCTCGTCCTTGCTTCTCCAGCAGTGTCACGCGTGTCTAACTTGTATAGTCCTTGCTTCTCCAGCAGTGTCATGCGTGTCTAACTTGTATAGTTTTCGTGATGGGGGGCAAGTGTCCGTATAGTTGGTGTCTCGTGGGGTGTTGTCGCCAGGACTTGATCAATACAGCTCTCAACATTCTTGTGTAATTTCCGTCTAGTTTTTTCTCCAGTCGTTTAGTTAGCGTCCATGTAGTGCATCCATATAGCAGTATGGACACAACTGCTGCCTGGAAGAAACTGCGTTTCATTTTATCGGTTAGGTCTGACTTCCATATGATCGAGAGCCTATCGATAGCCGTCCATGCCTTCGTCAGTCGTGTGTCGATGTCTTTTTCGGTTGATGAGACGCTACTTCCTAGGTAGGTGAATTTGTCTACTAGTTTCAGAGAGGCTCTGTCTAGTGTGGCAATGTTGCCCGTTTGGTTGTAACACATATATTCAGTTTTGCGTGCATTGACATGGAGGCCAATGCCAGTTGCGGCTCGTTCCAGACTATGCAGTAGTGTCTCTGCTTGATTAGGCGTATTTGCCAGTAACGCCAAGTCATCAGCGTAGTCGGCGTCTGTGATTGTTTTTGCGGGGTACATTTTGCTTCTTCTCTTTGTCAGTTCGAAGCCATTTTCTCTGATTTTGTCGATCGAAGTCCTCAGCACGTAGTCTAGACAGATGATAAAGAGGTACGGGGCTAGTGTGTCTCCTTGTAGTACTCCTGCAACAATGTCGAAGTATTCCGTGTCTCCATCTGGTGAACGTACTTTCACTTTGGTGTTTCTGTAGAGAATCATTATCGCTGCTCCGTTTTCTTTTGGTAGTCCGTATGCTAGTAGGATTTGCTCCATCTTCCCTATGTGTATGGAATCAAAGGCCTTGGTAAAGTCGACAAATAGTAATGTCGCCTGAAGGTTTTTTGCCCGAACGCCTTCAAGAATTCTACGGATGGTCAGTATTTGTGAGGTTGTGGATCTCTTTCTCCGGAAGCCATTTTGGTTTTTGCTAAGGATGTTGTCTATTTTGGGTTCTATGCGGTTTCGTAGTAGGGCATTGTAGATTTTGGCTGCTATGGATGTAAGTGTTATCCCTCGGTAGTTCTTGGCTAGTCCTAGGGCGCCTTTTTTAGGGAAAGGAAGGATGCATCCCTTCGTCCATCTTTCTATTCTATTTTGACTATAGACTGCGTTGCATTGTCGGAGCAGTATATCGTCGAATTGTCTAGTCTTCCACACTTCTGGGGGGATATCGTCTAGCCCTGCAGCTTTCCTATTTTTAATTCTTCTAACAACTGAGTCGAGTTCTTCTTTGGTAAAAGGACCTAGTTTAACGTCTAATTGCTTACTGATAATTCTGGTGATCGGTTCATCCGTTATTTTCGGTGGGTTTCCTAGTAGATTTTTGAAATGCTGTTCCCACAGTTTTACTCTTTCTTGTTGGCTTGCAGCTTTCAATTTTGCTTTGGCTGTGCTCTTCCTTCCACTTACTTCGTTTATTGTTTGCCAGGCTATCCTGGATTGTCTGTCTTCCACCGAGTCTCTAATCTTATCTATCTGAATTTGTATGTATTCTGCCTGTTCTTTTAGATATATTCCTGCTAATTGATATTGTGCCTTTTCTAGTTTTCGGACATTTGTGTTTGTTGGGTTCTTTCGATAGCATTTGGAGGCAGTTTTCACGAGTGCACGTTTTTCTCTAACTGCTAGCGTTTCCCAAGGGACTCTATATTTCGTTCTAGGTTTTGTTGGAATACACTTTGATGCTGCCTCAAGGTGTGCTTCTACAAAATTTTCATATTCGTCATTTGGGGTACCTTTTTCTGCCTTCTCTTGTAGTACTTCGAATCTGTTTTTTTAATTCTAATGCATATTTGTCTCTAATATCTCTGTTGTTAAGCAGGGCCCAGTCATAGTGCTTGGTTGTCGCTTTTCGTGTGGCGTTTTTTCGTAGGCTTAGTCGTACTTTGGCCGTAACTATTCGATGATCGGAGGACGCACCCTCAAAAGAGGAGTATGCCTCGCAATTCATCGCACTGTTTTTCCATTTCCTGTTTATAAAGACGTAGTCTATCTGTGCTTTACTCTTGTTCGCGTATGTGTAGGTCCATAATTTCCCCTCCCTTTTTTGAAAGTTTGTATTGAGGCATGTTAATCTATTTTCTATCATGAAATCAATTAGATGTTGTCCATTCCTGATTGACGTGTTGTGTAGGCTGTATTTGTTGTTTCTGTTTTTCCCGATTTGTGCATTCATATCTCCGCCAATGACTAGCAGGTTGTGTTTCGGAATGCTACGTACTAGGGAGGATAGATCTTTGTAGAAGGTGACTAGTTCGTTTTCTTCGTTAACATTGGTAGGACTGTAGCGGTAGATAATCGTCGCTTTGGGGTTGCCATTAAACGTTGCGGCCATCATCCTAGGTTGTATTCTCTCAATGTTATTTAGTGTTTTTAACGCTCTTGGTCCTATAAGGATTCCCACCCCTCCTACCGATGCATTGACAGAGTTTTTCCATGCCGATGCAGTCACCAGCATCCATCCATTGCCAGTTTCGTGATATTTGATACCTTCAGTGTGCGTGTATCGGTGCTCTTGTATGCAAATTACGTCTATCTTATGTTCTACGGCTGATGCAGTTAGCTCTGATAGTTGACCTATTCTATTTAGAGTTCTAACGTTAAATGTTGCTATCTGTATTGTTTGTTTGCATTTTAGTAGTTTTTGTTTGAGCTCTGTTGCTGATTTTTCGAGCACTGAGGCCAGGGCTCCAACCTCAGCAGGACGCGCCCCTTTTTTACCCGCGTGAAGAGCGATGCGGTTTATGTATGTGGTTTGAGTACGAGTCATGGTATTCTTTCGGTGGCTGTTTTTATTCTCATCTATAGAAGCCACTCTTATAGATGAGCAGCAGTAGTTCCCCGATCGAACTGTCAGTCCTGAGCCTTAAGCCGCAAGACTCACACGTACTTCATGCTGCTTCCCATATGTACGTGAAAAAAAAAAAAAAACTTTTTACCTTAAGTTTTAACTTACTTAAAGTCCAGTATATTTAAATTCAAAGAAATTTTGGGGTATATTTCATCCTATCATCCGATTCAGGCCCTAACAGGTTTTTATTTTATAGGTAGAATTCGATTTTTGACTTAGGTTGCCTTTTTTTCTTTTTTTTTTTTTTTACTGCTATGAGGGTGTGCAATCAGACTTCTAAGCTTTAGAAAAAGTTCTATTTCTATTTGCCCTGTAGACTAAAGCATTCGACCAGGGTCGTTATACTTAATTTCTTTTTTTTTTTTTTTTTTTTTTTTTTTACTGCTAAATGTGTCGACATAAATGAGAAATATAGTGTATTTCATATAAGAACACAATATAGTAGAGACGTAGGAAATAATTGTTTTAAATCAAATATGGGCATTTTTAAATGAACAGTTTAGTAGAATAAATTTACTGACCTTTGTGAAAAAAAACTTCTGGAAACGGAATCACTTCCAACGTACGCATACTATTTTATCAAATGCTCGATTGAATTATTACTAATTTTACTTGCATTTATATTAAAATTCCACTCCTATATCATGGTCATTGAGGGGGGGTTGACAGAGAGAGAGAGAGAGTAAGAGAAAGAGAGAGAGGAGGAGGAGTCCATCTTTCTTTTTATGGCTTCGTCTTAGCACGTGTTAGACTACATTTGAGGTGTTTTGGGTTTTTGTTGTTTTTTTTTTTTCCTTTCTTTTGGGGGGGGGGCATTTTGAGGTTTTCTTTAGCAAATTTAGAAGTTCGTCTTCCAAAAGTAAAGTTTTTCCTGAAAATTAAGTCGCAGAAAAGTCTTCATTCCTCATTTAAACAACACAGAATACAGCTGAGATTTAAGACCTAACTATTTTAAATCAAATATGTGCATTTTTAAATGAACAGTTTAGTAGAATAAATTTACTGCCCTCTGTGAAAAAAAAATTCTGGAAACTGAATCACTTCCAACGTATGCATACTATTTTATCAAATGCTCGCTGACTATCCGTCGAATTCTAGAAGCGGTTCAGGCAAAAATCCTCAAGGCAACACAATTATTTGCAGACATCTTCAACGCATTTGATTCCATACATACTCCATTTGAAGATATAGCAAATACTTCTCGCCTACGGACTCACCAAAGAAACCGTCGCAGGCATAATGATGCAATATAAAAACACGAAAGTAAAGGTTCGCTCACCAGATGGAGACACAGACTACTTCAACATTGTAGCATGTGTGCTGCAAGGAGATATATTAGCCTGTTTATTATCTACTTAGACTACATGCTTCGAACGTCTATAGATTTATGGAAAGAAAACGGCTTCACGCTGGACAAAAAAGGAGCAGAAGATACCTCGCACAAACTACTACGCCGATGACATAGCGCTTCTGGCAAATACGCCCATCCCAGCCGAATCCCTGTTACGTAGTCTGGAACGGACAGCTGGTGGAATAGGCCTCCATGCGAACGCAGACAAAACAGAATACATGTGCTTTAATCAAAGAGGCGACATCGCCACACTAAATGGTGGTCCTCTGAAACTAGTAGACAAATTCACCTACATAGGGAGCAGCGTCTCGTCAACCGAAAATGGCAAAGGCTTGGGCAGCTATCGATAGACTATCAGTCATATGGAAGTCAGACCCGCCCGATAAAATAAAACGCAGTTTTTTCCAAGCAGCAGTCATATCGATGCTGCTATATGGATGCAACACGTGGAAACTAACAAAGCTTGTGGAGAAAAAGCTTGACGGCAATTATACAAGAATGCTACGAGCTGTATTGAACGAGTCCTGGAGGCAACACCCCATAAAACAAAGAAACCAAACGAAATCCCTCTATGGGTCAGATTGAACAATGAGAAAATTATGGATACTAAATTTGAATACTTGAAACAATGTAACTCTATAAACAAAAATTACAGGTGAATTATTTGTATTAGAAAGGAATAGTTGAAACCATATAACTGTGTAAATTATTTGTATTAAGAATAGTTACTTACTATGGGAGGCGCTCTTAGTGCAACAGTTATTGCGGTAGGAAATGGAATCGATGACCCGAATTCAAATCCTAGACGAAGCTGCTTACGTTTTACTTCACGCTCCTGCCCTTGGCAAAGGCATGAATCCACCAGTTATTCCTCAAGCTATGGGTAGATAGTAGGGCAAACTGGTTTCTTTGTCTGGATTAGGCAATCAATCTCGAAGGAAAAGCAAAAAAATTGACCTCGTGTCACATCTAAGAGTTGATATGCTGTAAAATCAACCAACTGAAACTATGACATGCAGTGTATCAGACATCTAGGTGTACACAGGAATAAACTGTCTAGTTTCCTCTGTACTCGTCTTTTTGATACGCCAA
This sequence comes from Sepioteuthis lessoniana, assembly GCA_963585895.1. Taxonomy (NCBI): domain Eukaryota; kingdom Metazoa; phylum Mollusca; class Cephalopoda; order Myopsida; family Loliginidae; genus Sepioteuthis; species Sepioteuthis lessoniana. Next base: position 48,357,028 of record OY757935.1, on the reverse strand, counting down.
GGAAATTTCCTCAATCTGCCTCCCCCTTTCTTAATTTAATGCAGCCCGGAAAAGATGATTGCTATGGTGGAACTCGACAGGAATATCTGTGCTTGACCACAAGCGACCGAGAAATGACAAGAAGAATACTGAATTAACAATTTGCTTTTGAAAACGCAGATCTGATAATAACAAGGTTTAAAAATTATATAGAACGAAAAATGTTAAAAATAAAACTTGAAGATTTAATGAAAAAAGTGTATTCAACTTTGTCTTCCAGTCGTGTAGAATTCTATGGAAATAAATTTCCCATAATTGTCAATTAACAAAACTTTTCAGCGTTTAACAATGAAAAGAAAATCTCGGTATTAATACATTTATCTTGTTATATTTATAAAGGCTAAATATGATACACAAGGTCGAGGCATCCCACACGAATATGTATGGGTAGGGTTAAAAATTGTTCTTTGTACTTGTATCATGCATCTGAAATTAATTCTGACCCTATCTTGAGGGGAGGTTATGTGACGTACTAAAAAAAAAAAGTAAAGTTGGCGACCATAGTCGAGGGTAACCCAAAGGCCCCCTTTTCGATAGCTACTACACCAAGGTGTAGGGGAGGGCGCTACTCCTTCCCTGGATGGCCCTACTTTACCCTTGATCCGTACCTTATAATGCTGAGTGTTAAGCAAGGAGGCATCAAGTACCATTTTTTGAGTCTTTGGTATGACTCGACCTGGGATTGAACCCAGGTCTCCCGGGCCATTGGCGAATACTCTAACCGCTAGGCCAATGTCCGGTCTTTAGTAAGCAGGTTCAAACTCCAGTCACGCCATTACGTTCACTTTCAGACATGGTGTTGCATAGCCACGTAATAGATATGCAACTATATACGGAAACATAGTCAACACAATAAAAACGAGCGGACACAGTTCTTTAGAAAAATATACCTCTCACATTATTGAAAGGGTTACGAAAGGTTTTACTGTATGAGAGGTGAGTTGGAGACTGAACAGAACTGCAACATATTGACCCCCCACTCTTCTGGCTATAACAGTATTTCTTTCCCGTTCTCCTGTGCTGCTCAACCGGAGACCTGGGCGCCCAGCCTCTGCCGGGACATGGTTCTCATTCCAGCATTTTCTCTCCAATTGATCTGAACTTCCTGTCGCCGGGGCTATATGATAATTTGACGTCCACGTACTTCTTGCGAGCGTCACATTTGTACTCAATTCAACCCGTCGACAGTCAAAAATACGTAATACCAATACACACACAACACCGCAACTCACACACATGACATCAATATATAGAATACATACATGCAACACCAACACACACAGCACAACTCCAACAAATACACAGCATCAATACACATGTCACATATACAACATGCAATCTTATCATGGCACAGATACACACAAGCACACACACACAATACGTACAACACACACTCACACTGCATACATGCTAACATTTTTATTTAATATCAAGATTGTTAATATCATAACTGATTAAAGATTTTTTTTTAAAGTACACAAGTATATTGTATACTTGTGTATAGCAATTATTTTTTCCGAACTCATTTGCTTTATTTTCTATTTTTAATTTGAAACAAATTTTTAATTTGAAACTCACAGAATCATGTCATCATAAAAAAGAAGTCAGGAAACAATGACGTTTACAGAAAGACATATCGGATTTCATTGTTATTAGATATCGAAGAACATGAATAGTTAATCCTGACAGAATTGGCAGTTCAACCCAAAAATAACTTCTTTTCTTTTTAATGATATAAAAGCTTTTTAGCAATTTTTGCTTACATTGCGTTTTATCCACGTATCAGTTTTGACGTTCAGCGAAACAAAATGGCGTCGAATTCCGTTTGGTAAAAACGAGTGGTCATGAAAGAGAGACTAAAAGTTGAACAGTAGATTTCATTGCAGATCGATTACGGGAAGCATTGATTAAAGACGGGGAAAAAAAGCAATAATGCGATTTTGTTAGTAATGATAGAGATGGTGGCGTTGTTTGTTGTGGTGAATTTAATTAGAGCTGAGGTGATCTTATTGTTAAGTCTGGGGAAATCAAGATGAATAATTGGTGTGTCGTGATAGTCACAAACGGTTGGTATAATGAATACCTAGGGGAAAATATCATTCCGTTGACTGATGAAAGCAGATTGATTCAGAAAATCGAAGTATAAAAGTAAAATAATCATTACTGTGTTTCCATAATCAGGTCACAATGACAAAGTGGAAAAGACAGCACTGTTATGACCCGAAAAACAACATCATACTTCTCAAGCACTCAAGAATGTTCTTTTTAAATCGTCTGAGGATCATCAATTAAACGTGAAACTTTTAGTCACGACTAGTTGAAAAATATCTTAAAATATCTGTATTTTGATTCTAAATGATTTTTTTATTTTGTCCGGAACATCAACGTCTACTTCGCAACAATTACAAATAATTAACGAATAATAATAAACAAACTCCTTAACAAAATGCCCAGAGAAAAAACTTGATGGGAACTACACAAGAATGCTATATGCTGTAATTCTGGGAGCAGCAAATCTCAAAAGAACAACCTCCCATTTAACTAAACATACAAGTAAGAATAACGAGAAATGCTGGGTACTACTGGTGAAGTAATGACAAACTCATAAGCTATGCTCTGCTGGGAACACCTAAAAGTGAACATACCAGGGCTGGATGGATGGCAAAAATCAACCTTCATCAGCTCTATACGAACACCGGTGCTGCTAGGTGTGAAGAACAATTAGGACGGATGGAAAGAGAGTGTTAAAAACTCCGTGTCATCAGCATGACTTGAATATATATATATATATATATGAACTCAACTGATTTACATACAAAAAAGGTGTAATTTTTGTATCTGTAGTTTTGGATTTATTGATGAATCGGCGCTTGTCTTAAAATTTCTTGTGATACTTCGCAGACCGCAGTATTTGACTTGACGCGAACAATTAGAAGAATCAAAATCCAAAATAATTTAAGAAATCGTTTCCCTTTCAAGAATGTTAAAAAATACAATTTTTTATTTCATCAAAATCATAGATAAACTTTTTTATTTAATTTCGAGCTCACTTCAATCATATAAATAAACAAAGAAAGAAATATTTCTTCAGTAAAAATGGAATCAATTTACCTTCCGGTTTTTTTCTTTTGAGTGAAAATCTACATTCTCTTCTTACAAGAATGTATTCTGTTTCAACATCGCTTAACTATCTTAAAACTGAGTTAGCGTTTACATAGATTAATTAATACTGATATTAAAGCCAAGGCTTGTTGATGAAAATACCAGCAGCAGCCTCGTATATTTTAAAACATAAATACATTTTCTCTCTACATAATGACACACTCACACAAAGACATTTTACACACGCAAAATATATTCTTTAAGATTAGGTTTACTAAAACTGCTACATTTCATTCATTAATCTTCACTTCCTTCTCAAAAAATATCTACATTCTGACTAATATTATCTTTACCTACTAGAAAAGATTTTGTATTTTTTTTCGGCAAATTTTTCACTCAATTTAAAGAAACGAAATTCATTTATTTGTAGATCAGAGTTTTATTGAATCATTTACACTTTTGTCCGACACACACACACGCACACACACACACACGCATATATATATATATATATATATATATATATATATATATATTCAAAAGCACACATGGCCTACACAGTCATACATGACGTCTCAGCCACCAAAATATTCTCTGCACACAGAATCAATCCGACACTACATCTTCAAAAATGACCGAAGATGGTCGAAAGTATTCTACTTGGAGTACATTTTGGGTATTTCTTAAACTGCTCTCAAAACAGTTGTGACATATCGTTGACCCCGCAAAACAGATGAATAAAAGGCTAAATATTAAATCATTGCCTATCTTCTTCCAATCATATATGCTTTCAAGAGAATCTACCGCATAAATACAGATTTAATATATATATATATATATATACTCACGCCCCTGCTTTTTTAAAGAAGGCTATCAGCTCATTCCGGCAAAAAGTCCCGTGTCAACGCATGTGGCTCCTCAGATCATCTTCACAAATGCAAGCCCAGTTGCATATGTGACAAGTAAAAGAATTTTGGCGTTGACAATAACCCCGTGCATGCTCATATGCGTTCTTCAATTTGCTACAGACCTACATACTTAGTAACAGAATTGAGACGAATTACTTTCATGTTGCGGAAGAAGGGCCTGAGTAAAATCAACCTGCAGTTGTTTGCTGTCATGATATATATATATATATATATATATATATATATATATATATATATATATATATATATAACGAAAATTCTTTCAAACTGTAGCTGTATCAGTACTATTATGTGGTCGCTCCATTTTGACTTTAACGAAAAGCCAAGAGAAAAAGCTATATGATAACTACACAAGGATGCTGCGTTTTCTTTTGAAAAAGTTCTGGAAGCATCACCTTACAAAACAACAACTGTACGGCCACTTACTTTTCAACTCACAAACCATGCACTTAAAATAAACAAGACATGTAAGGTATTGCTGGAGAAGTAAGGAAAAACTCATAAGCCGAGTTCTACTAAGGATACGACCAGCAAAAACTGGCTCTTTGCAGATACAGAATGTCGTCAAGGGATGGCTGATAGGGACGGACAGCAAGAGTTAAAGGAATCTGCACTGTCAGCACGCCTTGTTTATGGTGATATATATCAGAATCTCTGCAATTCTCGTTCCTGACTTTTTATAACTGCTAATTATAAAATCCACCAGAATGTTTCTAACATTTTGGCCAACTTTACGCTTCTTTCTTTGCGATGAATAAATTACATAATTATCTTTAAAAATAAAATTGTGAAAATTAATTCTGTTCTAAATTCTTTCTAATTTCGTGATTTTTATGAATAAACAAGTGTTTTGCTTTTACTATTAATTCTCTTAATTATTCTGACTCAGAGTGGTGGCAAACTGTTAGGATCACATCTACGACTCAAATGGATCTGTATGAGGCAACGTTTAAAATGATTTTGAACTATATTAATACAACAATCCTTAAAAAATTTATAATGCAACTTAGTATGAATGTACCATAGCCATACATGAATATTGAGATGTACATGTAATGTTCATAACATATATACATAGAATATAGGAATCTCGAAACACGAAAAACACTTACGACTTCTTAGTTCAGGTACGAAACCTTTTATTACCTTTGAGTTTAAAGGTTCTTCGACATAAGGAGAGAGATACACATTCTTTCTATTCTGGCTTTTTCATCTGCCTCCCAACACGTGTGGCACCCGCCACAAAGCCACTGGCATGGCTTCGGCGAGCAAGCAAAAGCCAACCGTCTTCTCCCGTGGCAGAACTCAACTCAACTCAACTACCCGACTTTTTCAAAATCCCCAAAATCCTCCGCGCATTACAGAGTGCATGACGTCACCCGCTCTCTGTAGCCCCGTTTCCCATCTGGCCTATTGTGACATCTCTGAGTGACACGTCCGCTCCACGCGTGCGCACACGCGTGAACACCTGCGTTAATGTTGCACCTAAGTAACCCATGCACTGAGCCGAAAGGTTCTCAGCCTAACTAAACCCAAAGGCATAAAAACGAAATCCTTTGGCCATTATATTACATGAACTGATTGAGAGGTTATATTTTTGTACCATATACAACTGGAGATAATAATTCTTAACTTCGACATTCAATAATCCAACAAGGGTTGACATACTATAAAACCAACCAAATCTTCTTCTTCTTCTTCTTCTTCTTCTTCTTCTTCTTCTTCTTCTTCTTCTTCTTCTTCAGCCAGTGTTTCTCCGTAATTTCTAAAAAATAGACATCAACTCCAAATCGAACGAACCATTCTCAAATCCGTGGATTGCTGTAAAAATATTTCTACAAAAGACTAAGTGTTTTTGTCCTAATACTAGTGACGACATTGAAATTTGTAATCACAGATTTGGACAGTAAAAGGAAATAAGCAACTTCTGAAATTTTGTGCATAACAAAAAAGATTTCAATGGAAAAATTGAATTTCCTACTCTGAATTTGATAGTTTTGTTCTATTTTGTTTTTTTGTTTCTTCATTCAGATGTTAAATAAGATATTAAATAAAATACAAAGATTGTTTAGAATTATAGAATTGTTAAACTACTTTTGTATTTTTTAAATTAAATAACTCATTGTTGCTTGGCTTCGTGAAACGAAGACCAAGAATGTCTCAATCCACAATCTTCATGATGCGGGACAGGCAGGCATAGTCACAACCATAGCTCAAAGTCTGGTCAAGGCTTGATGCCATAGTATTGCGGTTCCTCCTTCTGCACCTTTTGTTCCAGAGAGTGGTCCTGTAGGTGTTTTCAAAAGAAGAGACAATATGTTTGGTGGAAAGATGCCAGGCGTCACGGTTCTCAGCTGGACTAGACTATCGATGATGGTCGACGTGACAGGCACCAAAGGATTTTTCAAGCAATACCAATGGGGATAAGGGGAAGGCGGTACTCTTCTCGAGGTGCAAGCTAGCGAAGTACCTCTGTCTTCTTTAAATTGACTTCTATCCCAAATAGCTGTGCAACTTGTTTGAAGTTGGAAGAGATCCACTGCTACACTCTCCCTGTGTGGACAAAGGCAGTATCATCAGCAAAGTTGAGGTCTCGGATCAGTTGCTTCAGGGTCTTTGTGCGAGTCTGTCTTTTGATCTGAGACATTACTCCTCTGCTCACTGTTTTGAATGCTTTCGTCAGATCAACGAACGTTACCTACAGCCCCTTATTTTGCTACTGGCACTTCTCTTGGAGCTACCTGAGAACAAACACCATGTCCGTTGAGCTCTGAAGCCGAACTGGCGTTCTGGAAGTTGTTCTTCACGGATGGTAGGTATCAGTCTGTTAAGCAAGAACCTTGAGAGGATTTTCTTGCGATGAGCAGAGTAATCATCCGACAATTGGAGCAGTCAGATTTGCACCTCTGTTCTTTGCACAGGTTAATAATGTCTGCATCGCGGAGATCTTGTGGTAGTTCGCTCGGATCCCAACAACAGACGAAGAGCTCGTGGAATTTTGTATGCAACACTGGAAACCCATGTTTCCATAGTTCTGGTGGCATTCTGTCGACTCCCACTACTTTGCCACTCTTTAGCTACTGCGTGGCTTTGATAGTTTCAGCAATGGTGGGCAACTCATCGAGTTCCGCTTTTAATGGTGATAAGGAATGCAAAGAAGTGAATATTCCTGGACAGTACGGTTAGCGCTAAAGAGGCCCTGGAAATGCTCCGACCAATGGCCTAGGATGGACGCCCTGTCTGTAAAGAACATCTGACCATTTCCAATGTGTATAGGACTCTGGACCTTGATACAGAGAGCCGTATACTGCCTTTAAGTCTTCCTAAAAGCCCTTGATGTCTCTGGTGTCAGCATACAACTGTGTTCTTTCAGCAAGGTTGGTCCACTATTTTTTCTTGACCTCTCGAATCTGAAGCTCACGGCATATCAAACAGAAAGTAGCTTTCTTTCCTGAAAAGATGGCTGAGCTAAGGTGGGCTAAGGGGTTGATCTCTTCTTTACCAATAGTTTATGAATTTCCACGTTGTTGTTCTTCTTTGAGGAGAACCCAAGGACTTCCACAGAGGTCAGCAGGGTGCCAGTCTTGAGTTTTTCCCAAACTGTTTCACGAGGGGAATCTTCAAGCTTCAACTGAAGTTCTGTCTTGCTTTCATCTCATTTGACTGGAAACTGCCGACTTCTGCGCAAGTTTAAAAGAAAAACAAAATAAAAATGCAGATAGCAATGCAGAAATGCTAAGTACGAGGTGCCTTCAATAAGTTCCTGACTTTTTTTGAACAGGAATTTTAAATTGTCGTAGACTCTTTAAAATTCACTATGTTATTCCTATATATCTTATGAGATGACTGACCAATTTTTATGATTTCACGTTCAAATGAACAGCTACAGCAACAATTGGAATACACCCTGATTGTCACAGCTGATGAATTTCAAAAATGCAATCTGGACGTGAAGACACTTTAGAAGAACGATATTCAATAAAATTCTGTTTTAAACTTGGAAAAATGCCACAGAAACGTATGGAATACTTTTTGAGCATCTTGCATGAATTGAGCATCAGTTTTTGAGTGGCATAAGAGAATCAAGGAAGGCAATGAGTCTGTGAGGGATGATGAGAGGTGTGGGAGGAATAAGGAAGTCAGTACACCAGAGTTGATTGGCCAAACGGTTAGGATTAGGGTTATGTTGAGGTTTTAAGGGAGTTTCAGGAATAGATTCCGTCGGAAGAGGCCAGCACTCTTCAAATCGGGTCAGTGGCATTTCCACCAGGACAATGCACCAGTCCATCCTTGTCACAGACTATTTGACCAAGTCAATGCACCAGTCCATCCTTGTCACAGACTATTTGACCAAGATGGGCATCAACACAGTTCCTCAGCCTCCCTATAGACAAGACCTTGCTCCCTGTGACTTTTGTTATTGCCTAAGCTCAGAGGCTGTCATTATGAGACAATTGAGGAGATGAAAGAGGCTGTGACGAAGGTCATTGACACGCTCACACAGGAGGACTTCCATGGGGCCTTCCAGAAGTTGTTGGAATGGTATAACAAGTGCATTACAGCCGAAGGGGACTAGAGTTTCAACAAAAGTGCCCGTACGAAAAACAGTCTGGAAACTTATTTAATGATCCTCGTAACTTAACTAGTGGCTCAAATCATTTTAAACATTATCTCAAATAAATGTATTTGACTTTAACAGATACAATTACTTTGAGTTAAGGAGTAGAACATCAGAACATAAATCTCGTCACTCGTTAAAGTTTATTGCCATAACCAGGACAAAATTTGGCGGGGCAGGTCATACTCTTGTTCAGGTTATGCAATCACCATATTCTAAGCTCCACGACAGAGTAACGTATATATACATTATATATATATCCACTGAATTGCATTTAAAAATTGTTTCTCAATTGAAATAATAATGAGGAGGAATCGCAGGCTCATAGAAACTGACTAGACTAGTAAGAAACTCAATCAGATTATCTAATGACTACAAAAAACACACGAAGGAAAGCCTTACTAACAATATAGATCGAGAATGAGATTTATACTTACTTGTATTCATTAGTATTTCTGTGTGTGTGTGTGTGTGTGTGTGTGTGTGTGTGTGTGTGTGTGTGTGCAAAAGAACAGCCAAGGGGATCTAAAGGTAGAGAAAAAAAATGAAAGAAAGGAAGAACGTAAAAAGATAGATAGATAGATAGATGTATAGAATAAGATTAATAGATATAATCAGAATGACGTATATCCATAGACAGATTGATTGATTGAGAGAGGGGGAAGGAGAGAAATGAACAATCTATAATGAATAGATATGAACAAAGTTTTTATATTCTTCTACATAATATCGATTTATATACACATTATAACACATGCACACACACACACATACACACACACATGGATACCCAGCATACATATAATGAGCTTCCCTGATTAAAACAAAGATATATCAAAGCGATTTTTATATGCTCACAAATACATGTACAGCTAAAATCCCTCAATCGTTGCCATCGTATAAATATCATATAATCAAGAAAGTGAATAAATCCATTTCTCAGTGACCACAGAGTGACCACCCCAAGCGATCAGCTGCATCCCTGTTCGCAAAGCCGGGCTACTGGACCCTTTCTCTCCCACATTCTTCCGATATATCACAGGAGCAAACTCAAGCGTTCCCTTTGGTAAGTGGACACAAAAGTCGGCCAGCAAAAAAAGATGTCAACTCACTCTCTGGTCAATATCTTTCTCTTCTCCACCACCTATCAACGGAAGATGTTATCAGACTGGAAAAGAGTAGGTCTTTTCGTGGCCAGCGGTCGGTGATCTGCATTGTTCGTGACACTGCACGAGGACCTGAAAACGAAGCATTCGAATCAGTGAATGAATGACTAAATCAAATGGCTGGTCACTGAATATGTGTGATCATCGGACGGTTGGATTGAATCGGGGGTAGGCAGGAGCAAGGATGTGGCAGTCAGCATATAGACTAGGGGCGTCTTAGTTTTATGGATTCTTTAGTTAGCATAATCAGGAAAATCAAGTGATTCTTTGAATTTTCAACATAGAAGTTGCAGAGTGATGGGCGGAATCGTCGAGTCGTCTTGAATGATTGGACATCGGGGGATTGTTCGCTTTGAAGACAACAGGAAGAAATTGAAAAGCACAATAAGAAAAGAAAAGAAGAGAGAAGAAAGGTTGGGAGAAAGAAAAAGAAAAGAAAAAAGAAAGGAGAGAGTGACAGAAAGAGAGAGGGAAAGAGAAAGAGGGAAACCAGGAAAAAAGGAGAAAGAAAAAAGAATGAAGAGAAAAGAAGAGACATGAAAGAAAGAAAGAAAGAAAGAAAGAAAGAAAGAAAGAAAGAAATGGAAAAGAAAGTAAGCGAGATGAAACAGAGCAAAAAGAAAGAAAAGAAAAAGAGCGAAAGAAAAAGGAGAGATAAAGAAAAAGAGAGAAAAGGAAAAGGAAAGAAAAGATTGTAAAGTAGACAGAAAGAAAAAAAGAAAAGAAAAAGGAAGAGAGAGAGAAGGGAGAAGGCAGAGAGAAAAGGAGAAAGAAAAAAGAAAGAAAAGAGAAAAACGTAGAGAGAAAGAGAAAAGGAAAAGGAAGGAAGAAAGAGAGAGAGAGAGAAAGGTAGAGAGAAAGAGAAAGAAAAAAGACTGAAAAGAAAGTAAAGAAGAGGAAAGGCAGCGAAAAAGACAAAAAGAAAAAGAAAGAAAATATGGGAAAGACAAAGTGAAAGAAAAGAACAAATAAAGGAGGAAAGTAGAATTGAAGACATCGAGAAGGAACAAAGAACAAGGGCAAGAGATAAAGAGAAAGAATTGGAAAAGAGGAGAAAGGAAGAATATGTAAAGGTAGGGTGAGATAGAAGCGAGAAAAGGAATGAAAAGAGAGAAATTGAGTATAAGGGTAGGAAAGCAGAACGGAAAGGAGAAGAAGAAATAACAGAGAAAAATAGAAGAGAGGCAACACGATTCGGATTAATCGTTTCGTCTCTATCAGCTCATAACCTACATTTGCTATCTTGTTTTCAACTTTATTTTTGCTTTAGTTGGTTCGTATGGCATTGTTTTATGTTGCAATTAGAAGTGATTCAGTCTCTCTTAAGTATTCTCTTTATGAACCATATCCAAGTCTTCTTGTGTGAGATTTCGCTTGTTTGTTGCTTGATATATCCATACAGTTGTTTTCCTTTCCATTTTTGTTTTTCTAGTTATTTGTCTAGTTATTTTTCTAGTTATTGTCGTTCTGTTGATCATAAAGTTGACTAAATTGTTTCTGGTCGCTGTTATTAGTCTTTCTTTGCTCTTTTTTTTATGTAGTTTCGGTCCGTCGTACCGATGCATACACTCTATCTGCAATATTAACGAGTTCTCTTCCTCCTTCTTTTCTTGACATATATATAGTCTGTCTCTGTCATCTCTCAGATGTAAGACTTCATGCATCGTCATTAGCTTTCTTGTGTGATCCATTTGTTCAAGAATGGCCCCGAATATATTTCAAGGGGGACCGGCCAGGTGTTTATCCCTTTCATGAGATTCCTGCTACTGATCTTTGTTTAGGGAAGTTTTCTCGTTCGTCTGAGATATTCTTTTTCAATTTTTTGATAATTTGTACATTTTGAGAGTGATCCAACTTTATAGGATCATATCGAATGCCTTTTTGGAGTCTAGATTGCCATGGCTACATTTTTCTGTCTCGTTTTGTTCTCCTTGAGGAAGTGTCTGTTTCTGTATTTTCCTTGTGTCATCCTTTGTTTTTCAGTCCACGGCTTATTAGCGAGTAATAAATCTCTCCCACAATGTGTGCTGGTAGTATTTTCCACATCAGCGATAGACACGTTATGGGTCTATGTTGGAGGCGGTTCCTCTTTGAGGCTTTTTCTGGATGAGGGAGGTATTTCCTTGCGTTTCTTGCAAACATCTATTAATCTTACGAGCCATCTGTCATAAATGTGAAAAAGTGAATTTTTAAAACTAGAATCTTTGTAGGCCATCACGGCCCGGCGTTTTCTAATTCGGTACTTTTTTTAGTGTTTCTCAGGGTAAATCCAAGTGTATTTTCACCTCAGTAGCTTCTTCGAGTTCTTGTAACTCTTTTTCCATGTTATCTATCCATTTTACCCTTATGTTATGTTCTTTCCTTCTTCATACTTTACTTCAAAATTGTTTTGCTTACTTTGCGTTCGGTTTTCGGTATATCCTCGTGCATTTTCCACTTACTTATGGGTAGAATTTTCTTTTGTTTTGAAATGTCCTTTTTTGTCGATATTGCTTGACCCTGTCTCGATACTTTTTGAGTCTTATTCTTTCGACAATACCGTCTCGTTTAACTCAAGTTGTATTCTTCAGTTGTCCTGCTATTTCGTTTACACTTTTGATACCATGATATACCTGTGTTTTTCCCTTCCTTATCGTCTTCGCTTGTCTTAATTTCTTTATCTTAAAGTTTTGAATTTCCGTTTGTGTTCCTTATTTCCTTGTCTTCCGATTTTATCACAGACTAATTTTGCTCCCGCATAGATCAGCTTGTTTAATTCAATGATGTTCGTGGAGATATGTATAAATAATTTGTTTATTTTTTCAGTTACTGTTGGTTATTGGCAAGTACATCCCTTTTGACATGTCGCGTAAATCGTTTGTGTGACATGCTTGAAGGAAGTCACGCTGGAACAAAAAAATAAAAAAGAGATAGACCTGTTTCCTAAAATAAACAGGATGCCAATATTACCCAGCAGAAGTGCCGCGTAAATTGCATGTCTGGCATACTAGAAGAATGCGCGTCCACGTGCAACGCGTAAACGGCAGAATGGAGGTGTGACCATGAGAATCTGCGTGGGTGTCCGGAATATTATATTACTCAGAGATGAGCGGAGACCTGAAGATTAGCTGAAAGTAGGGAATTGAGGAGAAGCTAAGATAATTTAATACCAATAGATGGCTCCGTACGAGACTCACAAAAGTAGAGAAGCAAGGAGAAACTAAGAAGATTCGACGCTTTGAGAAAGTAGAAAGCGAAGAAAAAAAAGCAGAAAAGGTTATACCGAAGATCTTTACCTCAGTTCCTCTGCGTGTATGTGTGTATGTGTGTGTGCGTGTGTGTGTGTGTGTGTGCAAGCTCAGCTATCTTCGACCTTCTCTCACTTTACTCAGACGTACATTTCGGGTAATTAAAGGAAAAGAAAAGAAATACATTATAGTTTTGTACATCAACGCTGTTGTCTTTCTCTGCTATACGACATTTCTACCTTTTTCCAGTCTTCGTTCCTGAGAGATGGTAATGTGGTCTTCTTTTCGGTCATCATCATATTAACTCAACATTTATTTTATCTTCTTGTATAAGGGTTTGTTCTACGGTGTTGGAGTGTGTGGTGTTTTGGTTTCGGTTATTTAACATTTCATTTTAGTTTGGGGGTTATTGTTTTTTTCAGTAGAGTCTCGCTTACTATGTTGTATGTTGACCTTCGACCCGGCCAAACATGCCATTCCAAAGTGATGCACCGGAAGGAAGTGACACATTCCGATGGCAGTTATGAGAAGAAATCGCGTAGGCTGACTTGGCTGACAATATGGGACAAGGTAAAATCCCATGGTACAGGCATAGACTGATGCACCGGAAGAGAGTGACCTGTGAACTGCATGACAGTTATTTCCGCTTGATGACGATCAAACATGCCATTCCAAAGATTGAGTGGGCGATTGAACTATTATATAACTCGGTGAGAACAGGAAGGCAGTGAGTTGGAAATCAAATGAGTTAGAGACAAGATGCGGTAGAGAGAACACCACCCAGCAGAAGGGGCCATCGGGACCCACGATTGAGTTTTGGAGACCAGTTGGTGAGAAGATGCTGGAATGAGAACCTGTCTCAGAGAGACTGGGCCCCTAGGCCCTCGGTTGAGCAGCCCAGAAGAATGAGAACGACACACGGCGATGTCCGGAGGTGCTGGGGAGGTCAATATGTTGCTGTCTTTGTTCAGTCTCCAACTCCCTCTCATACACAACTTTTCAAATAAAGTGAGAGGTATATTTTTTAAAGAAGTCTTCGCTCGTCTTTATTCATTGCGTCAATTGCACTTATAAGCATATGACTATACAACAACTATAGTTGGTTCTGGTTGATATGTTTCCCTATTTATTTGTTGGCATATTTCTAATAACTCAAGTTCAGAAAAACAACCTTTCTTTATTATGGTCCTAGCTTGGTCAGAAAGTCTTTAACTTGTACCAAATCTATCGCAATCTAACCAAATTTCTATCATTCTTTTTATATACCCTCAATGTGCTGGGTTACTCCTAAAATAACAGTGAAGTGCAAGTTTGTTGTCTTCCCAAGTCCATTTTCTCCTTTAGTGTCTCTGATTAAAATGGTTGCTTAGTTCGTCGTTTTGGAACGTGATATGGTGGGTCGAAATTATCAAGAGAAGGAGATATTAATTTCTGGGGAAGGAGAGAAAGAAGAAAAAAGTAAGAAAAAGCAGACATCGAGTCTTTTTGTGGGTCAGCCAGTCACGGGTGGATGAACCGGGTAATCAAAAATGACTAATAAATACCGACAATTCCAAATCTTCTGCACAAGTGGGGAACCGCCCGAAACGGATATGTCCTCCATTCGACACCAGGCGGAACGAAAGGACTACTCGGGTTTGAAAGTCAAGACGCGAGTTGAACACTAGCCACGAAAACGTAAGGACAGACGAAAACTTACGTATCCCAATTTGGGGGTAGGCTCCAAGAAGGGGTCTCACCCCAGACGTGAACCTGTGAAGACGAAACCAGCTAACAAGCCTGTTCAAACTATAACAGAAAACAAGGAAGAAAATTCAAGGTCTGTGTCTGCTCTCTCTTTCTCCTCATGGCATGTTTTCTTTGTTCAGCTTTCAAACGCTGTTTCCTTTTCCCAGTGACTACTTAAAAAGTGTAGTAGCGAATAAACCCTTGTGTTAGTAAACTAAAACAGAGTTTCGTGTGTTCGTCAACTTTTCCCACGGTGGGGTTATAACAGGGTCCAACTACTACTTAAGACGTAGCGATACACACATCAACCCTTTCGAGCACGTGGTTGTAAAACCGTACATTCGGTGTGTAACGGTACAACGTACATTTGGTATGTAACTTTACAACTTTCCATTTGGTACCAATATGATACCGTTTGTCTACCTGAAATTGGAACAGCCAACATTCGCAAAATACTGAATTAGGTCCCCTATGTTGGCTATTACGAGGTGCCTTCAATAAGTTTCCAGACTTTTGTGTACAGGCATTTAAAATTGTTGTAGACTCTTGAAAATTCACTATGCTATTACTATACATATTATGAGATGACTGACCAATTGTTATGATTTCACGTTCAAAGGAACAGCTACAGCAGCAATTGGAATACACCCTACTAAAGCCTGATAGTCACAGCTGATGAATTTCAAAAATGCAATCTGGACGTGAGGACACTTTAGAAGAACGATATGCAATAAAATTCTGTTTTAAACTTGGAAAAAATGCCACAGAAACGTATGGAATAGTTCAGACTGCTTTTCGAGTATCTTGCATGAATCGAGCATTAGTTTTTGAGTGGCATAAGAGATTCAAGGAAGGCAGGGAGTCTGTGAGGGATGATGAGAGGTGTGGGGGGAGTAAGAAAGTAAATACACCCGAGTTGATTGGCCAAACGGTTAGGGTTAGGGTTACTATGTTGAGGTTTTAAGGGAGTTTCAGGAATAGATTCCGTCGGAAGAGGCCAGCACTCTTCAAATCGGGTCAGTGGCATTTCCACCAGGACAATGCACCAGTCTACAACTCCATCCTTGTCACAGACTATTTGACCAAGATCGGCATCAACACAGTTCCTCGCACTCCCTATAGACCAGACCTTGCTCCCTGTGACTTTTGGTTATTCCCTAAGCCCAGAGGCTGTCGTTATGAGACAATTGAGGAGATGAAAGAGGCTGTGACGAAGGTCATTGACATGCTCACACAAGAGAACTTCTATGGGGCCTTCCAGGAGTTGTCGGAACGGTACAACAAGTGCATTGCAGCTGGAGGAGATTACTTCGAAGGGCATTAGAGTTTCATGTGTGTACTATCAATAAAAGTGCCCATACGAAAAAAGTTTGGAAACTTATTTAATGATCCCCGTAAGAGAGTATCTGTCGATCATGACACCTAAACCTGTTGTCTGGGTCATACTTTGAATTATTTTTCGATTTGTTATTTTTTATGTGTAATATATTGTAGCTATACTAAATCAAGTGGTTGTTTATTATCTGGGGGCCTGTCACAGACGTGACCAAGTACTCTTGAAGTATTACAACACTAAAGCGGGTCACAAAAATTTCCGTTGTAAATTTTTTTAAAGTTTTAACTTAGTTCCAAGTGATCATCACTTTTTTTAAATCTCATTTTTACATTACCCGTTACTGATATTCTGTACTTCAAACCCTGAACTACTAATTGGCATTTCCATTTTGTGAACTTTTGCTCTGCTCTGGACTTGGAAAAATATTTACTGACCGATTCCTTTTCGTTCATGTTTCTTTCGAAGATTAACAGTAATAGGCCTCTTTCTCTTTAGGGTCTTTTTGACTCTTCGTACTAAAAAGGCAGGAATTTCGATCAGGTTTTACTCTAAAATGTTAGTCATATCACTAGGAAGAACATGTCTCAGCTATTTCAACATTTTACTGATGACCAACAAACTATTAGGATCTACAGACAAGATGTAGGAATGGAATTTGTAATTGAAATATACGCTGTGCTTATAATGAGAAATGGGGACAGAGAACAATAAAAGGAATAGAGCAACCTAATCAGGAAAGCATCAGAACACTTGGAGAAAAAAAAACTATAAATACCAGGGAATATTAGAAGCGAATGACATCAAGCAAATGAAAATGAAAAAGGAGAACAAGAAAAATTCTTGAAATCAAACTCTTCAGAAAAAAACCTGGACAGACTCCTTTGTGATATATTCTGAATCCTTCTTTTAATGAACAAGAGAGAAAGTCAGATGAATGAACTAAAAAACAAGAAAAATGATAACGATGCATTAGGCCTTATACCGAGAGCGTTGAAATAGACGGACTCATTTTTGAACGTCATTTTTTAATCTTGTTTATTAGTCGTTGATCTTTGCAACAATAAGTAAGTAAAGTTGGCGACCGTAGTCGAGAGCGATTCGAAGGCTCCCTTTTCAATAGCTACTACACCGAGGTGTACGGAAGGGGGCTTATCCTTTCCTCGGATTGCTCCACATTACCCTTGATACCTACCTTATAATGCTGAGTGTTAAGCAAAGAAGTATCATGTACCGTTTTTTTAGTTTTTGGTTTGACTCGACCTGGGTTTGAAACCCAGTCTCCTGGGCCATTGGTAAACACTCTGCCCATTAGGCCAAGAATCTTTTTATATCCTTTTTTGGTCTTTTGAAAGAATGCTGTTTGTTTCAATATTTTCTTTTAGTTAAAATCGATGTGCATATTTTATAGGTTATCGATAGACATGTCATTGGTTGGTAATTTTGGGGGTTAGCTGTGTCATTAGATTTGGGGAGTCAAAAAATAATATGTTGAGTTAGCTGGCCTTTTGAGTGATGACACGAGATAACAGATCTGTTATGTATAAATGAGAAAGCATCTTTGCAAAACTAAGATATATCTGTGATTATTTTAGAACCTCTTCTACTTTCTTAATTTCAACATTACTTCATTATTCTAAATCTATCTCGTTATATTTCTTTTCAATTCTCTTAATCTATTTTGTATTACTTTTATCATTATTCTCATTTCCCGTATATATTTTTCCAAAATAATCTCTCTTCTTTGCTTGACTTTTTTTTCTACAGGCTTTATCAGTTTTCCAGTTTCTTTATAAAATCTTTTTAGTTACTACTACTGGAATTGTTCGTCTTTTGTCAAATTTACTTCAGTTCTCATAATTTTTTCTTTTTGATTTTAGTTGAATGTGTTGCTTTAGTCGGTTTTTTTGGGGGGGTTTTTTTTGGGGTTTTTTTTTTTTTTAGTTGGTGAGTCACTCATTTCTTTTTTCTATAATGATCGCGCTTTACTTTTAACAATCTCTTGCCCAGTCGGCTGGGGCTGTAGAATACACCGACTGCTTCTCTGCAGAGGGGTAAGACCCCCCCCCAACGAGTGTCCTGGATATGACACTAAACAATCTGATGGTGAGGTTCCAGCAATGCTGGAATTATCTGAAATAAAACTGTCTAACATTTAAATCTGTGTATTGCCCAGTCAGCTGGGGCTGTAGAATACACTGACTGCACCTCTGCAGAGGGGTAAGACCCCCCTAACGAGTGTCCTGGATATGACACTAAACAATCTGATGGTGAGGTTCCAGCAATGCTGGAGTTTTGGGGAATGCGGAGTACCCCTTCATTGCCATCGCTCCAAGGTCCACTCTAGCCCGGAGTGGTAGCACCTGATAGGGTCCTATCTATGGGTTAAATAGAACTAACAGCATACTTATGCTAAAATGAATTGAGTAAACTGAATAGCTTAAAATAGAAACGTTTTTAACAATTAAACCGTACTTACACATAAACTGCGTGCTTATGCTTAACTGAATTATTTGAAATAGAACTGTTTTTCGACATTAAGACTGTATTTACACTTAACTGAATTGTTACATATAACTGCTTGGATAGTTTGAAATGGAAATGTTTTTGACAATTAAACTGTGTACTTATGCTAAACTGAACTGTTTTCAATAGAACATTATTTACATAAAAATGGATTTGGCGTTAAATAACCTACAAAGGTTGATATGTCATAAAACCAAACAAACCAAACCTTTTCACAATCTCCAGATTTTCACTTTTAATCCTTTTTGATATTTCATCCAAAATTGAGAATTTTGCACATTGGATTTTAATTTCCTTCTGTTTCTTTCTTTGGTTTTTATTGATTAATTTAGTCTTATTTTATTTCATTTTTTGTATTGATGTTCTGACTATTTGCAACAGAGTATATTACTTCATTTACTGCGATTAAATTCAACTTCATATTTTTTTTTAATTGTTTCGTTAATTATTCGAATTATGTTTTCCATTTTCTATCATGTTTGATTTTGTCTAAATTTTACTTTCTTACATTTTTGCATGTTGTGTTTTTATGAATTCCCAAATGATTTTCTTTAATTTTAATTTCCTTAATTTCGTCCTCTTCTGCATCATTGTCTTCATTTCTTTACCTATTTTTGTAGTTCCTGATTTTATTTTTGTTTTTGTTTTGTTTTTTGTTTTGCTTTGGATTTTGTGTGTGTGTGTGTGTGTGTGTGTGTGTGTGTGTGTGTGTGTGTGTGTGTGTGTGTGTGTGTGTGTGTTAGAGTAATATTCATTAGTCTTTTATTTTTATCATATACCATGATATCAACCCTAGTCATTTTTTTACATCTCCGCTGTTTTCAATCCTTATAATCTTGAGTTCCCAATTCACTTTAGTTTTAACATTATTTTCGAGTTCAGCAATTGTCTCAATCCATCGTTTTACTTTAATAATTTTTCTTTTGACATTTTGCTAGTTTATTTGGCGTCTATATTTTCTCTGATATTTGGACTTTATTGGTGATAATAGTCCGTGTTCTAGTAGCAACAGCAGTGGCACCAGCAGCAGTTGTAATAATAGTAGTGTGCTCCCACATAACTCTTTTATAACCCTCCACATTGAATTTTATCCTTTTCCTTTCTTTTCTTTATCATTTGATGTTAGTTGAGATGAACGATCATTTCGAGTCATATACTAACGAGGATCTCAGTACTAGTTATATTTTTCATCCTAATTTCGTCCTCTACGCAACTTCTGATTAACGGCGTAGTGTCCAAGACGAGATTATAGCTTTATGTGTGTGTGTGTGTGTGTGTGTGTGTGTGTGTGTGTGTGTGTGTGTGTGTGTGTGTGTGCTTTATTTCTTTTGATAATTGCTAAGTTCCCATTATTATAGATACAATTATAATTTCCAAAATTTTCGCAGTTCGCGAATAAAGTCCTGGTATGTTTTCAACATTTCGCTTTTTTTATTCCTTTCTCAACACTTCACATCCTCCATCAGACTGGTCCTCCTTTCCAAATCCGATGGTCCGTCTGGATTTCAAACTTCCTGAGTTTTTTATTCTTTTTATTTTCCCCCGATAACCTCCGGTTTATTATATCATTTGTCAGCATAGACGAAGCCAAGACATTTTCACAGTTCCCAATTTTCTTTTTCCACTAGCTTGTTGCAGTTTTTTTTTATTTTGTTTTTTGTTTTTTTGGGGGTTTTTTTTTTGTTATTTCTATTATCTATCTTCTTTTTTTTTTAAATTCCATTGTCTGTTTTTTTTTTCTTTTGAGGGGTTTGTGGCATAATGATTACCATCGTAGAAGGACTCGGTTTCGGTTTTGGTTGGGTTGGGTTTTATGGTACATCAACCATTGTAGATTATTTAAGGCTAAATCAATTTTTAAATATATAAACTGTTCTATTTGAAACAGTTCAGTTTAGAATAAGTTTAGTTTTTTTTTTTTTTTTTTTTTTTTTTACACACAAAATATCAAACAATTCAGTTTAGAATAAGTACACAGGTTCAATGTCAAAAACTGTTCCATTTCAAGCAATTCAGTTTAGTAACAGTTTAAGTTCTATTTGACCCCTAGAAAGAACCCTATCAGGTGATACCACTTCGGTCCAGAGTGGACCTGGGAGCGATAGCAATGAAGGGGTATTCGGCATTCCACAAAGCCAGAATACCCAAGCTAGTTGTAAACAAGTGGAAATGAACGATCCAGTAGATCACAAATTAAAAATATAGGAATCTGAAAATCTGAATAAATACTTGTACTTTGCCAGAGACTTGAAGAAGTTGAGGAATTTGATGGTGATAGTGGTACTAGTCATAGTTGGAGCTCTGAGAACTGAAAAAGCTGGAAAAAAGACTGAGGAAACTGGAAATCTGAGAAGAATTCAAACTGTCCAGACCACAGCACTGCTGAGATCAACTAGAATACTTTGGAGGTTCCTGGAAAGCAAAATAAGTGGTTCTGGTAAACTGATAAAAAAAAGGAATACAAATACAAACGTATGCACTAATAGGTAGAAAAGGTGATATGCTGGAAATTGTGCAAGACATTAAAATTTTATCATGCTGACAAATGATAGGAGCATAAACCATATTCTGTTGTACAAAATGAGATGTAAAAAATTCACTGGAATTTTCTGATACAAAGCGAATTGTATAATCCCGGCCAAAAGACCAGATCTAGTATTAATTAACAAGAAGAAAAGAACTTCTGATCTTATGGATTTCACCGTTTCAGTAGCTTGTACAGTGAAAATAAAAGAAAACAAAAAGATAGACAAATACCTAAATCTTTCCAAACAGCTGGAAAAAAAACTGTGGAAAATGACAGTGATACCAATAGTAGGTTGAGCCCTTGAACTGTTCCTATAGGCCTGGAAAAGGGTCTGGAGAATTGGATATCAGAGGTGGAATGGATACCATACAAACCACAGTACTATCAAGATTAGACAGAATACTTAGAAGAATCCTGGAGACATGAGGAGATTTGCTGATACTATAACTTCAGTGAAAATTCCCCAGGTGAGAAACTCACATAATAATACTAATAATTAGATGGAGAGACTTGATATCACATGATCCCCTATTGTACCCCCGCGCGAACAATGCAATATCCATGAGAAGAAGAAGAAAAATAATATCCATGAGAAGAAGAAGAAGAAGAAGAAGAAGAAGAAGAAGAACAACAACAACAACAACAACAACAACAACAACAACGTTTCTTTAAGAGTATTTGTAAGCCTTGCTGTTTCAAGTTCATGCTTGAATGATTGTACCCTAGTTGAGAGTTTACAGTGACTAAGTCGATTTAGCTGATTTCATTCTAATATGTTCTCAGCTTTTTTTAACAAGAGATGAAACTGAAAAGAAACAATTGTTTTTATGACAATATGGCAATAATTTCAACCAGAACAAACCTCACGCAGACCCGAACGAGCGCGCGCGTGCGTGCGTGTGTGTGCATTAGACGTAATCAGTGATGATGATGATGATGATGATTATTGGATGAAAGTAATTATAATGATGATTGGATGAAAAAAGACTGAATTTTTTTAATTGGGAAAAGAAAAAGAAATAAAAACATCTCCTCGAAAAGTCACATGAACGAAAAAGATGAAAAATGCAACCTGAAAAGACATCTATGAAGAAGAAAAAGGAGGAGAAGGAAGAAGAGATCAACGAGAAAAGACGACGTTAGAATGCAGCAAAGCATCGAAAGGCGAGAGGCATCACTTGAATAACAGCAACTCAAGAGAATTGCATGAAACGATGCTGAGATAAAGAAAGAGGAGAGGAAATTAAAAACAAGTGGAATCGAGATAGGGAGAGGCACTTCTCAGCAGTCTGCCATTTTCTCGACAAAACCGGAAGTCAATATTTTCCGCGGGCCTGCAATTACGACTAAATGATGAATTCGCAGTCATTGTGTTGGTGATTATTTCGAATTAGAGTCTATAGAAGTAAAATGGCGCATCCAATCAAGAAAATGCTCGGCCCAGCAGTAATGGCAAGGGTTGTGGGTTGACGTTTAAGAAGATGGGCTCAAAAATATCGAGAATGGTTTAGGAAGAATTGGTTGAAAGAATTAGAAATTAAAACATGCAAAATAAAGGGACGCTGAGAAGTTTTGAAGAATGATCTCTTTTTCGAATCTTAGCATTTTGTCTTTTATTTCTCAGTCATTTTTGGCATCAAACATTTCAATAATGTCAAGAAAGTCTTCTTCTTTTTTTTAGCGGTTTGTTATAACGAATACTACACTTCCACGGGTCGATAAATTAGCAGTGCTAAATTTTCCTGGTTACTTATTAAGAAACAGTCCTTTTTTTCCAAAATAACCACGATTTGATTACATGCTATTAAACTACCAAGTATCGACTCCAGTTCCTTTGCGTTAAAATGTTTTCTTACGCACAATTTGAGTCAATTTTTAACTCGGAAATATCTCTAATTCTCATTGTAGTGCTAACCTCAAGATTTTTTATCGATTATGAAATATTTTATAAATAAATTAAACGTTCACTGTATGACATTAATAAAGAAAATTTTGCAATAGCATATGTATGCATTAAGACTGAAAAAGGAAAATCAAGTTGTTGAAATTAACAATTGATCTGTGTGATCACGTTTTCTCTTTCCGGCTTCATTAAATACTTTTTTCATTTGCATTTTTTAAATAATACCATTCTTTTTTTTTTTTAATAACGGAATTAATCGTCATTAAAATAAACACTAGGCGTGGGTTGCTTGAGTTGATTTTAGTGTTAAACCCAAAAAAGCCGTTTTGTGGAGTTTTTGGCATTAAATAACCTACAAAGGTTGATATGTCATTAAACAAAGAAACCAAACCAAACCTATAATTCAAACATTGTCTTCAAACATTAACTAGCCTAATAGATAGATAGATTGGTTTGATCTCTTTTTTTGTGACATAAACCTTCGCGGATTATTTAATGCCAAAGAAGAACGATACTACTATTTAACCCATAGCTGAGAGGAATAACAGGGTTCATACCTTTCTCAAGTGTTTTAGTCCGAAAGTAAACGTAATGGTGCAATTGAAATTCAAACTCACTTACTACGATGTCGCTGTCTAGCACGTTAGGCACTACGCCACGGGGACTCCTGGGATAGATAGATAGATAGATAGATAGATAGATAGATAGATAGATTACAAGTACTTAAAGATTATAAGCGTGTCTATGTGTCTTTGCAAATAGGAAATCATTGGAAACAACCTGAAAAAAATTTCAAATTCTAGACAGTTCAATTACGTGAATATAGAATTTAATGTCAATCATACAAGGTTTTTCGAGACAAATTTGACATGCTGATTTCAGTACATATCAACCAATCTACTAACCTATTGTCTAAATAACTCTCAACCTGCGAAACTCATTCACTTTATTCATTCAAACATGACTCGATTCAAGGATACCATCGCCCCGGTGCTTTAGAAAGCATTTTATCTTGGAGTAAAAATAAAATAACAAAAAATGAGATTCAAGAATATTTACAACTATTTACATGCCTTAATAATTTTATACTTTTTGTTACTTGAAGGTTTGCTTCTTAAACTGACTTACTACCTAGAGATCTATTAATATTAAGACAAATGCATTTGCACTTCAGTAATAATATATAAAGTGGAGGTGCATTCTAAAACGGTTATCTTCTTAGGAAATGGACAAGACGAGCCCAATTAAAATTCTGGACTAGGCTGTTTGCATTTCACCTCGAGCTAATTTCCTTGGGAAAAAGAGGAACCCATCTCTTCACACATAAACACACCTAGCTATGAGTAAATAGTAAGACAAACTAGGATCTTTAGCAAGGGTACGGTAACTGGTCTATGAAAAAGAAAACTCTGAATTCAAATCTGAACTACTCCGCTTAAAAATTGACCTTGTGTCACATCCTGTTCATGGTAGGGTTAGTTCAATCAATATATAAAGTCCAAAGAAAAACTTTAACAAAATGAATAATTTGTACTTAGTTTCCAGTAACTTTTTTGCAAATTATTTTTCTTTCATTGTGTTTATGTCAATCTTTTCATTGTGAAAAATGAAAAAATTGTCAATTTAATGCCCTGCAAATTCAAGAAAATGAGTACATTTGCTTTCGTGATAAAATCTGGAATATTTTTTCAAGCAAAATAAATCAAACTAAGAAATGAACTTTTAAATTCACTTTAATTTGAAACTTTGCGTCGTATAGAAATACAATAGCGAAGTAAAGTCTATTTAAACAAAAAGTCATGGGTCATTTCTTCGTGCGTTTGATTCATACTATAAATATGATTCTTATGTCTTTTGTTGTTCTTCTGTTCAAATCGTTCCGGCAGAAAAGTATTTGGTTAATAATGGACACACGCGCGAATAGGATGGGAAGATAGTGCACTCAAAATTTCTTTTTATCGAAGGATATTTCCACGGGGATAGTTGTTTTTAAAAAAATTCAGTTGCTGGAAATAAATGCGCAGAACGTAATGATGGAAAGGTTTTGTGCATTTGGAAGAAAAGCCACCCGTGGTTATCTAACGAAGCTTATTCTTTATTACTAATCGAAAATGAATGATGAGTTGGCAGATAGATAGATAGATAGATAGATAGATAGATAGATAGAATACACTGGATTAGATACCGTTTTAATATAATTTTTTTCATTGCCGGTTCAAGAAATTTATGAATTGTGAATTAATTTTCTAACCAATACAAGAAAACCTTGGCTATCTTTTGTCATGTTCCTCTTTTTTGCTGTACTTTCCTTTAAATCTGATCATTTTCCTTTTCTCTGTTGATCAATTAAAAAGTGGCAAGCTTCGTTTTTAAAAACGAAGAGAATTTTTTTCCTTTTTTTTTTTTGTATCTTCTTATAGAGAAAAATATTGAAAAGACTAAACTAATGTTCTAAAACATCCTTGAAGATTAGACCTCAATTTTTTTTTTACAAATTATTAACCACAAAAGCATCATAAGCTAGAATAGCTGAAATTGCCCAAAGGAAATAGCTTCACATATTACAATGCAGTTAAAATGTGTACGTAATTTATTTCTTGTAAAACAAATGGAAAAAAAAGTTTATTCGTGCTTTTTTTTTAAACAATGTGGTCGATTTTGTCCGAGACTTATATAAATCAAGAACAGGACCGTTTGAAAAGATATTTCGTCTTTTATTAAATACCAAAACTTTAACAAAAATTCAATTTGATGTTTAATAGTGTTGCGTAAATAACCTTTCAAACATATATATCTCCACTTCACTAGGAATTTTTTAAAAATTTTATTCCAGAATTTTCTCTAATTTTTTTCTACTACAACAAAGTTGGATTTTATAGAAGTTTGAATATATTTATTCTCGTTTATCAACAACATTTGAGAAATTATATTCATACTAAGTAGTTGGTACCTTGACACACTTTTGACAAAAAAGCCTTATGCAATAAAAAAAAAAACTTTGATAAAAATAATTCTATTGAAATATGTTTTGATCATTTATCAGAAGAATTTTTGGTGAAAATTTAAATGTATATCAGTGATTTACCTTTGTTTTCTATTACTTAGGTGTTTGTTTTCGTTTTTTGATGGGGTTTTTTTGTGGGTTGATATGACCTAATAAAAAGCAATACAGTGAATAAACTTATGAAAAGGATTTTAGTTCCAGTTTACTCACAACGGATTCGTATCATGTCGCGAGTCAATAAAGATTACTCAATCCAGTTCAGCATTAAATCCAGAAAAGTCAAAGGTGTATTGGAGAATCGAAACAGCGAATTCAACAAGATGTCCATTTTCCTTACAGGAAACTCCTTATTTAATGGATTACACGAGCTAGATTGTTATAGTAATTAGAAGATTCATTTTTCCCAGAATGCAACAACGTTGGTGATTTATTTCAGACAGGAAGCTGTTTATGGCTTATACCAAGAAAATAATCTTACACTCTTTTTTGTTTGTTTGTTTTTTGCAATTACAAATTTTTTTCTTTGAAGAAATTATTTACATTATGTAAAATGTTGGAACTTAATGGCTATAAAAATTAATTTTTTCGAAAATCTCAAAGTCAGTAATTGTTATAGCCATTTATTACAATGGGGTTACCAAAATTATTGCCATGAATAATCATTTAATCATAAAACTGCCTCAAATATCCAGATTTTTGCCCTATAAAATGTCATTGGAACAACGAAAACCCAAGAGTTGTTTGGGAGGAATAAAACTATGGAATCTTAAGTCGATGGTGTTATTTTTACTGTTATTTAGAATGTAACATTTGACCATAAAGCGAATTGCATCTATATCTAACTTCATGAAAACAAAATAATCTAAATTATTGGTTGGGAAGTAGGGGGAAAAGTAGGTTAGGAAAATTAAAAAATGAGGGATGAAGCCGAAATGTGCGTTTGTAAGTTATGTATAGATGAAAAATGATTATATATTTTTAAAACGCTGAAAAATTAAATGAATTGAGAAAAATCTGATATCAAAAATATATTTGTTTTCAATTTCGGGTAACCTCAAATGACCTCGGGTGACCTCAAATGACTTCTAATGTTAACCTTACATTGGAAATAAACTTATACATATTTCCTCTCTCTCTCTCTCTCTCTCTCTATATATATATATATGTGTGTGTGTGTGTGTGTGTGTGTATGTGTGTGTGTGTGCGAACGTATGTTTTCCATGGAAAGGTAACTGAATTATAGGCACGAATATAAATTCTGAATTTTAAATTTTAATTTTAAATTTTGAATTTAATTTAAGATAAGTATTACTGTAACCTTTACATAAGATTAAAAAGACATGTTGTAATTCCCTAAATTATCATTAAATCTGAAATTTACGTTGAAATGTATTTAAAATCTAAGTTTTAAAATTTTTTAAAATTTAATTTGCTGTAGGAAGTTAGTTTAGAATATACGTCTCGTTATTTTATTGTGATTCCAACCGGTAATAATAAAAAGAAAAACCGGAAGTGGGCAAATGGAGAGAAAACTCTTCACCCCTCTTCTACCCCCTCCCACCCTTTCCTTCTGTGTATATTCTGACTGTAATTATTTTATCAATTAGATTAGAAGTCCTGTTATTTTTGGTGTTATTAGTTCATATCAATACCCATAACAGGATGGAAATAAATTTATTAACCTAATGTGACCTGTTTTAGTTTTTCTTAAAGGAATTATTGCTCTGTGATGTCTGTTACATTGAGTTCTTTACCAGGAAAATTTAAATGTTCATAGTTGAATGATTTTATTGTCTTGACGGAATTATTCCCGACTCCGGTTTAACTGGACTGAATAATACATATATTGGAATTATTCCCAGCTCCGGATTTAATGGATCAAATGATATATATATATATATATATATATATATATATATATATGCAAATTTCATTAAACATAATAAACATTTTATGTCTATATATTTTCTTCTGGATCCGTTCGAATTCCCGTATTACTTTTATCGTATTCGGGGGGAATTGATTTATGTATTGTCCATAGTTGTATGTATCCCTAGTACTTTCTGCCCGACTTTGGGCCATCACCAGGGGAGGATCTATTACAAAAGTGATGTAACTTTTGTTTTAGCATATTACTACTGTGTAAGGGCGTCTTTGCCGTTGAAGATTATGGCGTTTGCTTTTAAATGGAATTCTATAATAGTGTCAGTAGCTAAAGACATTTAAGTACATTAGCACTGGTTTGAAAATTAATTCTATTAAGTGTTGGTTGCATATTTCTGATATGTAGTGCTTCGAGAATCTGAAGTTTTTGTTTATTATTTTGATGTTCCTAATATGAAAATAAAACTTATCATATGCTATAATAGGTTTAAAACCTCGAATTTAGTCATTAGAAATAATTCCCTCCCTTGATTGGAGTTTTGCAAAAAACCAACGTTATATATAAATTTAAATGTCCTTTAGGAGATTGTATCTCTGATAATGATAATATATATGTTGGTTTAACCTCAACTATCCTGTCGAGGAGACTTACAATGCACCTTTCTGATACAAGTTCAGTAGCTCAGCATTTAAAAAACATTCATGCCCAACAACACGATTACGGAAAATTCTCACCGACAACACAACAATATTAGAACATCAAAATAATAAACCTTTTACTTTAGAGATGTAATTTAATTGCTAGATGTAGGCATAAAAATTAATTTAGACTATTTTAGAAAATAAGTGAATGAATAAATGAATAAACAGAAAACGAATAACTATGATTTTTTAAATTGGTAAATGAGTTTGAATTTATATTAGTGATTTTTACTCTATTATTGTAATTGGGAGGTGGGTAGCATAATTAACATTAACTTTAGTTTTAGACTTTTTTGTTCATTTAATTATAAAAATTCATATACTAAAATTGAAAAATTGATGTTCTTAAATTAGATATGACTGAATAATTTTTTTATAAATGTTTGAACTTTTGACATGTATTATTGTAACTGTAAATTTTGCCTCAGTTAAATTTGAAGTATGATGAAACCGGATGTTGTTTTACATGCCTTAATAATTTGATACTTATTGTTACTTGAAGGCTTGCTTTATTATATAGGAGAAATAAGGTTGTTTTTTTTTCAGTCTGGTTGTAAATGTGAAAAAATCTATTTTAATCAATTTTTTGTTTGATCTGAAGTCCTGTTAATTTTTTAGAACATTGATTTATATCAATCCTTTAACAGGTTAGAAATAAATTTGATATCTTAATGTGACCGATTATTGGGGGGGGTAAGAGAAAAAAAATATATATATATACAGAAAAAGTAAGAACGAGTGCCCATTCAAGGATGAATGCTTGGCATAAAATGTTCACTAAGTGACCGTGAGAACTGAAGATGGACCTAACAGAAAGAAACGCAGATTTTATAATCATCAATTTTTTTAAGACGCTATGCCAACAGCACAATATTATCAAAATATATATTGGGGAAAAATAAAATGCCAATAATCGAATGGAAGTAAATAAAAAAGGGTAATTAGGTTACAGGTTAAGTAAACTGTAGATTGTGTTTGGAGGAAACATTCTAAAATCATCATTTTCGCTTTTTATAAGAAATCTGGATTGATAAGCAGATTCAAAAATATGAACAAGCATATTTTATGTTCATTAGCTCCAGACTGATAAATAAATCAAAATAAAATAGAGGATTGTTTAGGGCATTTTATTTTGCTGAGCGCAACTTTCATTCCTCCAGCTTTATTGATGGAGGGGTGATAGAGTTGGGGCTTGCTAGATAAATCGAAAGAGAAAATATGCTCGAATTTTCAAATGAATTAGATAAAGTGTCTGATGATAAAGAAACTAGTACTAAGTAGTACTAACACGAAGAAAGTGTTTTTTGTATAAAATCCTGCTTTCATTTTTATTGAGAGTTTTGAAATGGGATTTTAATGTTTTTACACACACAACACACACACACACACACACACACACACACACACACACACACACACACACACACATATATATATATATATATATATATATATATATATATATGTATATATATATATGAGAGAGAGGGAGGAATGAGATAGACCGAAATAGAGAGAGAGAGAGAGAGAGAGAGAGAGAGGAGAATATTGGCATGGGTTGTGAAATTATCAAATCAATGCAAGTTCAGATAGTGGCTGCACATGAGAAAGACATGAATCCATCTGTTCTTCCATCTATTGGTAAAATCGTACAGCAAAGTGGCCTTTCTAGCATTAGTAGAACAATCAGTTTACAAGAATGATAACTCTGTATTCAAATCCTCCGAGCAACACGTCATTGTGGCAGATTAATGCCTGTTACTCTAATATCTTACGGAGCTGCAGTGGGCTGAAAAAAAGACTGATGGCTTGGGAATAGACTTATACATAATAATTTCTGTGTGTGTGTGTGTGTGTGTGTGTGTGTGTGTGTGTGTGTGTGTGTGTGTGTGTGTGTGTGTGTGTGTGTGTGTGTGTTGAATCAAGGAGCAAAAAAGATAACAAAAATTATTGGTACCAACCCTTGACTTGGGAATCATTGAATATGCTGCCTGGCCAACTTTCCCAGCGCACCTCTTCGCTCATAACTCTCAATTTCCCTCAGATCATAGATTTGGCTTCCTGCGATTTCTAACTTTTTCTAAACTTAAATCGCCGTTGAAAAAAAAAAAGATTTCAAGCTGTAGGTGAGATTTGGGAGAACGTGACGAGACAGCTGATAGCAATCCAAGAAAGAAAAAATTCGAAGAAATAGTTGTATTGTTGAGAGAGGTCCCCGGAGAAATATTCTGAAGGTGACTAAGGCTTCAATTTTTGTTGATATTAAATAGATGGATCATTTCTGAACAAACTCTGTGTAAAATTATTCGAAAATCGAAAAGACTGCGAAAATCTTTGTTTTTGTTTTTTTTTTTTTTGTTTGTTTTTGTTTTTTTCATGCCTTGATAGTAAACGCTTCAAGAATACATGCAACAAACAAGAAACTACACCAGGTTTCTAAAGGTAAAAAAGCTGGATTACGTTTACAAGTGCGTACATATAAACATTATGAAAATTATTTCATAGAAAGATGACATTTTACATCGACGTTTAAATACCTTGGCGTTGTATTTAACATGCAGTTCTACACATATGGCCTTGGTATTAATTAACAGATGAAGGTTTATGGGCCAATAAAACATAGAAACCAAACCAAATAATTTGTATTCCCGCCATTTTTATAATGACAGTTTCGATTTCTTTTCTTTTTACCAAAATCATATCAATTACGACATAAAAATCAGCACTTCCTACAATAACTAGAGGGCTTATTTCGCAAGCTATCAATATACTTTCTAGATACTCAAGAGATAGGATTTTATTTTAAAAAATGCTCAAATCAAATAAACATGATTTCTCTTAATAAAATTTTAATTCTTATAAAATCGACGCAATCAAAATGATAACCAATAAGTAATTTAACGATATAATCTACTAATTTTTTTGCTTTCTTTTTGGACTAATATATGGGCTTCAGATTACTGTTCATAAGTGGTCACCCATCTAGATATTGATGAGGCTCATCATTGCTTAACTTTAAGCATAACTTGACCATAAGTCATAGAATTTACTCAGGTTTATTCAGTTTGGCTGACACAGGAATCAAATAGTACTTGCCGTTCCCAAATGGAGTCCCACCTCTTGTTTATTTCCACCTCTTCTTCCTTTTCTTGCATCTTCTCCTCTCTCTACACACACACACATACACACACACACACACACACACACACTTCTTTCTGACAATGAGTCATTTGAACATCAGACATTGATCTACGTAGCTCATATGTTTTTCAGTAAATGAATTCTCGAAAAATACTTGAAAATAAAATCGAAAGTTTCTATCTCATATTAATGGTTCAAGGGAGACAACTCTTCCGTTTTTGTTTTTTGTTTTTGGTTCACAGCAGAGACTTTTAAGATTAAATCATCTTATTATCGCATCAAGTTGATTCCGTTAGAAAAAAAAACAAGAAAGTCGACCTTTCCACAACAGTGATAGGAGTATTATTTGGGAGGGAGGTGGGGAATCCGTAGCAAATAATATTTGGATGCTTTTCACTTTATTACATACGATTTAGTGATTTACTAAGCTTTTGCTTTGAAGTTGGACAAAGAAATGAATATGGCACCCAACGAGACTCGAACTCACTCGGGAAGGTGTGCTAGTCTAGTTTACTAACCATTACACCACTCAACTTACATAGCACTTAGCCTTGCATAGTTACTGTCATTTTTAGGGAATTATTTACGACTATGATGAAAGTGTACACTCTTCCAAGGTTCAAACAGACGTTCTCAGATTCTTTTACCTAGAATCAGAGAGTAGTACGAGGATCATTGAATAAGTTTCCAAACTTTTTTCGTATGGGCACTTTTATTGATAGTACACACAGGAAACTCTAGTTCCCTTCGAAGTAATATACTCCGGCTGCAATGCACTTGTTCTACCATTCCAACAACTTCTCGAAGGACCCATGGAAGTCCTCTTGTGTGAGCGTGTCAATGACCTTCGTCACAGCCTCTTTCATCTCCTCAGTTGTCTCATAACGACAGCCTCTGAGCTTAGGGAATAAACAAAAGTCACAGGGAGCAAGGTCTGGTCTATAGGGAGGCTGAGGAACTGTCTTGACGCCCAACTTGGTCAAATAGTCTGTGACAAGGATGGAGTTGTGGACTGGTGCATTGTCCTGGTGGAAATGCCACTGACCCGATTTGAAGAATGCTGACCTCTTCCGACGGAATCTCTTCCTGAACTCCCTTAAAACCTCAACATAGTAACCCTAAGCCTAACCCTTTGGCCAATTAACTCTGGTCTGTTGACTTCCTTACTCCTCCCACATCTCTCATCATCCCTCACAGACTCCCTGCCTTCCTTGAATCTCTTATGTCACTCAAAAACTGATGCTCGATTCATACAAGATGGTCGAAAAGCAGTCTGAAGCATTCCATACGTTTCTGTTGCATATCGTGTCCTGACGTCCAGATTGCATTTTTGAAATTCACCAGCTGTGAGAATCCGGCTTTAGTAGGGTGTATTCCAAGTGCTGCTGTAGCTGTTCATTTGAACCTGAAATGATAAAAATTGTTCAGTCAACTGATAAAATGTATTGCAATAACATACTGAATTTTAAAGAGTCTACTACAATTTTAAATGCCTGTACAAAAGAGTCTGGAAACTTATTGAAGGCACCACTTATCTGTGCAGTCTGCTAATAATCAAATTAACACTACGCAGCACTTCTGCTTAGGGTCAAGGTATAACGTATGGACCTGAAAAATCCAACGGCTATTTTTTAAGGTAAGCTATAATATATGCCGATAAAAACAGTGTTTATTTCGAAGAATATGATAAAAAATAAATACAAAACTGAGAAAGAAAATAAGAACAGATAAATTGATATATACAGGATTATTCAAAATTTTTCTGATATATTTTGTTATATTTACACGAGTACATAAACTACACTCTGATCCTACGCAGTGATTCCGGGAGCGACACTTTTATCCAAAGTAGAATGCACAAATACTACACTGTTATTCGAGTAAAAGTTATGGACACATGAACAAAGTAACAAAAATAACTTATTGTATTCAACGTGTGTGTGTGTGTGTAACAAGTAATTGTACTGACAAATAATCTGTCTGCTTTTTTTCTGTACGTACCCAAAGACTCATAATGTTTTCAGTGATTGACTAATGCTAGTTTATATTAGAAATGAACAAATTTACGAAACTCAGCGTTTCAAACTTTTTGACTTTTTTATTCTGCTTTGTTTTTAGGGGGGGAGTCTTTTTTTTTTCTTTTTTTTTTTTTTTGTTTACACATATTTTGTTTTTTGCTTTGTTTTGTTTTGCTTTTTCGTTCTTTGTTTTATTTTGCTTTTATTATTTCGTTTTTTGGTAATTGGCAGTATTAGTAACATGAGTAAATAGCTTTAAAGATAATTCCTAGCGATAAAAGGTATGGAAAGATGAAAATAATACAAGAGGATGGTTGGAAAATCAATCAGTCAACTCATTGACACTTAAAATTTATTCTAACACCTCAAAGAAAACATTAAACAGTTTAAAATCAGTATTGTGTCAAATACCTCATAGTCTCACTCAGTGGAAGCGCTACCATCAGTCTATGTCTTGACACTCTCTCTGGACATTCTGGGATGCTCTCCTCCCAGCTCTTTCTCTCTACCTGCCTCTCTTCTTGGCAAGTCTTCTTGCTTGTGAGACATTCCCATATCCCTCTTGAATTTGCATCTATTCATTGTGGTTACTGTTCGACCACTTGTCAATTGTAGAATATGCTGACTGTACCTCTGCAGAAGCTTATGACCTCTACACCAGCAAGTCCACCGGTTGATCGTGAGTGGTGACGCGTAATGCCTGAGACGGGTTCGTAGTGGCTGAGCAGTCCGTAACCCACAGCAGCCAAAGTGATCGCGTGACCTGCAACGCTTTATTTGGCATTTAGTAGGCTAGACAGGCGGTCGAGAAGGCCCGATCTGATCACTCGGCTTAGCACCTATATGACTGTCCCGACCGTATATTCTTCAATTGCTATTGTACTCAACTCTTTTCATCTTACAGGTGTTCTAAGGCGGTAGCTGAGGGTCAATCTCGCTGAGAAAAACAAACAAAAGTTGGGTATGGCATAAAACTGCATCTGATGGTGAGACGGTTTCCGACTTTGGGGCATGTGGTGTACATCTTAATTACCCTTACTCTCAAGTCCACGGGAGTTGTAGTATCTGGTAAGGTTTCATCTATGGGTCAAATAGAACTGTTCAATCATTTACTAAGGATTATTGTCAGTTATATGAAACTATACACCTGTATATACATTTTTCGTATAGCTATCAAACATTACTAAATTCTGTTAATCAATTATGAACAGAATTTACTAATGTTAGATAGCAATACTTGAAATCGTTTAACTGTGTCCAAACAAATTGTTTATATTACATAGAATAATTAGTGTTAGATAGCAATAGTTGAAACCATTTGACTGTGTACCAACAGATAGCTTATAGTTAATAGAATTATTAGTAGCAATACTTAAAACTATGTGCAAACAAATGATTGATATTAAGCAAAATTATTTGGGTCTAATAGCAATACTTGAAACCTTTTAACTGTGTGCAAGCAAATCTGATCTAACTCGTTTAAAAATAGTTTCCAACCAACTATTAACTCACAAATTATATATATATATATATATATATATATATATATATATAATTTTGCATTAAGTAACTCACATGAGTTGATATGCCATAATACACTAACCAACAAAACAACCCTTTATGTCTCTTTCTTCCAATCTCTCCCTGACTTATTTATTCCCTCTCGTTTTCTCTTTTATTTCCCTCTCATTCTCTCATTACCGTTTCCTTCGCTATCTCTCTCTCTCTCTCTCTCTCTCTCTCTCTCTCTCTCACACACACACACACACACACACACACACACACACTCCCGTTTTCTTTCTCTTTTTCTTTTTCTTTTTCTTCCTAGCCTGTTTCTATTTCCTCTCTCTTTCTTTTTCACTTTCTCCCTTTTTCTTTCCTTTTTTTTTCTCTTCCCCCCTCATTTTTTTACTCTCTCTCTCTCTCTCTCTCTCTCTCTTTCTCTATCCCTCTCTCTGGAAGATTATGCATTAATATTTCTTAGTCAGTGAGAATATCTTGAGTATGTCCTTTTTTTCATTCCCAGTTCCCTTAACTCTTTTCCAATAAATCCAGTAGAGAAAATTTCCAATCTTGATTTATGGAATTGACTATTACGAATGAGTGATTCTCTTTGGCTTTTCTGGATTTAGTGTATAAACTCAACAAAATCCCTCACCTCTGCGGACGAAAGACTCATCAATAAAATTTGACAGACATCGTCAAGAATTGTGTCCAATCGAAAAAACAGAACGTCCAAATTTTGTTTCCATGGCAACAGGCAATTTATATCATCATAAAAATCATTTAGTGATAGTATAGAAATATAAAATCCTATCTAAAAGCACCCAAGATGGAAGCGGCAAGCGATATTGGAATCACACACTCCCTTCCCCATAACCGCTGTAATCGGATACACTATCGGCAGCACCTTGGAGGTTCCGTGCGCACAGTTCATTATCAACCGGAAGCGTCTCTACGGAGACAATTCATAAACAACACATTTATTTATTGTCGATAAGGTCGAATAGAGAAATGCTTATTCCGTAATTGTCTAAATTTGCTCTCAAAGATAAGATTCATCATCTAATTGTTACGTGATCCTCAATCAATTTGTCTGTCTATCTCTCTGTTTCTGTGTATGAGTGTGGGTGGCATGATAATGATTTTCCCAAACCGAAGATAATTTCGATGAACGACAAACGCAATTCTAAATTCAAAAGCTGAAAATTCTTCTGTTTGTTCTTCGTAACTCTCAAGCAAAACCATGGTACTTTCTCTGTTTCTTTGTTTCTACGATAACTTTCTTTTTTTTTTCTTTTTTTCCAACATCAATATTATTCGTAACTCTCAAACAAATTTATGGTACTTTATTACTTTTCCATTTCTCTCTCTCTCTCTCTCTCTCTCTCTCTCTCTCTCTCTCTCTCTCTCTCTCTGTTTTTCTTCTCTTTTCCCAATCTCTTTGTTCTTCTGTCTTCCTCTCTTCCTCTTTTACTTTTTCTTTCTTCTTTTTCTTCCAATCCGTCGGATTTTACTTTTCTCTTTTATCTAATTTTTAATAATCGTTAATATCACTTGTTATAATATTGTAACGAAAATATTTTTGTATAAAAATGATTGACAACCCTCACCTCTTACATTTTGTCCTCTTGTCCGCTTCTCGGACCATTTTTCAAAATCGATATTAACAACAAATATTAAGACACGGATTCAATAACAAGATAGAAGTACTTCAATTGCAAATCACAATTATTCACTTCTCTGTGTGTTTTCCACATTCGTGTCTTGTTAGTAAAGCATCGAATATGCTGACTGTATCACCTGCTGTGGGTCTAGATCCTCCCCGTCAAAAAAGGGAGTGTTCTTGATATAAACTTCATCAGGTGATGAGGCCCCAGTTCAGGAACTCTAAGCAGACGTTATATCCAAGTCCACTCAACTCCGAAATAGTCCTGCTTTTTAAAGTCCAACCCATGAGTCAAATATATTTGTTTGAAAATGATTTGACTTGATAATAATACTTAATAACATATAACCGCATACAAAAAAAACTCTTAAGAAACTAGACAAAAAATGTAACTATAAATGTACAATGTACACAATTTCCTAACATCTAGGCAAAAATAACCCCAGACGCGTTGTCATGCCGTTAAAATCAATCACTCTTTCCACAATCATACTGATGTCGCTGATCCTCTCATTGGATAAGCCTATTGCTCTAATCATAATACTTAAACCGACAAATGCGGGATTAATTGAAAATGTTTCTAAAACAGGAAATGAAGTAATGGTCACCAACCTAGCATTCTGAAATTCTTTTCAAGAAATAAAGTCATGTGAACGTGGTTTTTTGTAGTTTTTGTTATTGTTTTTGTTTTTGTTTTGTTCTTTAAGTTTTCTTATTTTAAGCAAAACAAAAACCAAAAATTTTCCATTGAGGATAAAAACAAACACAAATTTTACTTCTTGTTTCTCTGAAATGTGAAAAGAAGAAATCTTTGAAGATGAAAATTAACTTCTGACACCAAAATAGAAGTTTTATAAGCAACTCCTAGTCCAATATTGACCATGATTCTAAAATATCATTGTTCATGACTTTGCGATTAGACGTGTAGATCGCAATTTCTTCGAGACTGGATTGTCTACTTGTTTGTAATAGAATCTGTATTTGCTTAAATCTTCAAGAAAGACAAACCGACTTCCTGTATTTCATACGCGAATAACATGTCTTGTTTTTTCTTGCCGACCCACGAAAACGTTTTCATTTGCTTTTAATCTTCAGCTATTTTGGTTTTGTGAGAAACGCAATTCTTTTCACGAAATCGCCCCCCTCCCTTTCTCTCTCTCTCTCTCTCTCTCTCTCTCTCTCTCTCACACACACACACACACACTGATTCGCTTATCCTTCTATATTTATTTTCTCTCTCTCTCTCTCTCTCTCTCTCTCCTTTCACTTTCACGCACTTTTATATTTCTCACTCCTTCCCTCATCTCTGTCTGTCTCTCTCTCTCTCTCTCTCTTTTACTCACTAATCCTTCTATATTTGTTCCCTTCTGTCTCTTCTCTTCTCAACTCTATCACCTACTCTTTCTACTTTACTCCTAAACTCCTTTTTTCTTTCATTTCTCTCCTTACTTTGTCACCCTCTCAATCTCGCTTTCTTTTTCATATCCATCGTTCTTGTTGAATGTATCATACTCACTCTTCTTCGACCAAAATACCCATACTTTCCATCTTTCCTCTTCTCCCCTCACTGACTTTTACAATTTCCCGCCATCCACATTGGCGCCATATTGATTGGCTCGTGTGAAAGTGACAGTCGATGCCAATAAAGTGGAACATTCTTTTTCGTCGCTTATTTACTCCAGATTTACTCAAGCGCAACGGGCGATGTGGGAAGTGAGGAGCAGAACTTAGGGGGCTCCCCAAGGGCAGCAAACGACTAACTGTCAAAGTTAGCTGTTGTGTATGGATATGAGTGTCTTAGGCCATTGGCAGGTCGGGGACAGGAGTCCAAAGAAATTTTCTAGTTGCAGAATAAGCGCGCGTTGGGTCTTTAAAAAAAAGAAAATTTTTGGTCTTTATTTTTTGGTCAAATATCGTTCAGTGGAAAATCTTTGACAATTTCGGATTTTTCATTGTCCAAAATGAATGAAAATCTGAGAAAAATGAAGGAAGTTTTTTCTTTTATTTAGGAAAAGAAATTCATATATTGAAAAATAGAATGAAAAAGAAAAGACAAATGATATAAAAACATAGTAC
This sequence comes from Sepioteuthis lessoniana, assembly GCA_963585895.1. Lineage (NCBI taxonomy): Eukaryota > Metazoa > Mollusca > Cephalopoda > Myopsida > Loliginidae > Sepioteuthis > Sepioteuthis lessoniana. The sequence goes on along the minus strand of OY757935.1, from coordinate 48,317,936 downwards.
GTATCGAGTTTTTGATACCAAATCTTTGGACAAAAGTTTCGTGTCGACTTATACATGAGTAATTATTTTGTAAGTTTGAAATTCAAATATAATTGTAAAGATTAGGATCAACCGTTGTTTTCAAAAACTAATTTCATAGATTAATGATTTTTAAGCAAAAATCATGTTGGTTGATTGAGTTTTATGACATATCAATCTTTGTGGGTTAATTTATGCCAAATCCTGTTTTATAAATGATGTATGATTTGTAAGCTAAGTTGTTGGTAACTTTTTTAAAACGAGTTGTTAAAACTTATCAGTTTGCACAAAGTTAAAAAGTATTATTATTTAACACTAATAATTCTATTTAATATTAATCATTTTTTTGCTCAGTCGAATGGTTTCAAGTATTCCTATCTAACACTAATAATTCTATTCAATATGAATCATTTTTTCGCACACAATTATATAGTTCAAGTATTGCTATTTAACATTAGTAATTTCTTTTATCAACTATTTCTAACACGACCAAATTGCACACAGCTGTATGATTTCAACTAACTAATGATAATAATCCTTCGTAAATAATTAAAAAGTTCTATTTGACGCATAGATGAGAGCTTAACAGATACTACCAATCCAGGTCACAGTGGGCCTGGGAGTAATGGCGATTTAGATGTACTCCATATTCCCCAAAGTTCCAGAATGGGAGACACCATCAGATGCTGTTTTGTATCATACCCAGGACACACGTTAGTGGGGGTCTTACCCCTCTGCAGCGGTGCAGTTAGCGTATTCTATTGCCCCCTCCACATACACACACACACACACACACACACACACACACACATCAAATGAATAAAAGAAGATATATGAACGAAAAAAAGACATGAATAAAAAAAGAAAAAATGAAACAAACAATGACAAGAAGGAAGAGAAAAGATCAAATTCGATTTTAGATATCATCATCATCATCATCCTTATCAAGGCGTACTGATAATACGGATTTTTTTATTCTCTTTCATCGCCTTTTATCTATCGACCATCGCTCTGGCAGGTCCTCTTGATGGTATCCAGTATTCGTACAGAGCTGATAAAAGTAAGCTTTTGTTAGTTGACCAACACTGATGTGACCATTGGAGAATGTAGCTTATAAGATCGACCTTCCTTTTCTAGAAGTACCTCTCAAGTCTTGGTCGTCTAACTTGATAGTCTGTGAGATGGGAGGTAAGTGGTTGCACAGTTGCTGTTTTGAATGATCCTACTTTTAGCATTTGTTCAAAACAGCCTGCAGCATTCTTGTGTAGTTCACATCTACCTCTTTCTCCAAGCGTTTTGTTAAAGTCCAATTGGTGTAATCATATAGTAGTACTGACATGGCTACAATTTGGAAGAATTGCTGGTTTTTTGAGGGGGTGTCTATGCGGAAAACTTTAAAGGAAACATATTGAAGTTCTAAATTATTAAAAAAAAACATGTTTAAACTGGATTAAAAGATAAAGTCCGATTATATTAGAGGACTTGAAGACTGGAAAAATGAAGTTCAGAGAAAGAGAAAGTGGGAGAAAGCGAAAATGAGAGGGATGATATCAGTTGACGGATCGCAATTTCACTGTATGAAAAGTATTTTCTTTTTTAATCAACGATGAAGAATCTCACGTGATTATCTCAACGTCTTTTAAGTTTATATAATTTTATACCTGCATTATCTTCTACTGATTCTTGTTCTTCTGAAAATTATCACGTGCTGGTGATCACGTTACCCTCTTTTTGGCATTTTAAACCCTCATACTCAACAAATAATGCTCGTCAGCTTCTGAGCTTTATTTCAAGGGACACGATATCCTTTTTGAAACTAGCCAGCCTAGTCTGCTGTAGGGATGGGGAGCTGGAGAATACTGAGACGGGTAAGACCACCTCCTTCTTTGAATGTCCTGGTTATGACACTAAACCATCAGATGGGTGAAGCTCCAGTCCTGGAGTTTTGGGGAATGTAGAGTACTCCTTAATTGCCAGAGTGGGAGTACCTGTTAGGGTCCCATCGATGGGTCAAATAGAACTATTTAATTATTTTCTATACTTGAAAACGTCTAGTTGTGTGCAAACAAATGACTGTAAAACTGAATTATTAGTATTACGTAGCAATGCTTGAAATCATTTAACTGTGTGCAAATAAAACTATTAGTATTAGAGAACAATACTTGAAACCATACAACTGTGAGGAAACAAATATGATCTGGCTCGATTAAAAATCATGTCGAACAACCTAACCGTTTACAAATCATATATATTCAATATATATGTGTATAAACAAAATTTGGCCTTAAATAACTTACAAAGGTTGATATGCCATAAAACACAAACAACTGAAATTGAATATACATGCTCTATTACTGATATTGAACACTCTTATATAGCAAACTATATATATATAATTATATATTTACAATGTAGTTTGCTATATTTATAAATAAAGAGTGCTCAATATTAGTGAAAGTCTGATGATCGCATAAGGAACACACTGATAATCACCAGGCGCTGTTGTTTCTATGTCTACGCTATCTTAGATTATATATATATATATATATATATATATATATATATATATATATATATATAGAGAGAGAGAGAGAGAGAGAGAGAGAGAGAGAGAGAGAGAGAGAGATAGAGAGTTATTTACAATACTAACCTAGTCTGATGCAAGGTTAAGTATATGTGGATTTGCAAATTGTAATATGAAACGCGAATATTAAATTGTTCGATAATAATTCTCAAAGCGCAAAAAAGAGAGAAAGAGAGAGAGAAAAAAATTTTCAAAAAGAGAAAACATTGATAAAAAAAAAAGAACCAGCAGAAATTTCTTGAAAATTCTTTTATTTAGCAAGATGCTTGTAGAGTTATTGGTACCTTCCTCAATTTTAGAAATAGACAACATAACGATTGAAAAAAAAACACTGACATCAAACAAGTGTCTTGACTAGCTTCTTACAAAAACAGCTTATCATCCACGTTTTTTTTTCTTTTTAGGCGGTTGTGTCTGAACAAGAACCCTGTTTTGTTTTTTCTTTACTTGTCAGATGAATACATACATCGATGCGTGATTATATCAACTTCTAAACATTGTCTGAAGTTATGCGGGTTAGCATTAGGTTTGATGAATTGTCAGCACTCATATTTAATTGTTTTAATGACCGAGTCTATTTCAATGGTCTCTTAAACCTTTTGTTTCTTTTTCTTCATTGGCTAAACGACAAAGATTGATCGGGTCAGATAATTTAGAACATGCAAAAAACAGTGGGTTTGAAATGAATTGATATATATTCACGGAGTAAGTACGAAATTTTTATTTATTTATTTATTCATTTAGATAGATAGATAGATAGATAGATAGATCCGAGATCGATAAATGACAAATTGAGAGAATACCGCCTTCAAAAAATAAAAATATATAAAGAATTGACCTGTTTCGTGGACGAAATAGTTGTGTATCTACCTATCTATCAATCTAAGACTTTCCATCTATCCATCTTTGTTACTTTTCTAGCTAAGTCTATCTATCTATCTATCTATCTTCGAACTGAATACAGCAATTAGTGCGATTAATTTTCATCTTCAGTTATGAAGTGAGTCGATGTTTTCAGAAAACCTCAATTAATGCAAGATTTTCATGGTCAGTTAAAGCTTTTCTTCGTTGTAAAAGTGGCGCAACACGATCTTCTTACTCATTATTTCTCCTATCCTCTAGACTAAGTTAAGCTTCGTAACATAAACAAATGGAGGAAAAAAAACAAAAAAATAAATTGAATACATTATAAATTTGAACTGTCCTCCCCAATATTTTTTGTGAACGTTTGTTAATTAGAAAACTTGAACAAACTCCCACTTCGAACGGCTGTTAAACGAAGAAAATTTGATAACTTTATAAGAAAACTGCTAATTAGAAATTCCATTTTTTTTCGTTCAGGTTTTTACGGTATTCGCTATTCTAATTACTTTTGCTATAAGGTCGATACAACCACCTGTTCACGTGAGAACACCTGGTTATTCTTCTTCTTTTTTTTTTTTTTTGGCTTAAAGGTAATCTGTACTCAATTCGAAAACAAAAGATGTCGATAGTTTAACCAATGTTTCAATGTTTCAATGTTTATTTACATCATCATCGGAGCTTGGTGATAAAGTGTCTCACTCAGTTCGACTCAGTCTTGTATTTACTCTTATCTCTTTACATTCTACTTTAACCATGTTTTATAATTCTATCCATTGCTTCACTGCATTTGACACAACTGAATCTATTCAAGTTGATCGTGTTTATGTTCTTATTTTGTCTGTCTGTCTTTTTTTTACATAAAAGATACAGAGAAATTGACTTTCAAAATAATAACGATAGGAATAAATATAGAAACTTTTACATGAATTACATTTTTAAATATCCGTTGCCTAAATTAATACTTTTCAGATTTGCTTTCATTGGTTATGCATTCAAATTGTTGATGAATAAGATCTTATACGTCTTTTCAAGTTTTCTCAGTATGTAAATCAAGTATCGCCCTTGAATGCGAGACGATGTTCTACACGAAGCTTTGTGAATACTATATCGACTTTAAGGACACTCCTAATATTGTTTTTATAAATATGTAATTTTCTACGCAGTCAAAAGTACCAGGATTTTATTGCTTCTCGTAGAATATAATACAATCAAAATGGACATTATCAGGTATTGTTTATAACCAAATTCTTCAGCATTGTATCCTAATAACCAAAAATAAATTTGAATAGATATGTGAGATGTTTCTAATTTTTGACTTGTACGTATTCGTATTTTTCTTTACTGAGTTTTAATTCTCAAGCAATTAGTAATGAATAATATTTGTTTGATTTATTATGTTCTACTGGAAATTATTAAATCCTATTCTTTTGGTTTTAGAAGAAAATTAACATTCATTTTTTTTTTCAATTCTTCGAGGCGTATTTAATTATGTGTCATACTTTCTCAATCTCATCTTTTTATATCTATTCTTGTCTTCATATACTTTCTGTTGGTAAATCAATTTCTTCAGAAGATCCTTCTCGCTGAGAAGAATAGACGTGCACACATTTTTTATTCAACTTCAGATGTCTTTTGCATTACCGGTCGTGCAAATAAGGAATTAGCTCTTCGAAACACTTATGAAAAATACAGCCTCATACTAGGAGTTTCAACTCCATTGGGCTCACTAGAAAGTTAAAATCTTATTCCTACTTCGAAAGTCGTTGTCACATGATTTTAAAATTCACTAATGAAAGCCAAGTTCTCGATTGACCTCAAAGTTCACAACATAACGATCAAACTCCGGTGACCTCAGCTAGACATAACAAACATACTCTAAGAATAACAATTTAATTCTTTTTAAATAATCTATACTTTAAGCCAAATAAAAGATTCGGTTAATCTATCATTTAACATCTCTACCTCAGTCTATCAAAACAGATATTATTAGGTCTTATTAATCATCAGATTCTACAGTATTGAAACTCTAATAGTAAAAATATGAATATGTAGCAGTCTAAAAATAATTACACCACTCATATATATTTATGCAATTTTATTTTTGGCAATAGATGTCTTGCTGTTTTATTATTGTTTACAGAATTTCAATGCTGTAGGTTTTGGTAATGTATAATTTCTAATGATACATGTTTCCACTCGAAATAAATGATAAAATTTACTTTTTATTAAAAAAAAGTTTGCGGTGTTCTTATTTATGAGTTATGCTATCTGTACTAAACACATGCAGTGAATTTGAAAGGCAGAATCCGCATTAGTGAAGTGTACCAGCAAGGTGGTATGAGTTACATCCCTTAGACAATATCGTCTAAGTCTCGGACGGACGAGACAAGAGGAGTGGGAATGCTGAGTCAGTGAACGCGTCGAGTAAGAAAGAGACAGGAGAGTGGAGGAAAGAGGCTGAAGGAGAAATTAGGACTGTTTACTAAGAAGTTGATTTCACGTGGTTTTCTTGTTGTCAAGGAGGCATACCCTTCACTTTCTTTTGTTTATTACATTCATCCAAAAACAATTCCTACTTACAAGCTATTTCAGCACATTATTAACCATGGCGTCCAGGCAATTTGATGTTCGGATTATCCCCGAGTTTAGCAGCGCAGCGACAGATACGCCAATATTGGAATGGTTGAAAGACCTAGAATTAACCTGTGAGCTTTGCGAGATTTCCAATATAGAGTGGGTTCTGCCACTACGACTAAAAGGTGCGGCCCGAGATACGTACCGGCAGCTATCTAAGGAACAACGGGGTGACGTTGAGGAGATCAAGTGCGCTCTGATAAAAGCCTTCAGAACCGATTTGTTCGTGGCTTTCGAACAATTTACTACGCACCGTCTTCGTCCAGAAGAGACCGCAGATGAGTTCCTAACGGACTTGCAACGATTAGCACGACTAATTAGGGAAATGCCGCCAGAATGTTAGATAAAGAGTGCTTTCGTCAATGGGCTGCCGAGTGACGTCAAGGGACTCCACCGATCGTCAACCAGGTTAGAAACCCTAACTTTATGAGAAGTACTTGAAAGGGCTCGCGCCGTGTTAGTGGATACCAGGGACGAGCATCTGACCGCTGTAGCGCGACCTGAGCAGACCTAGCATACCCCGAACCTTCTCAAAAGTCGTCTGAGTGATGTCACTTGTTTCAGATGCGGGGCCCAAACCATCTGGCCAGAGATCGTATGCAGCGAAGCACTGTTAAACACTGGAAAGAGAGATCAAGTATACGTTGTCATCTCTGTAACAAAACTGGGCATCTTCCGGGAAACGGAAACGGGGGCGAGAGGTTAGTGCCACTCTCTCCCCATTCAAATTAAAGGAGGCGCTCCCAGTGATTGAGGTTGTGGTTAATGGCAAGAGGCGCATGGCGCTTGTGGACTCTGGATGTTCCCGATCCCTCGTGACTGAATCGGTGTGCAACCCCTGGAGTGGGCAGGCATCAGATGTTCTGACAGGTGACGGCAAGATTCTTCGTAGTAACGGCATTGGGACTATCACGCTGGCAGTAGATAACGTAAGCCCCGTGAAAGCTGATGTGCTGGTCATTAACAATTCGCTGTTGGGCTTCGACATGCCACTCGGTATGGATATTATTAGGATGTTGGGTGGAGTCCGTATAGACCAGTCCGGTAATGTTATCTTCTCTAGGACAGGGCTGCATGCCTGCGCCGCGATCAGAATAGAGTAACCGGACTTCAGCGCTGAGTTCAATGAGAAGACCAGGGCTTGGACAGCGTCATAGAAGTGGTCAGGTAATCAGCCACCCAATAGCCTTGTGAACAAGGTGCCCGAGTATTCTGTGTCTGCTCAACAAGAGTACCGTCATGAGCTGGAAACGTGGCTGAACAATGGATGGCTGCTTCCCTACCCTGCGGAGGAACTCGGTTCCCCAAAGGCCCTGATTCCATTAATGGCCGTAGTTCAACAGAATAAGTCGAAAGTGCGCCCCGTGTTTGATTTTCGTGAACTGAATGGATACGTCGACGCCTACACAGCGCATGTCGATGTCTGTGTGCAGAAGTTAAGAGAGTGGGAAAAAAAAAGCTCCAACGTATCAGTACTCGACTTCCGAAGGGCATATTTGATGGTACGTGTGCACAAATCCTTGTGGCCGTACTAAACAGTTATCTTTGAAGGAAAAAGGTACTGTCTTTCGCGCATGGGCTTCGGACTCAATGTGGCACCATCAATCATGCAGTCTATTGTTGAGGCTGCACGCTCAAAAGACGATGCAGTCCGGCAGGCAACCTCGGCATACATCGACGATGTCTTCATCAACGAAGACATAGTTTCTGCAACCAGGGTAAAGCAACATTTAGCTAACTTTGGACTGACGAGCAAGGAACCAGAGCGACTGAAGAACAGTGCTTGGCCTAACAGTTCGGGAAAAGGACAAAATGCTAATATGGGAACAAGGGAATGAGGTTCCAAGTGTGCCACAGGTCCTTACCCGACGCAGTGTGTTCTCATTTTGTAGAAAGTTGGTCGGGCACTTCCCAGTAGTTAAATGGCTCAGAGTGGCTGCATCATTCATTAAGAGGAGAGCGGCAGGCGTAACAAGGGGTTGGGATGACGAAGTGACTAATGTTCCGTTAACAACAATGATAATAGAAGTTGTCGCGAGAGTGCGCCAAAAAGACCCTGTACGAGGAAAGTGGTGTGTTGATGGCCCTGAGCTCGATGTTTGGATTGATGCGAGCTCCTTAGCTACCGGGGTGTCCCTGGAACATGATGGAGCTGTCGTGGAGGATGCGAGCTGGCTACGCAAGGAGAGGGACACGTAGCACAAACTTGGCGGAGCTCGATGCTGTGCTGAAGGGCATAAACATGGCACTGATGTGGGAGGCAACCATATTGCATATTCACACTGACTCCGTATGCGCGCACAAATGGGTAACAGATACCCTCACGGGGAAGGCTAGAGTGCGCACCAGAGCAGCAAGTGAGATGCGAATCAGGCGTAGGCTTGATACACTCGCGACCCTAGTCAAGGAGTACGGACTGTCTATGGACGTAGCCCTAGTGAGGTCAGAACATAACTGAGCAGATAGTTTAACAAGAGTGCCACAGCGATGGTTTGATCTCGTCAAGAAGGCAGCTGAGCCTCCGTACTGTGCGAATGATGTATCACCGAGCGAGCATGACTCCGAATGGATAAGATCTATTCATCACCGAAGTGGCCACCCTGGCGTGAGGCGAACATTGTACTTCATCAGGTCGATCCCACAGTCTCTAAAGCATCAGTGAGGACTATAATAAGGAACTGTAAGAAGTGCCAGTCGATCCACCCACCACCCATGCGTTGGCCGAAGGGGAAGCTGGGCGTTAGCGACACCTGGTCTCGAGTGGGAATGGATATAACTCACTACCAAGGTAGACACTATCTATCGCTCATTGACTGTGGGGCCTCACGATTCTCAATTTGGCGTCGTCTAAGACGACAAGATGCAGCGAGTGTTGTCAGCCACCAGGAAAGTCCGTTCTGTGAGCGCGGTGCGCCAGGTGATATGCTCGTTGACAATGACACAGCATTTCGCAGCAAGGTTTTCCGGGACTTTCTAAGCGAATGGGGGGTTCGATTGGATTTCCGTTGTGTGCACGTCCCCTCCGGTAATGGTATTGTGGAACGGTGTCATCGGAGCGTAAAACGGATTGCAGCAAGGAAACAGTGTCCTATAATGGAAGTGGTCTATTGGTATAACGCCACCCCTAAGGATAATGTGTCGCCGCTGACTGCCCCTATCAACCTAATTCATCGCTACCGTGTCCGACTGAAGGGTATTGATGCGCTTCCTCTAGATAAGCCAGAACAGCAGTAAATGAGATATGACGTAGGCGATCGTGTCTGGATGAAGACCACAAACGGACGTTGTACATAACCTTATGCACGTGGACGTGTTACAGGCGTGATCAGCTCATAGAACGTCTTCGTCAACGGGATGCCCCGTCATATAAGGGACCTGCGTCCCGTCATAGGCCTGGAAACCTCAGAAGGAGGGAGTGACAGTGAACTCTCGACCCAAAGTGCAAGGGTGATCCCCATCAACGAAGCTCGCGGTGATCTCCTAGAAGTAAACACCGTGCATGAAAAGATGATATTTCTGCAGACGAATCATTTGATAAGGAAGTGGTATTACCGCGGAGGAGCGCTAGACGCAAGAGATCCACCCGGTTTGTCATTTGTGTGATCATGAGATCACGGGGGTATGTAGTGAATCTGAAAGGCAGAATCTGCTTTAGTGAAGTCTACCAGCAAGGCGGTATGAGTTACATCCCTTAGACAATATCGTCTAAGTCTCGGACGGACGAGACAAGAGGAGGGGGAACGCCGAGTCAGTGAACGCGTCGAGTAAGAAAGAGACAAGAAAGCGGAGGAAAGAGGTTGAAGAAGAAAGAAGGACTGTTTACTAAGAAGTTAATTTCACGTGGTTTTCTTGTTGTCAAGGAGGCATACCCTTCACCCTCTTTTGTTTATTACATTCATCCAAAAATTATGATCTGACACTAGGACACAAAATTTGAGTCTCTTCATCAAATCACGTTATCAGCATGTAGTTCCCTGACTCTCTCTTTCTCTCTCTTTCTCTCTCACACACATACACACACATACACACTCTCACCATGCATCTCTATCATCTATCGCTCCTGGTAGGTTCTCTTGGCTGCATCCAGTGTCCGCACAGGGCTTATGTATGTAAGTCTTTGCTGTCCGGTCAACAATGGCGCGTTCAGGAGTAAGAATTAAATTTAAGAACGTCGGTTATGAGTTCTTCGTAACTTCTCCAGCAGTGCCCGCGTGTCTTGTTCGTCTTACTTGAGTGGTTCGAGAGATGGGAGGTTGGTGGCCATACAGCTGCTATTTTGTCGGTGGTTACTTTCAGGATTTGTTCAAGACATCGCAGCTTTTTCTCTCTGCATTTCCTTAACCATTCATACAGTAGTAGTGCTACTGCTGCAGCTTGGAAGGAATCCCGCTTTATTTTATCGGATTGATCAGATTTTCGTATGATCGATAACCTGTCAATAGCAATCCACGCCTTCGTTATGCATATGTTGACATCACTTTTAGTTGATGAGATATTGTTGCCGAAGTACGTGAACTGTTCAATTTTAAAGGGTTGCTACTAATGTGGAGATGACTCCTTCTTGTTTACACTACATGAACTCTGTATTACCAGCGTTCACGTTGAGGCTTATACCTTTCACTGCTTACTTCAACAAGAATTTGGCTTGAGCAGGTGTATATGCGGGAAGCGCTAGATCATTTGTGTTGTCTGGGCGATATCGTCTGCTTCTTACTTTTTAAAAAAAGTAAAACCAACTATTTTCTTTTATATCTATTGACGTTCGAGGTACGTAGTCTTCTTAGATTATAAACAAATATGGTGCTAATGTATCCCCTAGGAAGACTCCAGTGACAATGTCGAAGAACTCGGCGCTCGTCCACAGATGTAGAACATCATCATAACGATAACAGTTTATTTGAAAGTAATATTTGCTCCATCTTTCCTCTGCGCCTGAAATCAATGACTTGGAGAAATCTACGGAGAAAAGTATTGCCCTTAATAGGATCTAATTACCTTCGAGAGGAATAGAATTATTCCTCGTTATTAATTTGGACAATTATTTGTTATCATCTTTCAATTTTCAGTCGATGTTTTTTAATCACAACTTACACTGGTTGTCAATCGAAACAAAAACAAACTTCACCTAAAATAAAAGAATGAATTTAAAAAATAGAATAACTTGTTAATAAACTGAGTGATTGATTCTAACGTCATGTAATCCTATCTTGGGTTATTTCATGCCAAGATGAAAAGTATGAATCAACTTCTCCACGGTAATTATGCTCATAATACCTTTATATTTTCATTTTTTCCACAGCTATATGATATCAAGTATTCTTATCTAATATAAATAATTTGCACTCAGGATTTTTATTTAAGCTAATAACTGTTATTTGTTTGCATACAGTTACATGGTTTTAAGTATTCTTATCTAATATTAATAATTATATGGTTTCAAATAATTATTTCTATTTGATAGTATGGTTTCAATTAACTCAAAGATTGTCCAGACAAAACTGGGCATTTCAAAATAACGGAAGCAAATTCTGCTAGCAAATAAACATGAAAAGCGCGAAAAGATTAAACAACCGAATACAATTGCAACGAAACTTTTCTACAGAAAACCATGGCAACAGAGATAAGAACTCAACAGAAAGGCTGGATGGTTAATGAAGAAGGAATTACAAGGAATCAAGGAAGGGTCTAATTCTTGGTGCTTTCCAATTCTACAAATTGGAAAGCACCAGGCAAATGTGGGATCCATGGATTCTGGTTCAAATGATTCACGTATACTTACGTTAGACTGACTGGTTGATCAAAAGAAAACCGAATCCATAAAGACAGAAAAAAAGAACCACTTCAAGCAATTACAGACCCATAACATGTCGGCTAATAATGTAGAAAATCTTAACTGAACTTAACAAAAGAAATTCATTACTTGCAAGAAAACTATGGACTGTTTTCGGAACAACAGAAAAGATGCCGCAAAAGAATCAAAGGCATAAATGACCTATCATATATAGCCCAACACATTTTAAAAGAAGTAAAAACAATGAAGAAAATGTAGCCATTAAATGGATAAACTTCAGGAGGCGTATGACAGGACCCATGGCTTATAGAATGTTATATATTCTTGTGAGGGTGGAGTAACCTTGCTGTTCTCGGACTTCAGTTAGGACCACCAGTTACTACTAGTGAAAAACTCAAAAAGAGTAAAATAAAAATTATTATTATTATTAAATGTAATAGTAGTAGTAGTATCATGATCACTGGGATCCTCATTTTTATCGTCTATAATTCTTAAATTGCTCCTCATCCATTAATCATTCGGAATAGTATCCTCATTTTCTTATCCCAATATTCCAGCCGATATATTCAGCGACCTTCCGCAATAATCGATCAAAATCGTCCAGTATTGTTTTTAAATCTCAAAACTTTCGCCGTTGGAGTGGTTGGTGTAATAGTTAAAGGATAAGGAAGTTAAATCGACAAGCTGAGTTCAAATTTCGAGCGAAACAATTTGCATTTAATTTTTATCAGTTCCTTTGGCACAGGCCGTTTATATTACCCTTGTACAAACATACTCGAGAAAAGCATGAATCAATCTCTCCCTTTAACCGGTTTCATTGAAAGATATCTTAATAGAAAAATCCTCGTTACTTGTATATCACTTTGCTTGAAACAGTAAGTAGATAATTAGATGCTTGCACTGAGTACAATATCTGCCAAATATGTACAGCCAGTAAAAACAAACTCGTGATAAGAGCTGCTCTTGATTATTCAAACCTCTCTCAGAACTTACTTACTTGAGCAAGCAGTATCAGTAAAAGGCTACTAACTTCATTGTTAATTTTAACAGGACGTTATCAATATTTAAATATTCCCTGGCTATTAAAGTGATCAGTTCTATTCATATTGATTTGTCAATCAATCAACATCTGTTTTACAGTGTTCCATAAAGGCTTTTTATTTAATTCCTATCTTTTTCTCATTTATACTTTTTACTACTTCTACTTCCTTCATTCCTTTCCTTATTCCTATTTCTTCGTGTTTATTTAATTTTTTTCTTTTTTTTTTTTTTGCTACTTTTCTTCTTTTTCCTTCCCTCGACTTTTGATCTTGCCCCTCATGTGTCTTTCCTTTTTCATCCCTTCACAAGGCTATCAATTTTTAGTTTTTCTTTCTTACTTTTGTATTGCTCTTTCTTTCTTTATTTCTTCGTGCCTTTCATTCCTTTTATTTTTTATCTTTCCTTCTCTTCTTTTTTCAGAGTTCCGCTTTTCTCGATCCATCCTCTACAGTTTCTCTTTCCCACCACCTGTTATCCTCTCTCTCTCTCTCTCTCTCTCTCTCTCTCTCTCTCTTTCTCTCTCATTTAAACTGATTCAAAACCCATTCAACCAATCATACCCACCCTACATATACACTTCTTCCATCTTTTACCCTAATCCCAAATAATATCCCTGCTTCAAAGAAAGCCAACCATTTTCCTATTTCGCTGTCCTTCCGATTTCCTATCAATAAAATTCGTGTCGTCAACTTCTCTTTCACTCTCACTTTCTTTGTCACTATTTCTTTCTCTTTTTCTTATTCTTTCCCTTTCTCTTTTTTCTGTCGCTCTCTGTCTTTCTCTCTCTCTCTCTCACTATTTCTCTGTCTCTTTTGTTTCTCTCTCTCTCTCTCTCTCTCTCTCTCTCTCTGTCTCTCTCTCTCTCTGTCTCTCTCTGTTTTCCTCCCCACCCCATTTCTCTGTCTTCTCTTTCTAGCTCTTTTTATATCCATCTTGTTTTCACACTTCCTTTATCCTTTATTTTTACATTCCCTCTTTTAATTTTCTTTCTTTCTTTCTTTCTTTCTTTCTTTCTTTCTTTCTAACGCTTCATTCCGTCTATTTTTCTTTTCTTCACATTTTCTCCAATCCTTTTTATTATTTCATCAGTTTTGGTATCTATTTTAGTCTCTCTTAACTCTATAGAGTATATTTGTTTTTTGTTCTGTTTTATTTTGTTTTATTCTTTATTTTTTGTTTTTTGTTTTTTGTGGGGTACTTTTTCGTTTTTTCCCTGTTTTCTTTCTTTCTAAGTTCCGTTTTTCTGTCTTTCCAATCCTTTTACCCAATTTTTTCATTCTTTACTCTCTCTCTCTCTCTCTCTCTCTCTCTCTCTCTCTCTCTCTCTCTAGTGTTTTACTCTGTCTTTCTTCTCATTTCCATCTTTCTTTTCATTGTCTTGCCTGACACATGCCCCAAATGTCCCTGAGGCATATGTAAACAAACCGTCTGCCAGAACCTATCTCTGCCACACCTTCATTGAATAGACACGGACGATTCCCCTTGGGAGAAGATGTCGACGTTTTGCAGAAAGCCATAGACATTGATGGCTTTTGCGATTACACGTTATTGGACAACGCTATCGACTGTCGGCCAGCGACAAATAAAACAGCAAAGCGTCCGGAATAGGGAAAAGGAGAGAATTGTTCTGGGTGAGGGTTGAACAAAGTGGCACAACTTTAGTCTGGGTGGAGTCGGGTGATTGAGACTGACGAGATCAGGCTGGGAGGAGTAGGAATTGTCTGCTTCAGGCATACAGCTTACTATGGCCAACCCAACCCCCAAGTAAATTTAACGCAAATAAACAATCACAACACAAGAAAATGGATAATAATAATAATAATAATAATAATAATAATAATAATAATAATAACAAATGAAAGGTCTAACATTAATAAAGTCTCAACAACACCGAGAAAATCTCTGCCTTTTCTTCTCATCACTTAAATATAATACTATTACGTTAATTCCTAATATGAAAAACATCGGATAACTTGATATAAAGATATCAATTTGGTTTATTTGGTTTGTTTGTTTGAAGGCAAATCAGCCATTGTGGGTTATTTAATACCAAAGCCATCCTTGTAGTCGAACAGCAGTGATACTTTGTAACCCATAGCAGGGAAAGAAATTAATAATAAATCTATTTTACATATTGTATACAATATCGCCCATAAATAAGTACACCCTACAATTTTTAAAATACAAGCCAACAATACCATAATTTTATAATTTCTTGAGTAACAGACAAAAGACTAAACATATCATAAGGTATTATTTATTACCAAACTCTACACTATTAAAACTCCGTAAACAAGGCAATCATCTACTATGGTTTCAGACATAGTTAATTTATAGAATTTGGCGTCGAGGTGTTCTTAGTTTATAGAGGTAGTCGGACTTAACGGTTATTGTCGTAGTAAATGTTTAAATACTGAACGAAATTGTTTGCGTTTCCCATAGCGAAAAGCGTGAATCCAACTGTTCTGCCTTCAGCTATGGGGAAACAATAAGACAGACTGGGCTCTTTAACCCTGTGGTTGCATGTCTAGAAGGAGAACTCTGAATTCAAACAAGTTGTAGACCTGGAAAAGGATTGGCTCTGCCAAGCTATTCCTACACAAGACACGCTATATAAATATGGCCTCCATGACCAAACCAGGTTAGGGGATCAGTTTTGGACTGCGACATATTTATATTTTTGGTTCCAGACTTGGAAATGGTGCTGAAATTGTCAATAAATATTTGCAACACGTTATTTGGAGATGATATGAATGAATATTTGTAACGTTATGTGGAGATGGTATGGATGAATATTTGTAACGTTATGTGGAGATGGTATGGATGAATAACCCCCACTGCAATTTGAGATACTATAATGTGGAATCACTTGATGTAGCGACTCAACGGATTATGGGAAATATACACATCCTAAAAAGAGAAAGGTTTATCCCGTAACCTGGTTTGGTCGAAGGGACGATAATCATGTGTTGTGTCTTGGACAGGAATTACCAAGTGGAACCCATCCCTCTCCAAGTCACAATTGATTTGAATCCAGCGTTTTCCTTCTCCTAGATTGATTGCCATGCCAAGGGTAAAGAGCTCAGTCTACCCAACTATTTATCCATAGCTGGAGGGATAACAGTTGGAGTCATGCCTTTCCCAAGAGAATTAATATAGAATCGTTCAGGAATTGAACTCGGGTAGCTGAGTCCACAATGATAACAATGATAACCGTTACGCTTTGAATGTACATCCTATCACAAAATATAAAGGATTGAATTGGATAATCAGGTGAAATTCGAAGAATCTGTATCGATCTGTGATATTCGATTGTAATCACTGGGCAACAAATAATCTACGATAAAAGAAAAGATTACTAAGAAATCTTTTATACCATATTTTTAAGAATGGAAGAGTTATGAACCCGGTCTTAGCAACAGAGAGACATAATTTTTTAAAAAAACTCATTAGCTAGTATATTTCTAATGGGTTCTATGTGCCTGTGCGGATTTCGATATGTGTTCCTTCTACAATAACCTGCTTTGAATTCGATTAATTTTCCCTTTGATTCACATACTGCTCACGAAGTTGCCGAAAGATCTGATTATTTTTAAAATATCATTAAAAAAATATTTTAAAAATATTTGCCCTGAAGTACAATAAATGTTTCCCCCAAAGCTGAACGAACGAGTCACTGCGACCCTAGCCACACCTCAGTCGATTATAGCCAAGCAATTAAAATTTTGGGTCAGAAATAAGCAGACACACGTGCATGTTCGGGTAGATAAAAACACATATAGTAATCCTATATGCATATCGTTTGACCTGAGCTTGAAAACTGTCCAATGGAAGTATTCACTTCTTCAACTCAGGCCCCCTAATCAATGTACACAGTTCTTGCTTTCTAGAGACTGAGAGACAGAGAGAGAGGAGAAAGGGAGGAGAGAGGGGATGAAGGTAGACAGATAGATAGATAGATAGATAGATAGATACTTATGTTTAAGCTTTTTTTTTTAAAGCCAATCGAAAGCATCCACAAAGAGTCATCTCTGCAAATAAATCACTTGTCTGCAATTGTTTCAATAGCTTTCAAGAATTAAAAGCGCTAAAAACGCTTCTTCTACTTCAAGATAAGCATTTCAAGATAAACATTTCTCTTGAGAGACACAGCTTCTCTTTAAATTTCAATACAAACAACAATAACAAAAAAGAAAAAAAAACAGTCGAAATGACTCAGCAGTGTCGCTTTAAAATTAGCTGATCATGAAATGAAATGAATCAAAATTACTTTTTTATGATCAGTATGACACTGGAGTTCTCGATATAAAAGTCAATATGGTGGTTGCGGTTTGCAATTCCGTTGGCGCTATTCAGCCATGATGTATGCTACTTGTCTTGTATGAAGATGGACGAGCGGTGGGATGGGGTTAGATTAAAACAAATGGTTAACATTGTAAAATGGTTAACATTGTAAAATGAAACTTGCGTAGCGACACCTACGCTTGGTCATTTGACAAGTTTGATACCATTGATTTTAAAGGATTCATTCTTTACATTATTTTTTTACCCAATTTAAATACCACGTCTTCTTTCCCTCTTTTCTGTTAATGTGTCTGTCCAAATGATCCTATTCGTCATTCAGGAAGATCAAAATTCTGACCTTTATTTTTGCACTTTTTGATCTAGAATATTACCTTTGTTTTATGTGAAGATGTGGGCGGGAGTGGTTTATAAAGATTTTATTCGTAATATTTGTAGAAATTTGATCTGATGGAATAGAATAGCGATTAATTGATATTCGATAATGAAAAAGCTATAAAATATGAAAGTCTATCAAAATTAAAAGGATTTTAAAAAACAGTTTCGAGTAAATCATTTATGAATTTATAAACGCTTACAAAGAGAAAAATATGCGTTCAGCTTGCGAACAAATATTTCTCAGCTGCTTTGACATTTTGCTTTCCTCAACTCTTGACGTTTTGCAGTTGCAAAAGTATCATAAAACTTTGTGTGATTGAATACAAGCAATAACAAACACAGCACTTGTAATAAGTATTTAAACAAACAGGTAATTTGCTTCGAATCACTTAGGCATCCTCTCAGCGGGGTTTAAAATACAGTGATTGCATCCCCTGCAAAGAGTTAAGGCCACCTTCAACAAAAAGGGGTGTCTTGGGTATGATACTAAATTGCATCCGATTGTGAGACTACATTTCTGGAGATCTGGGGAGAGTAGAGTACTTCTTCATTACCAATACTCTCAGACCCACTCTAACTTGGAGTGGTAGTACCTGCCAAGTTCTCCTCTATGAATCATATAAATCTGTTTGAAGATTATTCCTATTTGATTGGAGTGTGTACAAAAAGTCTCTTAACAAACAACTACACAAAAATCCTAAATGTGAACGTACAATGAACGCGATTCCCTAACCTCTAGATATAAAATAATCTTAGACGGGTCGTTAAAATCAATCAATCAATCAATCTATCGTTTTTTTTTTAGTTAAAAACCGAAATGTTTTACAAAGAGAACCAACGTAAGAACAATACTTTCTTATAGGTGCTTTGAGAAGTATTGGCCAGAAGTATAGGAACAATTATAAAATCTTTCTTTTTATCATTAAGAGTTTTCGAACTATTGTCTTCATCTTTATTGTTATTTCCACAACCTTTCGGCCGATATGTCCTCCAGCCTTCTTCAGATGCTTGTCGAACTCGGGAACCTACACGAAACTTCGAACTACGTTTTTTTTATTGAATCCACAGTTCTGATTCCGTTAGCCATAACCGGGTGAAAGTGTTAAGCATTCCTGTATTGTTACTCGACTGTAGTCAAAATTGAACCTGCAACCACTAGATGATTGTCTCCTTAGAAGCTTAGGCAACCAACGCCAATAACCGTTACGCCTTGTATCCTGCTGGACAGTTCAGAGTTAATTTTGGGGACTTATAAACCTAATGTTCTTACATGACTAGGATTACTACTATTATGTATAATTTTTTACCAATGTTCATATTCAGATTTTTTTTATCTAACCTTTTTAATTATCGGTTCCCATATTGTATTCATCTCTATACTTGGTCTATTCAACAGATCATTGTAGCCCACTATATGCACTGATTACTTAAGGCGCCTAATCGTCCAATGTTAAGCTCTATCAATTATTTCAACTTCTTCCATAAGGGCAGATGGTTTCCTTTTCGTTCCATATATGGTCCACCATACCCAACTTTTCAATCTCACCTCGTACTACTGCCTTCCGATGTTCTTCTAGCCTTACTTTTAGATGGCGATCTGTCTCGCCTTGGTATATTCTACCACAACTGCAAGGGATGGAGTAAACACAGTTCTTGATCATGTTGAATTCTGTTAGTGGCTTGACCCGGAAGAGAGATCTCCGGAGAGTTGAACCACTTGTGAATACTGTGCTGATGTCATATGGACAACATATCATAGAGCAGTCATACTGTGGTGAGTTTTCGGGTATTGTCCTCTATCCTCCTATCCAGGTTTCTTGGAGCCGGTGTTATGCGCTCTGGGTAGTTGTGGCGACGGAGGTTTTGTCTCAAACTAATCATTTTTTTTTTCTTGAAATGCATCAGTATCACTACTAATGGTTTTTGCTCGATGTTGTAAGCAACGGACTATTCCTTTCTTTACCGTATATAGATGATTTGAGTTGAAACTGAGGTACTGTCCGGTGAAGGTGGACTTGCGGTACACAGATGACCTGAACCCTTGCTCGGTGTGCTTTACTAATACAATTTGTTATCTTGCTCTTTCTCCATAGTGAACTGTATATATGTTCGGATTGAGTTCACGTGATCAAGTAATGTCTGAACATCTTCCTGATGAGGCCAGAGAATCTATGTGGCTTAGATAGGTAGATGACACATTCATTCTCTGGCCTCATCAGGAAGATGTTCAGACATAACTTACATAATTTGGACTATTGATCTCATCTTTATCAATAAAGCCATCATTGAGGCTTAGATACGCAGATGATGCCTTCATTCTCTTGCCTCATCAGGAAGACGTTCAAATATGACTGGTTCATGTGAACTTAATCCGATCGCTATGGAGAAAGAACGCGACAATAGGTAATTCTTCCAAGATGTACTCGCACAGAGCAAGAATTCACCTTATCTGTGTATCGAAAGCCAACCTTCACTGGACAGTAGTTAAACTTAAACTCCCACCATCTATATAATGCAAAGACAGAGATCATCTGATGCCTACAACACCGAGCAAAAACCATCAGTAGTGACAGTAAAATGTATCAAGAGGAAATAAAAAGTTTACTAGACAACCTCCATCGCAACAACAACACAGAGAACATAATATCGGCTCCAAGAAATGTTGATCGAACAAGAAAGAATGATACACGAAAATTCACCACAGTCAATTTGCCCTGTGTCAAAGGCCTATCAGAAAAAAATTCGAAAGATATGTATGCCACATAACATCAGGACAATATTCACCAGCAGCACGACTCTTCGAAGATATCCCTGCCAAATAAAGCCTCCAACAGAATACAACATGACCAAGAATTGCGTCTACTTCATCCTATGCAGATGCGGTAGAGTTTACAAAGGTGAGACACACCGCCCACTAAAAGTAAGGCAAGAGGAACACCGAAAAGCAGTATGTCGGGGAGAAATTGGAAATTCGGGAAGTATGGAAGGAAAAGGGAAACCATCAGCCCTTGTGGGATCAAGCTAAAATAATTGACAGGGAAGAACACTGGAAGATAAAACGTTTCAAAAAAGCGGCGCACAGTGACATGTTGAGTAGACCAAGCATGGAGGTGAATACAATTTGAGAATCATTCATCAAAAACATGAAAAATAAAAATTGCAATATGAGCTATGGTAAAAAAAACTTGGTTTGGTTTGGTTTGGTTTGGTTTGGTTTGTTGGGTTTTATGGCATATCAACCTTTGTAGGTTATTTAACGCCAAATCCATTTTTTATGTAAATCTGTTCTATTTGAAACAATTCAGTTTAACATAAGTACACAGTTTAATGGTCAAAAACATTTCCATTTCTAACTATTCAAGCAGTTGTATGTAACAATTCGGTTAAGTGTAAATACAGTTTTAATGTCGAAAAACAATTCTATTTGAAATAATTCAGTTAAGCATAAGCACGCAGTTTAAATATAATTACGGTTTAATTGTAAAAGTCATTTCTATTTCAAACTATTCAGTTTTAATCAAACAATTCATTTTAGCATAAGTATGCTGTTAATTCTATTTAACCCATATATAGGACCCTTATCAGGTGCTACCACTCCGGGCCAGAGTGGACCTGGGAGCGATGGCAATGAAGGGGTACTCCGCATTCCCCAAAGCTCTAGCATTGCTGGAACCTCACCATCAGATTGTTTAGTGTCATATCCAGGACACTCGTTAGGGGGGGGGGTCTTACCCCTCTGCAGAGAAGCAGTCAGTGTATTCTACAGCCCCAGCCGACTGGGAAGAAAAAAAACTTGATGGAGACATTTATAAGCCCCCCAAATCCACTCTGTATTGTCCGGCAAGGACAAAATGGCACAGTGAATAAGGCGTTTAGATAGAAGTTTCTGCTGTGTGACATTATCAGGAGGTTGCAGGTTCAATCCCAACAGCAGATTAAACTAACAAGGAATACTTACTATAAATAGACACTTGTACCAAGTCATGGTTAACAGAATTCAAACAGTCTAACCCTGTGGTTTAAACAAAGAGATCAATTCGAGATTCTGTGTGGACTTCTGAGTTACAAATGAAACACTTGAAGAAGTCCAAAGGACATATCGGTCGAAACTCTCTCTCTCAGAGAGAGAGAGAGAGAGAGAGAGAGGGAGAGAGAGCAATTCGCTATTCTTCGCCAGCAATTCGTCATTCTTGTATCAGCGTATTCTCGATCATTCTGCTGTTGTTCACTCTGTTGATATTTTGATTTTTCATTTTGTTCGACATTCTTTGCCTATAATGTAGGATAGTGATTTCTTTCTTTTTTTAACATATTGTTTTTTTATTATAATGTTTATTTAATGAATTTCCTCTTTTCTCTTCTTTTGCGTCCCTCCCAATCGACAGGGCTTAGAATACTCTGATTGTATCCCCTGTTGGAAAAAGGGAATTTCATCTTATGTTGACGATCCAGTTCAAGAGATCTGGGGAGTGTGGAGTATTCCATTGTTATTACTTCCAGGTTCATTCTGACCCGACGGGTTATTAGGTTGACAAGAAAGTTCTTGCGGTTCTTAACTTTTAAATTCAGATGAACATATCTCGGCTCAAAACAAAAATTTATTGATCGAAATAAGCACCATCAGAATCAACACACTTTTGCCAACGCAAAACAAGTGTATTTATGCCAGTAACGTAAAAATCTTGCCTTCTGATGGCGATGAAGTCGCTGAAGGCGTTTTTGATATCGCTTAGATTTTTGAAGCATTTCTCTCGCAGAAAGTTGTCAAGATGCTTGAAAAAGTGGTAGTCGGTAGGTGAGAGGTCTGGAGAGTGATACCTCTTTGTCAGAGGAAATTTGGAAAAGACTCTTCAGTTCGGGACAGTAGTCGGCGGATAAAGATGCCGGTTTACAGCCAAAACTCCGGGAGGTCCCTCGCCTGCAAAAAGAATCTTTAGTTCTGGACAGACATTGGCGAAAGAGAGACGCCTAGTCCACCAACTCTGAGGATGCCACTTGCCCGTAAAAGAAAGGAACCTGAGAACTAGCCTTGTCAAAGATAAGTACAACTTAAACTGTTTTTCCTTTTACACTTCCTAAATATTGGAATTATATGTATTCCATGGAAAAAAGAAAGAGAGAAACAGAAAGGATTCTGTTTCATCAACAGTAAATTAGCGAATGGACTTTGTTACATCCTCAGCCCAGCGACTTAAGCATTTTCTTAAGTAAAAGAAAAAAAGAAAGAAAGAAAAAAGAAGAAAGAAGAAAAGGACTGTAAGAGACATTCGTATTTAATACTGCCTGTTGGCTTAATATAGCCGGTATCTTAAAAAGAAAAGAGAAAAGAAAAAGGAACTGTTTCTTAAACCTTAATATTATTTGTTTGGTCGTCGCCTATTAAAACTTTGTTATATTTTAAATGGACCCTTGTGTTGAAATCTACTGGTTGTGTTATTTCTCTATCGAATCACCTTCTTTTGCACGTATCTTTTTCAGCTTCGTATCGCTTTCATTTATTCTCGCTAAATGTCTTATTCACCCAAAAAACGTTATAAAGAAATTTTGGAAATTTGACTACAGTTGATATTTCTTTTAACCTTGAAGTCCATGCTTTCCGTTATCCGAGGGGGTAGGAAAACGAAGGACTTTGTGGAATATGTGAAAGTGAAATTGGAAACCCCCTCGCCAACGTTAAAGATCTGTCTAGCTCCAAATTAACCCCTACATTATATGCCAGTTATCATATGCCCGAAAAAGGAGTCTTGACTAGGACTTATTTTGCGGAGGGTCAAGTGCTAGACTGCTCCCGACGTCACATGCGCATAAAATAAACTCTCGTCCTGAGATACTTATTTATACAGCGTCACAATACATACCATCAGAGCCTTGCGTTATCCAATTCCGTACTTTTTGAGTGTCACTCTGAGCGAATCCTGGTCTGTTTTCGCCACATAGCCTTCTTTGAGTCTTTACAATTCTTTTTTCGTGTTACTGATCCATTCAGCCTTTCTGTTATATTTTTTTTGTTCCTATATTTTACTCCAGAATAGTTTTGCTTCCTTTGTATCCAGTTGTTAGTATGTCTTCATGCGTTCTCAACTGACTTGTTGGTGAAATTTTCTTTCATTATTTTGGAATGTCCAATTTTCCTTGTATTGCTTGACCCTGTCCCGATATCTTTCAAGTTTTCCTTCGTTCGCCAATATCTTTTGAATTTTTACTTAAGTTGCATTGTCAAACATGTCTGCTATTTTGTTTGGTCTTTTCATCCCAACATATCTTCGTGTGTTTTCCTTCCCTAGCACTTTCGCTTGTAGTCGCAGTTTCTTTACCTGTCCTTCAAACCTAATTTCCTCTCCAGGTTTTCTATTTCTATTCGGGTTTCTTAAAGGAATAGCAATTTTATACAAGATTAGCTTCGCTTCCGCAAAAATTAGCTCGTTTCATTCAATGATGTTGCCTGTTAGGATATTTCGTAATAATCTGTTTACCTTTTCGGTTTCAACTGTGACTTTTTTCAGTGTTGGTTCCTGTGGGATTGTCATATAGTTTTGTCCCCAGTCATGATTTCTTCATTACTTCTACATTTATTTTGTCTTCATATGTGATCGTTTATTTTGTGGTATTGTGTTGTATGATGTTTCGGTTTTCGATATTTTGTGTTTCAATTCGGTTAGGGGGCTCTTGCTTTTCAGTAGTTAGAGTCTCAATTCGGATTAAAGATTCTTGTTCATATTCTTCACAATTATTCACATATATCTAGCATCTCAAGTTCAGAAAACCAACCTTTCTTTAATATCATTCTAGCTTGGTTACCAAGTCTTTGGTTTATTAGTTGTCTGAGTTTTTTAGACGAAGCTTGATGATTTTTATCATTCAGTGTTTTCGGACTATTGTCTTCATCTTTATCATTATATTCACAACGTTTTGGCCGATATGTCCTCCGAACTTCTTCAGGTGTTTGTTGAACTTGGGGACTTGAACTAAGTATTCCTATATTGTTACTCGCCTGCAGTCAGGATTGAGCCAGAAACTTCTAGATGATTGTCTCTTTAGAAGCTTCGGGAACCAACGCCTATAACCGTGACGCTATGTGTCCTGCTGTTGTTAATTAATAATAGATCTATTCTTTTGACCGGAATTCCTTTTTGTATATCAAAATCTCAGAGAATTCTATGGGTCTCACTTTCTATGACTGATTCTGATTTGTAACCTCTTGCACAATTCCTAATAGATCACCCAGTTATTCTTGTATTCATTTTGCCTTAGTTTGCTGTATTCCATTATTATGTGGTTAAGTGTTTCATCCACAAAACCTACACTAGTGATTCTATTGCATGTTTTATATTACTCCTTGCAAGTTTTTTACAGCAGTGTTAGCTGATGGTTTTTCACTAGCGTCTGAGTGAAAGAAAGTCTCCTGGACTCTTCTCAGTATTCTTGCCAATCTTAATAATGGTGTGGTTTGGATGGTCTCCGCTCGTCTTCTTCTCTGCAAGTCCTCCAGTACCTGCACATCATTTTAGTAATTCACCGTTGTGGCAATCACACTTATCAGAGCGTGAGTTTAACTGAAAATTAAAAATCTACAATTACTAGTACCAAGCTCCAAAGGTAGATTATCCCGTGAAACTTATTAATAAATTGTTGATCTCTGAAAATATTTGGAAATTCTTTTTTAAGAAAACTAAGTTAGAAAATTCCGGTAAATCTAGAGAAAATACACCGAGCTCTAACATAAAGTATAAAAAGGAATTGCTGTGAGAAAATTTATTATAAACCAAAAATACAAGGATCATCTTATTTCTTGTAAAACATTATATAACTAAAATTGATATTATTAGGTATTGTTAATTGCTAAACTCTACAGCACTGAAACTGCAACCAATAAAAAAAACTTTATTGCTTAAAATTTTACAAATTGTTGTACTGTTACATATTTATAATTTTACTTACAGAGTTTTAATATTGTGGGGTTTATAAAAAAAAATTTTTTAGAAAGATTTTAAAATAATTTTTAATAGATTTCATATGCTATAAGAGAACCAGTGAAAATGAATGGGCAACGTTGCATATCCGTTCATTAAATCTAAATCATTTTCTGGTATCCAATTGTTTTCAGATGACCTTTATATGATCTCTCCTATCATTGACACCAGGCACTGGGATCTCTATTTCGGAGATATATGTTATACATGGGCGGGATGTGCTTAGAGAACTATTGCTGCACTTAAATGCAATATTTTAGGAGAAAATCAAAACAATTATGTATACTAAACAGGAAAGATGTGTGTTTCTATTTACCCAAACCCTCCGCCTCGGGTAGGAAACCTATTCTTTCAAAATACCGTTATAACTGAACCAATTTTTCAACAATTTCTCTGATCCTTTTCACCATGAAAACAAGACGCTCAAAAGTCAAAATACCTTACCTTCTCCACTCGACCACCGAAAGAAAAATTATTAAAGAAAGGGAGTACAAGACTGTGGTCTCGAAGTAAGTAAGTTCAAACTCGTCAAGTAATTACGTTCTCTTTCTGACTCATACCTTTGGGGAGGGTATGAAACCTCCTTATCCCCACATCTATAGGCTAAATATTATCATTACTATGCTTCTACAAGGATGGCTTTGGCATAGAATAACCCACAAAGTTTGATATGCCATTAAACAAAGAAACCAAAACCAACGCAAACCTAAAAAAAAACCCTATTTTCTATTCTTCTCAACCCAGTAAGTTAACAAAGGACTCCTCTTCTACTAAACTTAAATTGTAATTCAGTGCTCGGTGGAAATATTTGTTTCATTTTTTTATTTCTCTTATTTCTAAGGATGCTTTTCCTCTTTTTAGCCTCTTCATATATTGCATTGTAACTCATTTCCCATTCTGTCTTTGTAAATAAGTGAAGTCTCTGTCTGTATTCAATTTACATTTCGAGTTTGAGTCCGATTTGTCTGCATGCCTAAACACACCGATATTCTGCCAAAGAATTTCACATATATTTCTGTACTATCAACCTATCTATCTAGCTATCAATCTTTATATGAATTATTTTTTTCATAGTTTCATAATGTTCCGATCTTGAGATAATTGGAGAAAATGAGTTATATTCCTCTTTTAAATTATAAGATATCTATCATTTGATAGAATCTATTCTGGCGTCAAATGACAAGCGATATATTTTCTTGCATGTCTCTACTTGAGTTAATTCTGATGGTTTATTCAACTTTGATTTTTGTAAACCTCATGGTACGCTAAACATGTACACTACTAGTTACAAACAATTCAACACAAAACGCAAAATTTCATGTACATTTTTCTTTTTAAGTAAAGGAATTAACAAATTTCAGATGTAATTCCAAACAAGAAATTTTTTTTCATTTCCCTCACATATGCGAATCCTGAAAGAAATTTTATACCTATGTACATATACATACATGTACATAACATAAAAGAGCTTTACAACATTCATGCATCTTTCAAAGAGGGCCGATTAGCGTTACTATTATCGTCTAGAGTCTAGAGAAGAGTTATTTTGTTTCTTAGGCCGGGACTTTTTGCAGTGGTGCACAATATTCCTTACTTGGGAAAATGTGAACTTCTGTTCTTTTTCTCTATCGATTGACACAGCATACTACTAGCGAAGAAGAGTTTCTTCTATTCTTTTTTCATTCTGCGTAGGAACTCCTGGGGTGGACATAACGCGTTTTGCATGACCTAAGACCAGTCAGCACATGTGTTCAAATTGCTACTGTTTGAAGGCTAACCTCCCATGTTGCCGATAATGGTTGCTACTTTCATTCTGGCGAGTCACTCGTCCGTTTTTTGAAACGGATGAGAACCTTTTGCTACCGTCTCCACCTGGATCTTGATCGAACAGTCCAACTAAACTAATGTCACCTGACCCGTTTATTTAAGGGTTTCTGATAAGGAAAACAGGCTCTGTTTAACCGTCTCAAAAAGTATTTTCAGCCTTTTATTGGGCCGAAAATTAATTTTTATCTTTGCGGTAGCCAATAGTGTTTTAGAGTCGTTTGAATCTTTTTTTCTCGAGGCTTCTTTGACCCCGTGAACCCAAATTCAAGTACTGCATGGACTGACTTTTGAACTTAAGTTGACCTAAAAGATTCTACTTCTTTCTTTTGCTCATACAGTTTGAACAAAAAATAAGAGGAAGGCTTTAGCCTTTGTTTTTCAAATTTTATGAAAACTCGGAGTCGTGGTATTGATTTTACACACACACACACACACACACAGCATTGGCGAAGAGGAATTGGAACATATGTACCTACATCCATTAGTAGATTTGTATGTCTGTGTCCAAAAATAGACGCTCGAGGTATAACATTTATCTTTGTGGAACATGAACTTGGCTACCTGTGTTCAAATGCTGAATGAAGCTATTTGCATTTTTGCATTTTATATAACGCTAATACCCTTGGGAATGTTATAAATCCAACTATTGGCAACTGGCAACTGGAAAATGGCGTGAATCCAACTATTGGCAACTGGCCCTGGAGAAGGAAAACTCTGAACTCAAACCAGTTGTAAATCTGAAGAAAGATGGGCTCTGTCAAGCTATTTCTGGCCAAAACACGCTATATGAGTAGCCCCCACACAACCAAAAAACCAGGTTATGGTACTAATGAATGAGAGAGTGATCCAAATATAAATTCATGCATATTTCAGCAGATGCATTTAAATGCAGAATTTATTCATGTATATTCGTGTACGTGCTTAGGCACACACACACACACACATATACATATATATATATGTGTGTGTGTGTGTGTGTGTGTGTGTGTGTGTTTGTATGATATCCCCACCCCGCATAGATGATTGTGTGTGCGCGTGTATGTGTACGTTAATATATCAAAAATTCCATAACCGGATGTGGAAAAAAGCATTGCGTTCTTCAGTATAATCTCCTTCCTTATTGATGTACCTTACCTAATTCTTTTCTATTAACCACATATTTCAGTAACTTGACAGGAACTTTCAGATTAAAATCCTGCAAAAAGACTGTATCAGACAATGGACTTATTGACCTAATCTTGTCTATATACACATACAAATACACACAATAATATATGTATATATATGTGTTTGTATGTGTGCACGCATTTGTGTGTAGATCACTTCTCTCTCTCTCTCTCTCTCTCTCTCTCTCTCTCTCTCTCTCTCTCTCTCTCTCTCTCTGTCATACAAATAGACACACACAGCGAGATAAGCTTACATAAATCATTTACCTATAAGTGCAACCTAATCTACCCAACCCTCGTGGGTAGTGAACAGACTCCCGCTGTCATGCAGAACTACGAAGCTACAGATCAGATGAACAACAAGATAAGGTACACAAGGCGACAGTTAAACAACAGTAAGGGGCAGTAATCGTAATCATCTGACATCCACCGGAAGTGAGTAGCCGGAAGTGACCGCCTTTGCGCCGACCGGTAACATGAAAAAGAAAATACATTGAATCTTCAATTTAATGATTGATACGTTTTCACTTCGGACCGCTTCCGAACCAATTCAGTCACCTGCCCGCTTTGCTATATCTTAACTTCCTGTGGAGCATGTGCACGCTGTGAAGTCACGGTTAAAGCACACGAGTCATAAATAGAAGCCGGTACTATTTCTTAATTAGTACCTGTCGTTGTTGGCATATTCTGGATTTTGTTTCCACGTGAGCCTGATTGATTATACATTAATAAATGATAAAAGTAAATCGAATCTTGGAACAAAAGGCTCAGCTGAGACAAATTGGCTTAATTTAATTAGCAGACGGTATAAATAAGGTTAAGTATTATTAACCTGATATTATCTTCTTTTCCTCAATATTGACTTTGATAAGATTATCGATATGAGTAACAGTAGATGGTGGACACGATCATGCGTTCGCATTTCATAAGTTATGTATTCAAGATTTCTGAACGCCGATAAAAATAAAGAAAAAGCATTGTGCTTAACAACATATATCTATCTTAAAATTCTACGTCGAGAATATATCATAGATTTTATAAAATTTGCTGATCGTGAGACGGTTTTTCTTCTCCAAAAAATTGTGATACCCGTTCTTGGCTACTAAACAGTATGTATTTACCCAACCCTTCCGACTCGTGCAGGAGATGGTTCAAAGTCACTTTTTAATCGGAGTATAACTGGGTTTTTTCTTCTCCAAAACTAATGAATATACCAAAACAAAAGAGCATAATCCACCCAACTATTTACTTACAGCTGATGGGATAAACAATGAATTCCTTTTAAGGTTTAAAACGCGATACTAGTTGCTAAGGTAGGGTTTTTCTCTGTCTAAGAATTAGCAGAAAGCATTAAAGTCAACGCATGCAACCTGTGGAAAAAAAAACAAATGCAACTTTCCATCCAAATATTGGTTCGCTTAAGACTACTTTTGAGGAGGAATGGAATAAAATGCGTGAAGAATTAATTTTGAAGGCATCAGGGGCGGACTGAGCTATTGGTCAATCGGACCATGCCCGATGGCCTGGCACTGTGAGGGACCCCGCCTGGCTGCCAATAAAATTATCAAGGATGACCTTGTTATACACTCTAATACATGTAGTCTGATTCGGGTCACTCAGCTGCACATCATAATGTGTGTGTGTGTCATAGCCGTAGCTGTCTTCCGGGCATAGGTATGGGCCGATCCGTGCAATCATAGTGAAAATTTTCAGCTAGAAAATTTACATCGTGAAAAATTGTCAATTTTCAAAATAGCATTGCAGCTTTTTCGGACATGGTCAAAAACAAAATTATGAAGGAGGTGAAAAATGCAGGGATGTTTTCAGTACAAATTGACTCTGCCAAAGACAAGATCAGTGTGCCATTGTCCTCAGATAAGTTGTTAGGGACAGAGCTAAGGAAAGACTACTTCGCCTGATAAATGTGGACAGAGTGTTAGAAGAGCTGACTCTGATTTTGTTAAGTGTCCCACATTCTACTTTGTCGCGCAGACCGACCATAGGCTTGTTAGGGTCAGTCGGCGGTTAGCTGATAGGCCTAGTCTAACCGGCTACTGGAAGTTCAATACCTCTTTACTGGAGATACAGGACTTCAGGGATCGGCTGGAATCCCTTGTTCAGCGGGCATTTGTAGGGATCTCTTGAGCATAGGATTAGAGATTTTGCCATTAAATACGGTTGCCAGCCCAACTAAGATAAGACCAATATTGCAAAATCCTTTGAAGATAAGCTATTCCAGGCGGTGGAAGTGGGGATTATCTAGCCGTAGATTTAACTAGACGAGACCTTGAGCGTGAGACTGGCGAGCGCTACAAGGGATAAGTAGTTAGATCTCGGTTAAAAAGAGTTCCCAGCGAAGCCGTGAAATGCAACGCGTTAGCGCGTGAGGAAGAAATACAAAGGGAACCTTTCGGTATATCGAATCGGTCTAGTCACTGGACGGGCGCATGCTCACATCAAATCGTGAGATGCGCGATGCCTTTCGGGCGTACTTCTGTGATCTCTTTGTTCGCTGTCCTGACCCCCCCCCCCCAAGTCCAGGAGTTTCGTAGCTATTAAGCCGAATTCCCCCGCCTTCGGGAGGCTGGGCTAACTGCGAGGGTTTGGCTACTGAATGCGAAGTCTGTTATGCGTAAAAGCAGGTCGGCTTCTACAAATTGCCCGGACTTGATGGTTTACTCTACAAAGTGTACTTGAGGCTACCGCACATTTGTGTCTATTCTGTTGACGGATATGTTCAACCATTGGTTTGCCCAGGGTAACGTTACCAAGGCGTGATCACATTGCTGAAGAAAAGTGGCAGGCATGTTTGGAAGAAGCGAGATGATTACAGTCCCATAACTCTGCTTAACACAGAGTTAAAGATTTTGGTTCGGGTCTTAGCAAACCGTTTGCAGTTCGTCATTAACGATTTGATTGGACCTGAGCAGAACTACGCTGTGAAGAGATCAATGCAAGACAACTTGCACTTGGTGTGCAAGATCCTAGAGGGGTTAGAAGACGACAATGAAGCCCCGCTGATTAATTTAACACATCACTCAATAGGTCCCGAGCCTAACAAATAAAACGACAGCTTTTTGGCAAAATTCGACTTTATTCATCAACATAGTGTCCTTCTAGGGTGATACACTGATTCCAATGCTTCTCTAACAATTCGATGCTTTTTTTTGTAGAACAATTTGTCTTTGGCCTTAAAATACGCCTCAGTTTCCGATATCACTTCTTCATTTGAGCCACATCTCTTTCCCTGGTAATTGTGCAAGAAGTTTAAATTTGACCGTATGGTATATGCACAACCCAGAATCCGTCCTAGAAAATGAGACGCACAAAATCCTTTTGGATTTTGGGTTACAAACGGATCATCTATTCTCTGCCAGATGACCATACCGAGTGATAATCAACAAAAAGGGGAGCCTGCCGAATTGTGGACTTTGTCATTCCGGCGAATCACAGAGTAAAACTAAGAGAAAGTGAAAAGATAAATGAATATCTTGACCTTCCTAGGGAACTAAAAAAAACTATGGAACAAGAAAGTGACGGTAATACCAATTGTAATTGATGCACTTGGAATAATCCCCAAAGGATTGATAAAGAGACAAGAAGCATCAAAATCAGAGGACAATTAGAGATCATTCAGACGACAGCATTATTAAGATTGGCCACAATGCTGAGAATGGTCCTGAAGACTTGAGGAGACTTACTAATAATCAAACTCCAGTGAAAAACCATCTGCTAATGCTGGTGAGAAAAACTCTCAAAAATAAGAAAAGTACCTTAGAAGAACGAGAAAGCTTCTCCAAACCAAACATCAAAGGAATAAACACGAGGTCATTCCCTCTTAATACGCAAAACTCTTCTTAAAGTAGACCAGGAGAAACTCAGCAAAAGGACTAAATGACAAGGAAATCGATGACTATGCACAAAGCTCTACTCTGAAAGACGGCATAAACAGATTATATCTATCAAGAAAAGAAGGAAAAAGAGGATTTACCAACTTTAAAGATTACGTACATGCATCAATACTAGGACTCGAAGACTACATTAAAAGGAGCAAAGAGAGACTGACAAACAGAACAATAAAAACTAGAAACAGAAATGGAAAAAAAAGGGATGTATCGATATTTCAAGTGACAAACTGGCGAAATTGCACACTAAAGGACTAATTATAATTAGTCCTTTTGTGTGCAATTTCGCCAGTTATATTACAGCGAAAATTGATAATACTCAACAGAATAGCTAGTGTAGTTTATGTGAAGACAGAGATAAAACAGTAAATCACACTATAAGTAAATTCAGTAAATAAGAACAAAAGGCGTACAAGACTAGGTACAACTGAGTAGGAAAGATGATCCAAAAGGAAGAGTACAAGACTAGGCACAACTGAGTAGGAAAGATGATCCAAAAGGAAGAGTACAAAAGATTAAAATTTGATCATTCTACCAAACTGTATATGCATGAACCAGAACCCGTTCTAGAATATCAGATGCTTAACTCTCTCTGGGGTTTTGAGACACAAACAGATCACATAATCTCGCCCAGAAGACCACACCTAGTGTTAATTAAGAAAAAAAAAGAACTTTGCCATTTTGTGAATTTTTCCATTCCGACGGACCACAATGAAAGTAAATGAAAAGATAAACCAGGCTAGAGAGCTGAAAAACTATGGAATATGAATGTGAATTGTAGTTGGAGCACTTGGAACAGTCCCAAAAGGTTATAAAAAAAGACCTGAGGAATTGGAAATCAGAGGAAAAATCAAAACCATAGAGTCCACTGCATTCCTGAGATAGGCTAGAATATTCAAAAGAATAATGGAGACCCAAGGAGACTTGCTGTCACCCAGACTCCGGTTTGATTTGGTTTGGTTTGGTTTTATGGCATATCAACCATTGCAGGTTATTTAATCCAAAATCCATTTTTATACATATAAACAGTTCTATTTCAAACAATTCAGTTCAGCATAAGTACACAGTATAGTTCTATTTGAACTTGTCAGGTGCTACCACTTCGGCCCAGAGGGGACATGGGAGCAATGGCAATAAAGGGATACTCAGTCAAAAATTTTGCAAGTTCTCTTTTTTTTATAAGGTCTGGTCTTCTGGCCGAGATTAGGTGATCTGCTTGTATGTCAAAGTCCCATAGGAGTTTATGTGTGTCATTCTCCAGGACAGCTGCTGGGTTGTGCATATACCATTTATTCGTATCGTCAAATTTAAATTCTTGTACATTTCCCAGTGGACTGCCTTGCCCACCCAGTAAGGGGCATCATGGCAATTATGAATATAACAGTGATAGTGCATCTCCTTGAAATATACCTCTTTCGACCTTCGCTTTAGCTAAGTTTCTCCCTCCTATTGTCAATTCCACTTTCCAGGTTTTCATAGTTTTCTCGATAAAGTTTATGACTTCATCTGATATTTTGCTTATTTATACGCTGTTTATTATCCAGCTTCACGGGACCATGTTATATGCCTTTTGTATTATTATTGTCTGTGTAAAGGTATTACCAATTCAATTGAAATCTTTGGTTTCTGGTAAAGTAAATAAGAGTTAAGGGGGGAAGGGAAAAGACATAGATACTCGCACAAATGTTCTAAGAAGAAAAGTGAAAAGTTCGAGAATTCGACAGAGGTCTATTATCATGCCCCAATCCAAAACTGACAACCTCAGAAGGTAACTAAATTATTGCTCGAATGTTAGTATCTGTCGCTGGTTTTAATGTTATTAGTTTTGTTATTTTTCGGTCTAAGAATAAGTAGATAGAAATAATCCTTACAGAGCTTAATCTTACAGTATCTGGTCTTCACTAGTCAATTGCTCGAGACCTAGAATACCTCTAAATTTCAAAAGTTACATAAATGTGGACTTTTACTTAAGTTAAAACTTAAAGAATATACGGAAGGGAAAGACAAGATTTAAAAGGAGAAAAAGAAAGCAGAAGGAAACACAGATAAAAAAAAATCTACGAAAAGAGATCAAAATGATAAAATAAAGAAAAAACACTGGAACATGTAGGGACAAAAAGGAAAAGGTAACACAAGAAAAAATAACAATACAACTTGAGGAAATAAACCAGAAAGTACAGGCGAAAGAAGGAAGATTAAAGAGATATCGAGACAGGGTAAAACAATACAGACAAAACAGGACATTCAAAAACAACGGAAGGAAATTCTACCAACAAATGGGAGAGATGACACTAAAACATACCAACAACCGGATGCAAGTGAAATCAAACAATTTTGGACTAAAATATGGCAACCAAGAGAGCATAACAAAAAAGCCGAATGGATAAGCAATATGACAAAAGAATTTGAAGGATTAAAAGAAGGTCCGAAAGCGGAAATACACATCGATTTACACAGAATAAAAAAAATATATATATAAACGGAAAACGTCAGGCCATGATGGAATACATGATTTCTGGTTCAAGAAATTCACCTCGATTCATGACAAACTAGCACTCAAAATGAGCTTATGCCTGCAAGGATCACACGTACCTGAATGGATGACTAAAAGAAAGAACACATTGATCCAGAATGCCACCCCCTCAAGGAAACCGACCTAAACAACTACAGACCCATAACCTGCGTGCCGATGATGTGGAAATTATTAACAGCACAAATAAGGGAAGAGATTTACTACACGCTAACAAGCTGCGTATTGTTCTCTGACGAACAGAAAGGATGCCGCAAAGGATCGAGAGGCACAGGAGAGTTACTCTACATAAATCAGCACGTCGAGGCGGAAAATGTGGCTATGACCTGGATTGACTACAAAAAGGCACACGATATGGTCCCGTAAAGCTGGATGATAAACTGCGTATAAATAAGCAAAATATCAGATGATGTCATAAACTTTATCGAGAAAACTATGAAAACCTGGAAAATGGAATTGACAGTAGGAGGGAGAAACTTAGCTAGAGCAGAGGTCCAAAGAGGTATATTTCAAGGAGATGTACTATCGCTGTTATTATTTATAATTGCAATGATGCCACTTAACCACATACTCAGAAAATGCACAGCCGGATACAAACTTAATAAATCGCAGGAAATGATCAATCACCTAAAGTAGATGGACGACATTAAACTGTTTGCAAAAAATGAAAAAGAACTGGAAGCTCTAATACACGCAATGCGAATATAGTCAGGACATAGGCATGGAATTTGGCATAGAAAAATATACCATGCTATTAATGAAAGGTTGCAAACTACACCTGACGGACGAAATGGAACTGCCAAATTAAAACAAGATTAGAACGCACAGATAAAAGAAAACGTACAAATACTTGGGCATCTTGGAGGGTGACACTATCAAACAAGTGGAGATGAAATAAAAAAAATTAAGAAAGAGTATCTCAGGGGAACCAGAAAGCTACTCGAGACAAAACTATCTTGCAGAAACCTTATCAGAGGAATAAATACCTGGCCTGTCTGCTTCGAAAGATATTCGGGACCCTTCTTAAAGTGGACCAGAGCAAATGGACTAAAGAACAAGTAAACTAATGACCATGCGTAAGGAATTACATCCCAGAGACGACGTTGACAGACTATATGTATCAGCATTGAAGACGGCGTCGACGCATCGATACACGACTCGAGGGCTACATAGAAAAGGACAGAGGAAGACTGATTACAGCCTCCAGAAATGATATTGACAACACAAAGACCAACAGAATGAATATGACTAGAAAACAAAAATGGGAAGAAAAACAACTCTGTAGGTGTTTTAAACATATCACGCGAGAAAACATGGATGTGGCTAAGAAAAGGAAACCTTAAAAGAGAAACTGAATCCCTCCTAATAGCAGCACATGACAACGCTATAAGAACCAATCATATCAAAGCAAGAATAGATAAGATGCAACAAAATAGCAAATGTAGGTTATGTGGTGATAGAGACGAAACCATCAATCACATAATAAGCAAATGCAGTAAATTAGCACAGAAAGAGTTTAAGACTAGACACGACTGGGTGGGCAACGTGTTGTGCAAGAAATTTATATTTGACCATACGAACAAATGGTATATGTACAACCCATCAGTGTCCTGGAGAATGACATACATAAACTCCTATGGGACTTTGACGTACAAACAGATCACCTAATCTCAGCCAGAAGACCAGACCTTATCAACAACAAAGAAAAGAGAACTTGCAAAATTGTTGACTTTCCTCTCCCGGTTGACCACTGAATAAACCTGAAAGAATGTGAAAAGAAGGATAAGTACCTGGACCTTGCTAGGGAATTGAAAAAACTGTAGAACAATTATGGTTAGCATAAGTATGCAGTTAGTTCCATTTAATCCATAGATAGGGCCCTGTCAGGAGCTACCATTCCGGGCCAGAGTGGACCTGGGAGCAATGGCAATGA
The DNA here is from genome assembly GCA_963585895.1 of Sepioteuthis lessoniana. Taxonomy (NCBI): domain Eukaryota; kingdom Metazoa; phylum Mollusca; class Cephalopoda; order Myopsida; family Loliginidae; genus Sepioteuthis; species Sepioteuthis lessoniana. The sequence goes on along the minus strand of OY757935.1, from coordinate 48,280,993 downwards.
AATGGTGCTCTGCATTCACTAAAGCTCCGGCATCACTGGACCCTCACCATTAGATTGTTTAGTATCATATACAGGACACTCATTGGGGGGGTCTTACTCCTCTGCAGAGGGGCAGTCACTGTATTCTACAACTCCAGCTGACTGGGTAATATAGAGTTAATGTCAAAACAGTTTTATTTTAGATAATTCAGTTTAACAGAAGTACACAGTTCTATTTTAAACAATTCAGTTTAGCATAAATACTCAGTTTAAATGCAAAAAACAGTAAACTCAAACCACAGTTTAGTTCTATTTAACCCATAGATAGGAGCCTTATTAGGTGCTACCACTCAGGGCCAGAGTGGACCTGTGAGCGATGGCAATGAAGGGGTACTGGATTGTTTAGTGTCATATATAGGACACTCATTGGGTCTTACCCTTCTGCAGAGAAGCAATCGGTGTATTCTACACCCCCAGCCGACTGGGCAAACGCTGTTTGTGCTTACTCTAAATACTGTGTAAACGTTGTGTTTAAAGACACACTGTAAACTATATAAATTCATATTTTTAGTCAGTAAGAACTGATAAAGATTTCAACAAATGCTAAATGTCGGTTAAATTTATTTGCTAAAATTCTAAAAAGTCAAAACGAATTATGTTTGAAAATTTTCCAGAATTTCTTCGTCCAAAGTTAGGGGTGCGTGTGATACATGAAGGCATGTTATACGTGATATCGACAAATAATTAAGGTAATTGGCCAAGATAATTGTACAATGTAATATTGAAAGATCAATGAATTCATGGGAATATTGAATTAGAGCCATTATTCGAAAATGGAAATGATATGGCTCGACTATGGATTTACCTTGATCAGGATATACTCGTAAATTAAGTGAACGAACAACTACTTCTGTTTGTCGAGAAGTAATTCGAAACCCATTCACTTCTGGGAAAGAACATCAGAATGAACTGCACTCAGCTAGGACAGAAATGGGCAAAGATAAAATTAGTCGGACACTCCATGGTGCATGACTGCATTATTGGACTCTAACTAAAACCCTTCTTTAGAAGTCCAGTCACTTGAAGTGTCGTAAATCTCGAGGGAAAAAAATGAGCACTTCATTTAACCCCTCGAATATCCCCCCCCCCAACAAAGAATTGTCTTACGGGTGTATATGCATATTATTGAAGATACAATGGATAGTGCTATCTATGTATCATGAAATACTGGAGAAGTTGATTCAGTCTGTAAAATATTATCAACGAACGAAAAGGTGAATTTTTCATCATGATAATGATTGGAAACATTCTGCAGTTAAAACGAGTGTTTAAAGGCAAATAAAATAAGGCTTTTAGGGTGGCCAAATCAGTCGCCTGTCCTAATTACAATAGAAAAAAATTAACTCCGAGTTCATCAGAGGAATCCTCTAAAACCTGAGCAATTTTAACATGATTTCTTAACAGAAGTGGGATAACATTAGAGTTATTTTCTGCAATAAAATTACTTTAAATTATTGTAATTGTCTGACAGCATCATGGCAATTAAAAAACATGCTATCAAATATTGAATGCTGTTTATCGATTTGTCAAAAACGTGGGCGTTCTACTGATAAGTTGATTTTTCTTTTACAGAGTCACTTCTTCCTGACTTCTCAGCTGCATAATTTGAGCATTTGGTTTTCAGTGTCTCATCGATTGAACTAACTGCATAGGTCTCAGTGTAATCATTAGATGTTTTCAAGAGAAACACTATGGCAGCCTCTTCCAATCTATTAAGCGTCTATTTCAAAATCGAACACATTTTTGGAACTATTTTTGTCTTTGATGTTTATCGACTCCCTTCTTCTCTTTGTGTTGTTTATTTAACTCTTATAGTTGCATTTTCTTTTCTAATCTGACTTTTGATTAATTTTCTTCATTTTTACTGCCAAAAAAACCATAGGGGAAATGTATTACTCCGTTTCTTTGCTTTTTTTCTTTAGCTTTCTCTCTTCGTCTAGCCTCACCGCCTTTTCATTCTCTATTTATCAAACGACGATACGCAACTCTTCCCTTAATTGTACCCAGATGTTCTAGAAAAGAAGGAAGGATAAATATTTCAAAATGACATTATGGTATATGTCTTTTTTCTAAATCGTTATCAACTCCGCCGATACACGCATCTCGAATGACACTCTCCCATAATGGCACCCCTATGTTCCCCACTTTGTCGCTAGAATTATCTAAGCGATTCTTGACATACTGACAACCTTTAACATCCCCGACCTAATCAACTCGATCTCACACATACACATGCACACAACCTCTATCTCTGCCGCTTGTCATGTTTGTTTCTCAGGCCAAAGATTCCTGAATGGGAGCTGATCTTTGACCAGGATAACACTTGGAGCCTAAGTAATTTATTTGCTCCACTCTCATCTTAGATGGAATTTTCCACTCCTTCCCTCTTCATCACATGATTTAATTTCCTCTTAAGATTTTTACTTGAACAAATTCGGTAAAATAAACACAAAAAGTATATAAAAGGTTGTTTGGAATAAACTCTCAAATGAGTAAAATAATAATAATAATAATAATAATAATAATAATAATAACACCTCGACCTTGCTAGGCAATTGAAACAACTATGGAACATACAGGTGACAATTTTACCAATTGTAATTGGTGCGTTTGGAACAGTAACTAAAGAATTACTAAAGGGACTGGAGGACTTGGAAGTCGGCGGACGAGTGGAGACCATGTAAACTACTACATTATTGAGAACGGCAAGAATACTGAGAAGAGTCCTGGGGACTTGAGGAAACTTTCTGTCACTCAAACTCCAGTGAAAGACCATCAGCTAACGCTGATGCGAAATACTCTAATGAGTAAATAACTAGAAAACTACTCGAGACCAAACTCAATTGCAGAAATCTTATCAAAGGAATAAATATCTGGGCTGTACCACTCATTAGATATTCTGGACCCTTTCTCAAGTGGACCAGAGACGAACTTAAACAAATGGACCAAAGAACAAGAAAAAAAACATAAGGCTTTACATCCCAGAGACGACGTTGACAGACTATATGTTTCAAGAAAAGAGGGAGGAAGAAGACTTGCCACCAGAAACGATACTGAGAACACGATGAACAACAGAATGACAATAACTAGGAAACAAAAATGAGAAGGAAAACAACTCTATGGGCGGTTTAAACGTCTAATCAACAACATCTCACACGACAAAACCTGGACATGGCTAAGAAAAGGAAACTTTAAGAGAGAAACAGAATCTCTCCTAATAGCAGCACAAGACAACGCCGTAAGAACCAATCATATCAAGCGAGAATAGATAAGACTCAACAAAATAGCAAATGCATGCTATGTGGTGACAGAGATGAAACCATCAATCACGTAATAAGCGAATGCAGCAAATTAGCACAGAGGGAGTACAAGGCGAGACACGACTGGGTCGGCAAGGTGATCCACTGTGAGATGTGCAAGAAATTTAAATTTGACCATACTAGCACCTGTCCTAGAAATTGACACTCATAAACTCCTATGGGACTTTAACATACAAACGGATCACCTAACCCCGGCCAGAAGACCAGACTTAATAATAATCAATAAAAAAAGAGAACTTGCAAGATAGTCGACTTTGCTGTCCCGGCTGACCACAGAATAAAACTGAAAGAATGTAAAAAGAAGGATAAGTACCTCAACCTTGCTAGGCAATTGAAAAAACAGTGGAACATGCAGGTGACAATTATACCAATTTGAATTGGTGCGTTTGGAACAGTAACTAAAGGATTACTAAAGGGACTGGAGGACTTGGAAGTTGGCGGAAAGGTGGAGACCATCCAAATGACAGCATTATTGAGAACGGCCAGAATACTGAGAAGATTCCTGGAGACTTGAGGAGACTTGCTGTCACTCAGACTCCAGTGAAAAACCATCGGCTAACGCTGATGTGAAAAGCTCTAATGAGTGAATAATAATAATGTGGTGTCACATTTTAATTTTTCCAGTGAAGACCACAATTATGCAGTGAAAAAAAACAGGATTTGAAAAGTTTTCGAAAATCAAAGTAATTTCTAAGATAAGTAATATTTTTTCTGGCCGTACAAACATGATTTCATTATGCCAGTTTGTTTTTTATTTTCGTTTTTTTTTTTCAGACAAAGAAAGAAAGAAAGCTTATATACTTCATTTTATTGTTTCCGTCAATAAAAATTGGTCTCTGTGTTTATTTATAAGAATAGACTGAGATAGATAGATAGATAGATAGATAGATAGATACCAAGCTGAGCATTCTAATTTTGTCTTCGCACCAATTCAAAAAACGTGGCTCCCATTCTATCTGTGCTATTTTCCATCCCAAGACATCTTAACGAAAGAAAGATCTCGTCACTGACATGAAACAATTCCTGACAAAGAAGAGCAAGTGAAGTGAAAATATATTACATAACCCCTTTCATCAATCTCGACAAGTACTTATCATGCGCACGCGCGTGCGTGTGTATATGTGTGTGTGTGTGTGTATGTTTATGTGTGTGTTTCAGTGCGCTTTCATACAGTTACAAAGAATGAAAGTGAAAGAGTGAAAGAGTGAATAAGCGTGTGTGTGTGTGTGTGTGAAAAAGTGTGTGTGTGTGTGAGAGAGAGAGAGAGAGGATCTTCATAATTCTGTGATAACACAGTTTCGGTAGCTCAAGGCGGTACTGCCACTCATGGCGCTACCAAGCAACTTTTGTCACCGGACAGGGTATTTAAAAGAAATATATATATATATACATATATATATACATATATACATATACATATATATATATATACCGGGACATTGGCCCAGCGGTTAGAGTGTTCGCCAATGGCCCGGGAGACCTGGGTTCAATCCCAGGTCGAGTCATACCAAAGACTTTAAAAATGGTACTTGATACCACCTTGCTTAACACTCAGCATTATAAGGTACGGTTCAAGGGTAAAGTGGAGCAATCCTGGGAATGGAGTAGCGCCCTCCCCTACACCTTGGTGTAGTAGCTATCGAAAAGGGAGCCTTCGGGTCACCCTCGACTATGGTCGCTAACTTTACTTACTTATATATATATATATATATATACGCCAGATTAACTAAAAGCAGAGATTACATTGGAAGTTCGTTCATCTTCATTTTCGTGCCGTTTGTGATTTAAAAACGCTTTATTTCTTGTAAAGATTTACAAGAAGGCACAAGGCCTTAAGTTTTTGGGGGGAAGGGGAAGGGTGCGGTCTTGCATTAAACTATATTTTCTAAGAGGACCTAACTAGCCACATTCGCCGACCCATTCATCAGTACAATATATAACAATTCATTCATCGTGCATCAATGCGTGCATCAACCACCAAAATACCACATTTGCTCTATGAAAAAACACCTACTTAAAACCCCGAGTTCGATGTACGATTAACAATTTTATGGTTTATTTACAATGAAAAAATGTATGATGGGGATGGGAGAAAAAAAAAAAAGTAACGAAATCAAGGAAAAAATTCCCCGTTTGGTTGCCTTCCCCTCCCCTCCCCATGTCTACGAAATGTGGAAGCCGGCTGTTTTCCGGTGTCGGAAAATACCGAAAACAAGCCGGACTAGGTGGGCCTGGGGTTCTAGTCTAGTGGGGCAAAGAAATACAGGGTTGGGCGCGGAATGGGACAATAAAAAAAAGGCAGGTAATATGATTTTTTATGTACATGGGAATTTTCAAGGTCTTCAATAAAAGCGGGCTGAAGTATGGGTAGAGGTACAAAAATAATGGGGATGGGGAAGATCTTGAGAACTAACGACTAGATGATGGGGACGATGACTTACAACATACTGCTAACAAGGCTTCAAGGGGAAAAAACAATGTCTACTTACTGGTGATGGAGTCCCGAAGGACCCGTACCGTAGACGCCATGGGCCGGCAGAGGAAGGAAGGTTGACTCCAACATTGCCCCCTTTCTTACGACCAGGCTCGCTGCATTCACCCACCTTCTGCTGAATTTTATGCGATCCAAGCGTTTTCTATCGCATCTAATTTTGACCCAAAGCAGATACCTAAAATACAAAACCAGATCTCGATAAGAAAAGTTTGCATCGTCATACAATCCCTTGTTTCCCTTGTTTCGAGCTACAGCCAGGATCGCGAGAAACACCACACGCTTCTCACCTTGAAACGGAGGAAGAACGTTGTCTACGACGTAACCAACGTCGAGCAGCACGAGCTGCTTGGGTTCGATGCGAGCGTCCACTCCCCAACGTGATCCCAAAACGGGGGAACTCGCTCGCAATATTAGAAGGCGTGCTCAGCCGTTTCTTCCAATCCATTGCCGCAGCAAGGACAGTCAGGCATGTCTGCCGGGCCCGCTTTGTAATTCAAGCCGACAAGGGGTAACGCATTCCATGCAAGTCGCCAGGTGAGCGAGAACTCGGAGTTGTTCAAGAAGCTCGATCCTGGCGCCCAATTCCTGTGAGAGCGGATCTCCTCCGCCGTCCAGCCGTGCCGCTCGCTAAGAGGGTCCGAGGCGGAACCCACCACTAGCTCCCGATATAGCTCTTTCCGAGGCCGTGCAGGGTCACTGGGCCCAGGAAGGTTACGAAGGGCCTTTCGGCACTCGCGGACAAACAGTGCTTCGCCCATAGGCTTACGTCGACCTTTAGCCTTTGGAAAAGTCCGACTCGCCTTTCGTCTCCACACTGCGTCCCTCGTCAAGGATCGGCCCAAATATGCAAGTCTTTCAACAAGTCAGTGGCTCACCAGATCAGGCATACCCAGGCACCCGTTGCGTGTACGTTGGATACAGACCTGCCTACGGACCATCGGCCTTGCACCTCCCCAGAGCAATCTGGAGAGGGATTGTTGAAGCGCCAACCGACGTGCCTCAGGCAGAGGAAGTACAGCCAATCGGTAAAGGATCAAGGGAAAGACGCACATGGCGCATACCTCCGCCCTGCCCTTTAAGGACAACCTCCTTGAAAGCCAGATTCCCACCTGAGCATTCACCTTGGCTTGTACTTCCGACCAATTTCGCTCCAGTTGGAGGTCGGGCCCTAACCACACCCCGAGGATGCAAACGAGTCCGTTACTCCAGCGGAAGGGCTCTGGGAGAGTATTGCTACCCTTCCAAGCACCGAGCCGCAAACCTTCGCTTTTGTCAAAATTGACCTTAGCTCCTGTAATCCGCACGTACTCGCCAACCGCCTTCTTCACAGCCTTATATCCAGGCGGCGGGACACAAAAACTGTGATATCATCAGCGAACGCGGAAACCCTTGCCGTAAGAGGGCCAGCAAAAGGGACACCGCGCAGGGCCGGACTTGTCCCCTCAACGCGAGGACATAGAGAAGAGAGACAGAGAGCAGCCCTACCGGACCGAACGCTCGATTGCGAACACCCTCGAACGCCTTTCGTTTACCTGCACCACTGCCTGAGGGTTGTGGTACATCATGCTAATCCATCTGTGGATTGGTTGGAATCCGGCAGTCTCCAAAACAGTCGCCAAAAACCGATGGTCAACCCTATCGAAGGCCTTGGACTGATCTAAACTGATCAGCGCAGCTTCCGTGTCGTCTTTTATCCCCTCTAGGACCTTGCGAATCAAGTGCTGATTGTCCTGAATCGATCTTCCCTTCACAGCAAGTGTTTGTTCGGAGCCTATCAGATCACTGATGACAAGCTGTAAACGATTCGCTAAGACCCGGGCCAAAATCTTTAACTCTGTATTAAGCAGAGTTATGGGCCTGTAGTCTTCTAAACCCTCCCAAACATGCTTTCCACCTTTCTTCAGCAATGTGATCACGCCCTTGGTAACGCTACCTGGGATGGCTCCCTGGGCGAACCAATGGTTGAACATATCCCTCAGAATAGGGACAAACATGTGCGACATCCTCAAGTACATTTCGTAGGGCAAACCATCTGGTCCCGGCTACTTGTTGAGGCCGACCTGCTTCAATGCATCACGGACTTCACATTCAGTAACCGCACCCTCGCAACTAGCCGCTTCAGCTGCCCCAAGGCGGGGGAAGTCGGCGAGATAGCTGTGAAACTCCTGAAGAGGGAGATCAGGACAGCGGGCAAAGCGATCACGAAAGTGCGCCCGAAAGTATCACGCATTTCGCCACTCGATCGCTGCAGTCGCCCATCCGGAGTCTTGACAGAATCGATATACCGATCGGGAAACCTTCGCACTTCTTCTTCACGCGCAGTCACGTTCGATTTCACAGCTTCGTAAAGAACTCTCTTTAACCTAGATCTAACTACGAATCACTTGTAGCGGTCGCTACTCTCACGCTCAAGGTCCCTCCTAGCTAGCTCTACACTTAGGGAGTCCCCCCCAGCCACCGCCCGGGAAAGTCTATCTTCTATATATTTCGCCTCCTTTGTCCTGTCTAGGTTGAGCTGTCGACCGTACTTGGTAGCGAAGTCTCTAATCCTATATTTGAGAGAAACCCACCACCTATTCCCGGTAACCGTCCCCACTAACGCCCGCTTGATTAGGGATTCTAACCGTTCCCGGATGTCCCGTATCTCCAGTAAAGAGGTATTAAACTTCCAGTAGCCGGCTAGACTAGGCCTATTAGCTAACCACAGACTGACCCTCACAAGTTTATGGTCAGTCCACGCTATCAAGTGGAACGTGGGACAACTAACGAAATCAATATCAGCTCGTCTAACTAACACTCTGTCCAAGTAGGAACCTACTTTGGCAGAGGGCGAGCTATCAAGCCACGTCCACATCTCCTGCCATGGGTGATCCAGACGAAACCTGTCGACCAAATCATGACGAGTCATGAGGCTGACAAGGCTGCTATCACACCTTCCCGTCCTTCTAGCTACCCGTCCGACCTTATCTATCTTGGGATCAAGGATTGCATTCCAATCACCCATTAAGACTAGCCGCTTCGTATCGTCCAGGAACGGCGCCAACTGACGAAAAAAAAGAAATCCTCTCCGCAGCGATATTGGGCGCATAAACCTCAACCAGGCGGAACTTGAAACTTTTAACGGCAACATCGGCCACAACCAGTCGGCCCCCGTCACCTGCAAAAACAACGTCAACATTAGCATCAAAGCTGCGTACAACTAGCAAGGAGACCCCAGCGCTGGCGTGGCTGTCGTGAAGTGGGTCTCTTGCACCGCAGTGACATCTACACCGAGGTTATTGAGTTCACCAACCAAGCGCGCACACTTGCTTGTATGCCTCAGTCCCCTCACATTCAACGTGGCAAGGTTTAGAGTCATCAATCCCACTTACCTTACACACTGGCGACTATGGGCCGGAAATCCTTCGGGGTGAGGATGCCGACGGCCTGACGCAGAGAACCGGTGCCGAGTTCAGTAGTAACTCGGTTGTCCCTGGTGATTCCTCCGACATCTATAGGAAACTGCAACTTTAGGGACCTGTAAAGAGAGGGGTGAACCAAAACAGGGACCCTTCCCGAGCAATATGGAATACATTTTCTAAAGGAGGAGTGCTCCAATTCCGCCAACTTCATGCCCGTATCAGCCTGGCAGACCGTGTTCAGGAACTTCCATTCGTCCCTGGCACGGTCGCCAGCTGACCGGACAAAAGTGGTCACCATGGCTGCACTCCTAAATTTTGTTGGATTAGAAACATTTAAGTTCTGGACCTTTTCGAAGTTCAAAAGCGGTTTTAGTGCTTTTCGAAGCTGGAAGTCCCCAACTGCTTCCAGCTCTACAGAGCACAAAGCCGCAGACTGCTGAATTTGTTTTATTGACAGTTCTTCTTCTCCCTCATGCCGACTTGGGTTTTTTTTCAGCAGGAGGGTCACTTTTTCCTTTGGTTGTGGTAAGAGTGGTAGGAAACAGTTCATAAGATGAGAAGTCAGAGGGGCTAAGTGAGGGAAGGGATGGAGTTCGAGCAAGGCTCGAGGGTTGTGTTCTGTCCACAGATTGCGATCTAGGGAGGGGGATTTGGTATGGTCGACGCTGCTTCTTGAGGAAAAGTTCTTGTTGGTGGGTAAGAATGTCCATATGTTGGGGAGTTCTTGAGGGGGTAGTGGTGGAGGTGGTTGTGGTTGTGTTTGAGAGGAGGGGCATGCCTTAGGATGTGATTTTTTGGGGCACATTTTTTTGGCGGCCGCTGTCCCTTTTCCACTTCAAGTTTTAGCTGGTTTCCATAGGAGTTTCCTCTGCTGGTTGGTTAGCTTGTTTTGATTTCTTTTTCGGTCTTTTGGATGTTGGTGTAGCTGGAGATGCTGGAGATGCTGATGTTGCTGGTGTTGTTGGTATTACTGGTGATATTGGTGTGGCCGGTGATGTCGGTGTCACTCGTGTTGCTGGTGTCGTTGGTACTACTGGTGATACTGGTGTGGCTGGTGATGCCGGTGTCGCTGGTACTGCCGATGTTCCTTGTTTTGTGGTTGACTTTTGAGATGGTGGAGCTTTTGTTTGTTTCTGAGGTGGATGGGTACTACTTGTTTCCCCTTGTTTCGGGGACCCCTTCTTCCTCCGGGTCACCTCGGTCCAGCCCTTCTGGTCGCTTGCTTTGGGCTGGGCCTGACCCGGGCCCTGAGCCTCCGCCTGCTTGCTGCTGGTGGTGGTGGTGGTTGCTGTGGTTGTTGTGGTTGCTACAGTATTTTCGGTGCTTTCAGTATTCAGGGGGCAAAACTTTCCCCTCTTTCGTCTCTTCAGTTCGTTCTTTTATTCTCTTTACTTTCTTTACTTTCTTTCAACTTTTCTCTCTTATTTTCTTTTTATGTTCTTTTTCATATTTTCTCCTTCCTTCCCTTTCCTTTTTCTGTTTTCCTTCTTTTCTTTTATCTTTTTGTCTGCCTTCTTTAGTCGTTACTTCATTATTTTCTCTTTCCTTTATTTCGATCCTTTTCTCTTTCCTTCTTTTTCTTTATCTTTTCTTTTCCTCATTTTTCTTTTTATATTTTTTTCCTTTCCCTTTGCTATTCTTTTCTTTTTCTCTTTCACTTTATTTTCCTTCTTTTTTCGATTTTCTTCTTCCTTTTCTCTTTTCTCCTTTCTCGTTCCTTCTCTTTTCTTCATTTTCTTATTTCTTCTTTTCTTTTTCCTCCTTTTCCAACTTTTTTCTCTTCTCTTCCTTTGTCCAATTTTTCTCTTTCCTTTTCATTTCTTTTTTTCACTCCCTTTCTCTTTCCTGAATTTCTTTTCTTCTTTTCTTCAGGCCAGGAAAGGTATTAAGTGGGAATGATTGATTTTTTACCCGACGCCTACACTCAATCATTTGCTCCAATATCTACCCCCACCCTTAACCCCGCCGACATCCTATTTTTTCTAGCCATCCTCTATACTTGGACATTCACACCGTTTACACATCAATGCACTGTGGGATGCCGTTTCGCTAAAGGCGGGAAGTGTCGCTAAAATGTCAAAGTCTACATAGAAAATTATGTCGGACACGATATGGAATAAAGATAGTGAAAAGGAGAGGGATAGAAAAAGCAAAAAAATTGCGGCCACAAAAGCCTTGAATTGTTCGGGTCTTATAGAGATCCAAGACGTAAAAGTTCTGCGAATAATCCTGCTGTGTGTTCTTGGGGGAGACCATTCCTGCAAGGTTGGAATCCCAATTCGAAGCAGAAAAAATATCATGGAAGAAGTACCTTGAAACCTGCGGGCCTCCATTACAACCGTCCGGTCTTATTTCCGGTTGCACAATAGGACGTCCGGTTCAATACTTCCGGTAAGAGATTGGAGTGCCCCGAAGATTTTTGGACAGGTTCAATCCAGAGTCGCCATTTTGACCTACATTTCGCTTGTAACGAGTTTCCTGCATCTTTAACCAGCAGTTCTGAACGTTGTTATCTTCTCTTAGTATGAACATTTATCAATAGGAGGCAGTACACGGTTGAGGGTCGTTCGTTTCTTTTCTCGTCTTCTCAGTGGGATGACAACGCTCGAATTAAAGTCACAAGCAGGGAATCTTTTCATATTTTTGTATTTCTTGTTTCTTTTATTATTTTACATAAAATGAGTTTTTTTCTCTGTCGCTGATGAAAGGATAATATTATTTTGCGTATAACCAAACTCTATTATAATTTTATATCAGATGATTTTTTTACTTTTATCGGGTGAGTCAAACGTTTTGACATATTTTGATGCGTACTCGTTTGTGAGGCATATATCACGTCACCGAAGCAGTTCAAACCGTTTATGTACCCATGATGGTTAGTAATATTGTGGTAGTTGGTGCGCTGACACGTGGTGTATTGTTTCACTTCGTATGTAAGCACAGATGAACGTGCAAATTAAAGAAGTTATGTTTTATGAGTTCTGTTTGGACCATTATGCCATGGAAGCAACCAAAAACATTTATTGCGCAAAAGGTGAAGGTGCAGTGGATCACTGTACACGAACCAGATGTTTCAACGCTCTGGTTACAAGAACCTCAACAATCAGGTGAGGTTGGATAGACCTAAAATCGTGAATTCCGAGGCCATGCTCCACGCTATAGAAACAAATCCGGCGAGTAGCACTCAGAGAGTATCAGATGTGTTCAATATCTCACATTCCAGTATCTCACATTTCATTTTCACGACCTTCGCAAAAGCATCCGGAGCTGTCAAATGATGCCTCATGTTACCAAAATATTGCAAAACTTTTGATCCATCCTATTAGTATCCTTGTAGAAAATATCTGCCATAAAATAGAATAAAAAGCCGGGAAAAATTATTGTGGATTTGGTTAGTAACGAGAATTGTTGACTATTACAAATAAGCTGAAATCAGATATTTACGATATTTGCCTGAGAGATCATAAGAGCGAGAAATCCAGAGAGGACCGAATACAAGTCATTTTTCTTCAAGTTAAGCACCTCACGTTTGTTGTTCTCCGTGGAAATTAATAAATAAAATAATTATTGGTTGTGAAGAGAAATCCAAGCTCCAATCATGTTTTTGAATTTGCTTTTATACAGAGAGAGAGAGAGAGAGAGAGAGAGAGAGAAACGAAATGTAAGTTCAATTGTTACCAATACAACACCAATGTACATTGATGTTTGATTTAATATTGTCAAATTACTAAAAAATAACTGATATAATTATGTAAATACAAGTCCGTTTTTTTTTATTATTGTTGTTTCGTTGTTTTTTTCTTCTTTTTTTTTAAAATCTTTTCTTGGGTGATTTTCTTCCAAAGAAGTTAAACGAGGTTAACGTAGTAAAACATTAACGAAGATGAGTGAACAGAAGAAAGAAATAGTAAAAAATGTAAACAACCTTGACCTGTGCTAATTGTGAGAATTTTTTCTCCTTTTGAAACGAGCCGCACCCCAGGGGTAAGGGAAAAGACAAATGAAAACGAAAATAAAAAGCGACCGGCTTGGACAGCCTTGGAGGCAGGCTTCTCAAGCCCTGAAACGTTCAATTGTGTCGGCTATAAAAGTGGAGTCGATAATTTTTCCATATTGATTTAGATTAAATCAGAAAAAAGTGTTTAGTTTTTGTTCACACGTAAGTTATTGCATCATTAATTAATTATTTAAGTTTTAAATCACTAAATTACGCATTAATCGGACCAGTCATTTTACCCCTCCCCATATTTAATACCATGAAACTTGAATAAAGGTTAATATTATCGTCAAAAGTTTGGGACCATTCAAAAGAAGAAAGATTAGAAAAACTCCAGATGATTTTTTTTAAATTTCAGCCTACGGATATAATGAAAATTATGAACGAAAAGATTTTCCCACCGTTAAATCAATTGAATTTTAATGTAGTCACATAGAAGTTACGAATATAGACTTTTTAAAAATTCTTTGAAAAATCAATTAAGAGTCAAATTTTCACAAAAATTTCAATACTTATTCACCTTTAGATGAATTTATCTTTGAAATAGTTTTTTCCTAAAATATATTAAGGGAAATATTTTATTTCGTCAAAGTAAAAATCGCAAAAAGTTGTGCGCGTGCGTTTTTGGGAGGTCCCTATTGAACAACTTCCGAACAAATAGACAATGGGCCCAGAACCCAAACAAGCTCTAGATTTTTTATTTTGACGGCTTCTATACGTAATTAGGCTCAAATATAAAAGTGGCAAATGGAAGCCTATACACTGAGGAATAATATACTGTTTTTACCTTGAATGAACGACGATTTAAACTTACCTTTAAACATTATCATGGCAGGTTTAAGTTAACCTCACTGTCATTAATACTAAGAGGCATAGAGACACAAATTAGTTCATATTATTCCTAGCTAAATTCTACATAATGTGGTATAAGATATATTAAACTTAGTATCCAGGATTTTCCTCAAAATTTAGAAAGTTTGGGGAAGTGCATTTTAGAACGTTATTTTTAGATACATATATAGTTTATTACCAAAACAAATGCATACGTTTTTATCATTTTTTTTAAATATTTGTCATGTAGGTACACTTATATCCTATCTATAAAAAAATTACAACTGTTTATCATTGCATTTTTGTAATCAGGGAAGAATTCCAGCATTTTACAGGATGTATGATTTTCATCATCACTTCAAAAGTATTTCAGCCAATTTTTTTCAGCGATTTTATTCCTCAATTTATTGATAAAAACATATTTTAAATGATATTTCTTACAATGAATAAAACAAAGAAACATGTATGTACAAAAGATCTGTTTATTAAAAAAGCAAGTAGAGCATTCGCCAAGGAATCGAAAGGTTCCAGGTTTGAGACAAGTCCTCACCAACTGAGTTCATGAGAAGCACAGCTTGAGTAATCTGATCTGTACAGTAAAACATTTGGAAGCTGATGGTAGGTGTGGTGCTCCTTCTCAACAGAATAATCTCTCTGATTTAGCGCTATCGAAAAGGGAATAGATTTCCTTGATGTTCAGCTGACAATAGGACACACTGTTTTGCCCAGTTTGCAAGTCGTTTCAAGATTACAAGAGAGATTTTGAGAAATGTTCTCTCTCCAGGTAGCTTATTGATATTAAGTTGATGCAGCAATGCCATGCCATCAACTACATATATGCTACCTATGATTGGAGTCTTGAGCAGGGATTTTTCAGGTAGACTTTCAAGTGCATGGATCAATTTAGCCTTGTTGGTCTTAACCAGGGATCCCTGAGAATCTCCTCGTGACAGTGGCAATGGACACAAAGATTTTTCGGTATCGACCCATCACAATCAATCTAGCTAGGAGGTTCCTATCAGCTTTCAATGTGATGTCCTTTCCATGAACATTATGTCTGAATATCTTAGACATGTTTGTGAATGTCTTGAGATTTAGTTTTTTCATGGTAGCAAAGAAGTCCACTGTTCCTGTTTGTAGATACTGTTCACAAAATTTTGTGAACTCTAATTCCCCTCTGGCATTTGCAGACTGAAGATCAGTTTGAACATTCTGAGTCGTAACAACTCCAGATGTGATATGGATCAGCTCATCTTGTTCATAGTCAAATGGCTTTATCATGCTATTCACTGGGTCAACAATCTGCACAACGTCAGTCTTATCCCGTTTCATGCGACTTTGTAGGAGATCTGTTTGAGTTCCACAATGTTCTCCTTTGCCAGCCATAGCTTCACATTCACGGGTGATTTAATTTGACTACATCTGTGGTTGAGCAGTAAACAAGGGGTTCTTTACTTCGTGCTTGAGTTAATTTGGACACAACAGTTTTTTTCTCTTTGGCAGAGAATACATATACGAGGTAAAATATATTTTGATCTAGCTGATACTGATGGTTGATCAAAACTGGAGCGAAGACCCCGGCTCTTTTTAGATGGTAGTTCATCTTCTTCAGCAGTTATTGCAGCAATAACTGCCCTGAGGTATTGACACTGAAAATTTTTAAAAAATGTGATAATCATAGAGGATTTTAACAGTGTGAAACAACAGCATTTTATTTGTCTAAGTTTGAATTTGCGGTGGTAAACTTTATGCTGAAAGAAAAATTATGGTAATGGCAAGTAATAACCCACTTAATTTAATTTATGAAAGAGAATTTTGTTGATCTTATCGTGCTCCCCTGAAACAACCCTTGTCTGCGACAGTGCCCTCTTAAACAAAGAGGTATAAATGTATAGCTTATGGTAATCTTCGACCCCACTATGTTTTTTTTTATTTTACAAATGTAGGGTCGAAGTCTACCATATATATTCATCAAATTAAAAATTAGATAATTTGCTTATTGCCATATTTTTTTTTATTCACCAGTTATAACGGCAAATGTTTATGGTACTCTAGTACCATAATGAGGGATATATAAAAAATATTGAAATAAGCAAATTAGCTACTTTTTAATTTGGTGAATATATATATATATATATATATATACATATATATATATATATATATATATATATATATATATATATATATATATATATATAAGCTATACATGGAGAGGGGGAAAATGAACAATAAATATTTACCTTTTCGTTTGAGAAGAGAGATCTGTCGGTAACATGCAGCGACATATTTGTATTTTTTTTTAAATTTCCAAGTTGGTTTAACAGTTTATGAGCTTTTGCTTTCACCTGATAAATTCAAATTACCCAAGAAAGTTTTGAAATATTTAATTTTTCTAAAATTATTAAACTAGAGATTAACTACTAAAAGCGAATAATAGTGTTTTTAAAGTGTCCAATAATC
Organism: Sepioteuthis lessoniana; assembly: GCA_963585895.1. NCBI lineage: Eukaryota > Metazoa > Mollusca > Cephalopoda > Myopsida > Loliginidae > Sepioteuthis > Sepioteuthis lessoniana. The sequence continues at coordinate 48,264,448 of OY757935.1, read as the reverse complement.
TTATCTACATAGCCGTGACAAAAACACCGTAACCTAAAGAGGGTCAGTCTTCGAAATTATTACCCATTACAAATAGCAACTAATGATTTAAACTTACCTTTTTTTTTTTTTTTCGTAGATTTTAGGACACGAAAAATTTTCTGTGAATCTGTTAACCTCGCGTAACAGATTTTATGATATCCGTCATCTGATGGTATTATTCGGTCAGAAGATGTTTCAAGATAATTTTTCGCAATTAATGCTCGTGAACCTTCCAAATTTCGACATATTCGAAAAACTGGTTCATGGTTTCACCGAAAATGCAATTTTGTACTTTTTCGAGGGGGATATACACATAAAAAATTTTTTTTTTGTTTTTTCACTGTTTACGATAACGCTGTCGTCTGCACTGAAGATCACTATTTTGTTTGTTTATTTCATAAACGCGGTTCTGATTGGTTGATTATCAATGACATTAATAGCAGTAATCTTATTGGCTAATCTTTTCTTGTCGAGCTACGCATTTTTAATGCGTAATTTAGTGATTTAAAACTTAAATAATTAATTAATGATGCAATAACTTACGTGTGAACAAAAACTAAACACTTTTTTCTGATTTTACCTAAATCAATATGGAAAAATTATCGACTCCACTTTTATAGCCGACAGAATTTAAAAACTAGAGGCTTTTCGAAGACTGGGCCCATAGCCGATTGCCAAATGTCAATGTTTCAGTTTTTCGGGTTAGTAATGGGAAAGAAAGAGAGAAAAAGAATGCGTGTGTGTGTGTGTGTGTGTGTGTGTGTGTGTGTGTGTGTGTGTGTGTGTGTGTGTGTGTGTGTGTTCTTTATATTCAGGTTCGTTTACTCCTATTTGACATTGATATACTGTACAGAAAGAAAGAAGTATATTTACCTTTCAATTTGAATACTATCTTCCTTTGAAATCTCAATTTTTTCTTATCCTGACAACTTATTATATTTACTACCGACAGGGCGGGGAGAATAAACCAATTTAGTTTCTTCTTCTTCGTCCGACAAAAACAAATTATAAGAGACGAAGGAAAAGTTTAAAAAATAGAAACAAAAATATTACATTAAAAAAAACCCACCGAGAAAGCACAAAGAAAAAAAAAACACTTCATTTATTGTCAAGGTCCCCCCACCCTCCTCGACTCTCATCCCGTTCACTGATGAAATACACCTGCGCCATTTTTGACGTGATGAAATTGGTCGAACAAAAAGGATTAGTCTTTTTTTTTTTTTTTTCTAAGATTAACTCTTTTTCTTCGAAAGAATGTTTAGTTAAAATAATTTTCCTGGAAATACAACGAATGAAGGAAACTAATTTTCTGAAAAACCTTGAAAATTTTTTATGTTTCTGCTTTTTTTGGAGGGGGTTCCGACGTAAAAAGTCTTGTTGGTGCGCCAGGAGCTAAGAAATATATTTAGTCGAATCCTCAAGGACTAATATTAGCATTAGTATATCTGCGATATACTAACACAGAAAACGTGTTCCAAAAGCTGGAAATATACACATATTGTAGGGGGACAAAATAGGAAAAGTTTACTTAACGAGGGAAAATAGAATAGCCACGTTGCTTTAACGTTCCCAGGCAGGATCCGAGATACATCTCTCCTCTTCAAAGAACAGAGGCAAAAGAGGTCGAAAATGGGTTTATGATTGTAATATCATATTTACCAACCACTCCGCTCGGGCAGGATATGACACAAGGTCAATTTTTAAGCAGAGTTTAACAGGTTTGAATTCAGAGTTTTCCTTCTCCTAGACAAGTTGCCTCACCAAGACTGAATTACCTAGTCTGCACTACTATTTACCCATAGCTGGAGGGGAATATTTGGATTCATACCTTTCCCAAGGGTATTAGTGTCATGTGAAATGCAATCAGTCAGGTCCAGGATTTGAACTCGTGTCGCCGTGTCCATATCCTGCGACGATAACCGTTACACCACGGGCACCTCCATAATTGTAATATGTAGCACCCAACAGACACGCCGTTTCTCAAAGGGAAATAATTATTTCTTGTCTCCTGACAGTCTAAAAATATTTTTGTTCAGTTTTTCATTCGTTACACATTCATATTTTTTAAACGTTTTTACGAGTACACAAGTATGGATCAGGAGCATGTGTGTGTGTGTGTGTGTGTGTGGTTCTTAAGTTCAATACTGTATTCGATCCCATCATAAAGTTAAGTTAGCGACCATAGTCGAGGGTGACCCGAAGGCTCCCTTTTCGATAGCTACTACACCAAGGTGTAGGGGAGGGCGCTACTCCATTCCCAGGATTGCTCCACTTTACCCTTGAACCGTACCTTATAATGCTGAGTGTTAAGCAAGGTGGTATCAAGTACCATTTTTAAAGTCTTTGGTATGACTCGACCTGGGATTGAACCCAGGTCTCCCGGGCCATTGGCGAACACTCTAACCGCTGGGCCAATGTCCCGGTTTAAAATCATAGTTAACTATAAATATTGAGAAATACTTTATAATTATAAACTGTAACGATCAGGGTTAGTGTGGACGCAGACTTCACATTGTTGCATTGCAGGGTCTCGGAGAAAGTTGTCACTGTCAAAGACATGATGAAAAGCTGATGACGAATTCACAAGAAAAGAAAAAAGAAAAGGACAGACATTAGGTCACAGAAAACTACCACTCACTTGATTACTATTTTTCAACTTCCTTCTGAATCGGTCTCAAACTCGAAAGATGTCACTTGGCATTTTGAGTCGATTAAAGATTTGCTAAATCGCACCCCACTCTGACGAGGGAGTGCTTTCTTTAGCACTTAAATTTCAATCGTTCCTTATAACTCTACCGGTTACTAACTGTCCTTTTCAAAAATTCTCGTTTCTCGCGCCCACTGCGAGTTTTTCTTTCATCTCGTACGTTCACATTTGCCACTGAATTAACATATATTTTAATTGTTATACTGTCTGTTCGGACTTCTTTAACTCCTTTATCAGACTCCGTTCAGAAAATATGGTGGTAATTCTCTGAAATAACTTGAAACTTCTGTAGATCTATTTTGAACCATTTCATTGTTATAGAAGTTGCTTTTTTTCTTCTTTGGTCTTTCTCCCCTCTTTTTTTTTTTTTTTTTCATGCAAACTGTTTCGAAATTATCTCGTATTCTACCGTAAATACATTTTTTTCAATACGCTGGGTGTTTCTTTAATGAAGACAATTTTGAACGTCTTTCATTCACACATTTTAAAGCTTCATAACAATTAGCGTTCCTAGTGACACTGCCATAACACCATCGTAGACAGCTTTAGCGTAACCAAGTATTTCTTTCCTAAAATTAATTTTTTTTCAAAATCATTATCTAATGAAGCCAATTGAGAGTGAAACTTCTTAATAAATATATAAATACGCCACCAAATTTTTCTTCCATCCAGAAGTTTATAAAAGATTTGAAATTGGATTGAATTTTAATTCAGCACGTAATTCATAAATCTGTAATAATTGCATCAAGGCTTAGAGAAAGCTATGGTCGCCAACTTTACTTTTATGCTTCAAAAAATTCAGATTTCCTTGTTTTTTTTCTGTTATAATCTTTACACACACACACACACACACACACACACACACACACACACATATATATATATATATATATATATATAAATATTAAACGAACAGCAGAAGTAACACTAAGCCCGAAGTCCGAAACACGTGTGGCGCATAATCATATGAAATAAAACCAAATGTACCATATTCAGATTCCTTTGCGGTCCTATTTATTTTAAAATATTTACTTCACTAATTGGTTTGGTTTGGTTCTATGGCACATCAACCATTGTATGTTATAATCGCCAAATCCATTTTTATACAAATTAAACAGTTCTATTTCAAACAATTCAGTTTAACATAAGTACACAGTTTAGTTCTATTTGACCCATAGATAGGACCCTATCAGGTGCAACCATTCCCATTCCCGAAAGCACCAACATTACTGGAACCTCACCGTCATATTGTTTAGTGTCATATGCAGGACACTCGTTGGTGGTGGGGGGGTGACTCTCTGCAGAGAAGCATTGGTGGATTCTATACCCCCAGCAGACTGGGCAATCTCTAATTGGACCAACCCAAAAAATTATAGAAATGTATATCATCGTCGTCATCAAGTCGCGCTGATAGCATAGATTTCCCTGACTCTCTCTCTCTCTCTCTCTCTCTCTCTCTCTCTCTCTCTCTCTCTCTCTTCCATCGCTCCAGACAGATCCTCCAAACATCATCCAATGTCTGCACAGAGCTGATGAAAATAAGTTCTTGCTGGTTAGTCAACACTAGCACGTCCATGTGTAGAGGTCTATGGAAGAACGTCCAGAGCCGGAAATCTCCTTTTCTTCTCCATTTCCCATTTGAACATCCACACCACCTAGTTTCAGGGCTCCTCTGTCCACATCTATCACATCTTACGCATAGGGAACATCTCAACTTTATTGGAAAACCTGTCGAGATGTGGTCCTCATAACCACAAGTCCAACTAAATAACCGATACTTCCCTGGGATGGGCCCATAGAATCCATGCCTCAAGGATTAGTTCTTTCTACGGAAGTCAGCTTCCTCCCTCCTAATTCTCTAAACGTTCCTTAACTGTCCTTTTGTCCTTCCAATGAGTCTTTTACTCTTAGCTGCGCTCCAGAGCCCTCATTAAACCTTGACTTTGCCTTCTTCTTGTTTTCTCCCCGAGTTTCACACTCTCTCTGGCCAAATCTATTGCCTCCCTTAGCTTGCCTGGGGTACCCTTAATCACATTCCGTCAGATATCCCTAACGCAAAGTGCTTCTACAAAAATATCTGCCAACTAAGCCTGGATACCCCACATCATTCCTTGTGAGTCCGTGTGGGTAGGCTAATCAATCAATCTATTTACTTTCTCTACCAGATCTACAGAAGTTTCTTTCTGTTTATCTAAGTCTCTTTAGCCCCCTACCTGCCTCAATAACTGTCCTTCAATTATTCCCAAGTTATACCGAAATTGTCTTCATACAATCCTTCCCGGTGAGTAATTAATCAGGTGACACGGAGGCCGAGTTTATAATTTAATATTCAGTTAAGTTCTTGGTATTCAGTCTTGTACAAGGCTTATGGTTATTTGTTTTTCGTTAAAGTTCTCAGTTTATCAGCTATCAGCAATTCGAAATGTTAGCTTTGGAAGTTCGGTCTAAGATCTCGACTCAGGAGCTTTTTTCGAACGGCTAGGAGTCCTCTCACCGATCTCATCTGCTTTCGAAATTTGGTCTGACTTCTTGGCGCAGGAGCTTTTCTTTCTTTCATCGATCTGATTTCATCTCCGGTCTTGTCTATTTGAATTCAAGCGAGTAAAAATCTCGATTTATATGTATTTCTACTCCCATTTTGGGGAAGTAGTCCGGCGATATTAATAATATCAATTGCCTCCTAATTTGAAATCTAATTATTGGTTCCACCTCTTCGCTCCGTTTCCACCTTCAGTGGTCGGCTTCCGCTTACTTCCACCAAAAGGGCAGATATTTCTTATCACCCCTTTCATATTCCACCTGGTACTACACCTATCTGTATACGGTTATTTGTCATATAATAAGGACGTCACGAAACCCTAATTTGCAAAACAATTTTTTAAAATTCAAATTTTCCCAAACCAGCTATTCTGCCAAGTCCACGACTATCACTCCGTGACCTCAATGACTTGTCCGCGATGTGAGATTACTCTGTCGACCAACCAGACAAGTGCAGAGAACAAGTGAATCTCATTTTCTGGCATTCTCATTTTCCAAAAAAAATATTCATATATTTCATCTGTTCATTTTGTCAACATATCTGGTCTAGTCAAAACAATTCATCGTAAATATATATAGTCATCCACAGACAGATCTGTTTCGTTCTATCAGAACTCATCAGTGTGGCTAGACAGTATCTCCCCGTAGCTGGGATCGAAACCCAGTTGACTCAAGCGCCAAGCCAAAGCTTCTAACCATTTAGCAAACGCGGAAATATTAGCTACGAAGTACATTTTAAACGGTTATGAATCACCATTACTATTGTTTACATACATCCGTTCAACGGCCGCCGAGATCTCAATTCAAATACGAAGAGACTTGCAAATATATATATATATATATATATATATATATCAATTCAATATATATATATATATATATATATATATATATATATATATATATATATATCAATTCAAATACGAAGAGACTTGCAATATATATATATATATATATATATATATATATATATATATCTTTTCGTAAATATATAAATTTTTTAGATTAGTTTATTGAAACTGATCTAAAAATGTATATATTTTTCTCACTTTTGTAATGTACGAGGTCTTCCTTTCAAAAATGTTTTAAATTATTTGGTTTTTAATGATTTTTCCCTTCGATCAATAAATTTACTAGGCTAGGCCCCTCGGCGTCACACGTCCATACAGTAGTATTGACACAGCTGCAGTTTGAAGAAATCCAGTGTAATTTTGTTGGATAGATCAGATTTCTATATGATAGATAACCTATCGATGGCAGTCCACGCCTTAGGTAGGCGTATTTTAACATCACTTTCAATCGATGAGACACTGCTGCCGAGGTACGTGAAATTGTCTACCAATTTCAGAGGCTCGCTACTTAGAGTGGATATGGCTCCATCTTGTTTAAATAACTCTATTTTACTTGCATTCACGTGGAGGCCAATTCCCCCTGCTGCCTGCTTCAGACTACTTAGCAGGGATTCGGCTTCGGCAAGTGTATTTGCAAGAAGTATTATATCATCTGCGCGTCAGTTATAGTTTCTGGAAGATATCGTCTACTTCTTGCTTTGTTTTGCGTAAAGCCAATTTCTTTTATTAGACCAATCGACGTTTGAAGTACGTAGTCTAGGCAGATTATAAACAGATTTGTTGCTTATGTATCTCTTGGCAAAACTCCAGCAAAAATGTCGACGAAGTCTGTCTTCATCAAGTGAGCGGAGCTTTACTTTCGTGTTTCTATAAAGCATAATTATAGCTGTAATATTTTCTTTGCGGAACATATGCTCCATCTTCTCTCAGTGTACGGAATTAAATGTCTCCAGATTTTTGATGATTCGATGGATTCGATGGATTCTCTGAATCTGTGATGGTGTGGATCGATTTGCCCGAAAACCGTTTTGATCTTTCGTAAGAATTTTAATTTCATGTTTGATACAGTTGAGAAGCAGAGCATTATATACCTTAGAACCTATAGAAGTAAGAGTTTTGCCTTTGTAGTTCTTGATGATTCCGAGGTCAACTTTCTTAGGGAAAGGAAGGATGCAGTCTTTTGTTCATCTCTCTTTTGTATTTTGTTTATATAAGACGTTGAAGAATCAAAGAACTGAGTTATCGAATTTCCTTGTCTTCCATTCTTCTGGGAGTATTTCGTCAAGGACTGGCAACTTTCAGTTTTGCTCTCGAGGAACTTTTCTTTTTGCCAACTTCATTTTCTGTCTGCTACGCTATTCGTGATTTTCTGTCTTCTACCGAATTGTTTATTTTATTGTTCCAGCCTTGAATGTACTCTTGTTATTCTTTTTGATATGTGTTAGCTAGTTCTCTTTGGGTTTTCTTTTGTTTTTGCGCGATCTCATTTGTTAGGTTTCTCTTATTAAGTAAGGACGCTATTTTCATGTCATTTCATTTTTTCCTAACTACTAGTGACTTCCATGAAACTCTACATTTGGATCTGCTGCTGCTTCCATATTCGTCATTCAGAGTATATGCTTCCGATATATCCTGAAGAATATCGAATTTGTTTCTTACAGTTACCGTATATCTATTGCTAATATCTCTATTGGTAAGTTAAGACTAGTCGTCATGTGTGGTTTTGACTTCATTTCTTATTTCTGCGTGGACTCAGTTGTGTCTTTCCCGTGACGATTCTGTGATCGGAAGATATTCCTTCAAAAGTGGAGTTTACCCCACAGTTCAAAGCGCTATTTATCCACTTCTTGTTAATGAGTATATAATCTAGCTATTCCTTGGGATTATTTGGGTAGGTGTATGTCAATAGTTTATTTCTCTTTTCTGGAATTTAGCATTAAGGTATGCTAGTTTTTTACGAGTGAAATATTTTAGATATTTCTCATTTCTGTTTGACGTCTTTGCATATTTGAGCATTTATGTCTCCACCAATAATTTGAACGTTGTGCTTAGGAATACTAAGGACAAGAGAAGATAGCTTATTATTGAAGGTGATTAAGTCCTTCCCATCACTGGCATTAGCAATACTTTAGTAAGAGACGATTGTTTGCTCGGGTTGCCATTGAATGAAGCACATATCATTCTCGGTTGGATTTTATTTAAGCAATTAAATGATTATAAGGCACGAGAACTGATAGCATTCTTACACCTCCTATGATGGCATTGACCGAGTTTTTCCGAACAGATACTGAGACAAATGTCCATCCATTATCAGTATCATAGGATTTTATTTCTAGTTCTCTATGGTAGTATCAATATTTTTGTAACCAGATGATCTTCATATTACGGTCTGTTGCAGAAGCTGTCAGCTCAGGTAACTGGTTTACGCTATTTAAATTTCCAATGTTAAATGTTCACATAGTGACATTTAACTTATATATATATATATATATATATATATATATATATATATATATATATAATTATGGTTAAAATTGAACGCTAAAAGCGTTTTTAATTCGTAAAATTTTTACAGTGCTCAATGCACAAAAATTCAAACCAATATCGCTATATATTTTAATTGGAAAATATAAAATATGTATAAGATGTAAAAGATATGAGATAGGATAAAAACTCACATCTCAATGTTTCACAATTACAATTCTCAGATGAGGTGATAATACATGCATCTAGTTAGTAATGCATGAAAACATTTGTTATTTCTCATACAAGATGAGAAAGGTCAATTTTCGTCACAGGCCACGAGGAACAAGAGGAAAACCCGCGCAGAAAAGCTTTTGAACAAACTCAAGCATCCCCTTCAACAGAACATGCTTTGGTTTTTCTACCAGAATCAGAAAATGTAATGATATTGATGAAAACCAAACACCCAGTTCACATCATGGTGTTTGGGGTTGTCATAAACGATATTGACGTTATAGTTCCATTTATTTTCCAACATGCCCCAGACAACAAGGAAACTTACATCAAGTGCCTGGAGGAGGTAGTCCAGCCCTGAATCGAGAAGGTGGCTGCTGGAAGATCCAACATCAGGCAACAGGAATCTGTGCCATGTCAAACAAGCAAGAGAACACAATTTTGTGGACAGAAAATTTCTGCGACCACATCACCCATAATATCTGGTCGCCTAATTTCTCATATTGTAATCAATTTGATTATTATGTTGAACAAGAGACCAACAAAACTCTGTGAAACAGCATTTACCAATTCAGACAAGTAGACCATCAGAATAGCTTGCAGGGGATTCCGAAGTCGCCTGGAGGCTGTGGTTGAAGCCAATAGCAATTTCTTTGAATAAATTTTATCTACAGTATTTCAAGTTATTTTCGTGTAATTTTGGTATCTGATAAAGTGAGATGTCAGTGTTATTTTCATTTTAGCATAATTCAAACGACAATTTACCCATCACATAAATGGACTCTCCCATCGATTCCATGAATGAAAGGTTCACATTAAAATGTAAACTTTTGAACTACCTAGATAGGTGATTTTTATAGTGTTGAAAGCTGGTGTAGGACCTACCATACTTTTTGGATGTTTATAACAGAAGAATGGTGTACGAATGTTCCTCATATTCTTACGAACAACTCTCCACAAGTTTTGAATTCAGAGTTTTTTTCCTTCTAAACCGATTGCATTACCAAAACAAAAAACCCTGTTCAAATATTTGACCATAGCTGAGGGAGAAAAGAAAGATTCTTCCTTTTCCCAAGGATATCAGCATGAAGTGAAATCCAAACAGCCTCGTCCAGAATTTGAACTCGGACCGTGTATATATATATATATATATATATATATATATATATATATATATATATATATATAATTTAGGACTGCATAATTAACATCGCTAGGTAGCTATCAGTTTCTCTTCTGTACGATCATAAGACCAAGTACTGTTTAAATATATATATATATATATATATATATATGTGTGTGTGTGTGTGTGTGTGTGTGTGTGTGTGTGTGTGTGTGTGTGTGTGTGTGTGTGTGTGTGTGTGTGTGTGTGATATGTCTGTCTGTCAGTCTCCGGGTTCACATGTTCAAGTGCAGTCTATTAGGAAAAATAGGTTGGTTGGTTGGTGTTTTATGGCATTTCAATAACTGTGGGTTTTTTAATGCCAAATCCTCTTTTAATATATATATATATATATATATATATATATATATATATATATGTATATCTGTGTGTGTGTGTGTGTGTGTGTGTGTGTGTGTGTGTGTGTGTGTGTGTGTGTGTGTGTGTGTGTGTGTGTGTGTGTGAGTTTTATTTGTAAGTGAATACTCTGTAAGAAACTTTATTTTTAAACAAGTTGTTAAAGCTCGTTTGTTTGCATATAGAGACGTCTGCACTGGGCGGCGTTGTCCAGCAAAAGAGTGTGTTTGAAGAACGGCCAGTGTGACGTCTGCATTGGACGGCGTTCTCCAGCCAAAGAGAGTGGGTTTGGCAGCTTACCCAATTTCCTGTTGCCCGTAAAGAAAGGCCCGGGCTGAATAGAATAGTTCTTCCTGATTGGGTGAAATCAAGTGTCGAATTAAATTTGCGCGCCAAACCATAATACGAAATTTCCCTTCACTACAAACTCAACAGAAACTGAGACCGTAACTTATAAGTCAGTGGAGTAGGGATCCAATTTAAAACCAGTGCAATGAGTATGGTTAAAGAATAGGAAAATATTGTCAACATTGTCAACATTTCGATGTTTATTCACTTCATCCTCAGTATTCTGTGAAAAAATCATAAACTCTCGTGCTTTATTTGTTATTCAAAGTAGAAGTGAGAAGGACAAAGCAATTCTCTTAGAATTCATTAGAATTCATTTTTAACCATTTCCAGACTAAACTATCTCTACAATTTATCAGTTTTTAAGATGATTCTAAATTCAATTTGTGCATAAGATAATCCTTCAATATCATTACACTGGTCAACAACAAATTTGTTGTCTGCGTTTTTTTAGCTGATTAAGCACGAATCTAATGTGCTGAATCCAAAAATCACATTGGTTTTGCTCAATCAGGTCAGGTTTTTGAGCTATGGCCACATGTGGTTTTTTACGTTTTGGTTCACCTGTACGCATGTGTGAAGCATTTTAGAAGAAGTTGGTGGGGGTAAAATGCCATGTCGAATAATTGTTTCGATTGGAAATTATTATTTTAATGACAAGAAGTATTCAGGTCCGATATTTCTGGGTGATTATGTCGTAAAGGGATCAGTTTGAAGTCATAAAACTATGTTTTCTGTGCATGTGGGATAGTAGGGACCGTGCTCAGCATTACACGAAGAAGGACTGGCCTTTGTGGGAGGAATTGGTTCCTTGCAAAGAAAGGAACGGCATCAACGACTCTCTGGTAGACAGAGACAGAATACTCTTCCCACCGCAGCACACCAAGCTCGGCTTAATCAAGCAGTTTACCAAGGCTCTGAACAAGGATGGTGACTGCTTCACTTACTTGTGCCAGGATTGTCCAGGATTGACCATGGAGAAGTTGAAAGCTGGCATCTTTGACGGTCCTCAGATCCGGCAGCTCATCAGAGATCCAGAGTTCGAAAACTCAATGAACGAAGTGGAACTGGAAGCGTGGAAGGCATTGGTTCTAGTAGTGAAGAACTTACTTGGCAATAATAAGGCCAGAAACTACGCAGAACTTGTCAACAACATGCTGACTGCTTTCAGAAACCTGAGCTGCAACATGAGCGTCAGAATACACTACCTATTTTCACATATGGACCGGTTTCCTGAGAACCTGGTTTCAATGAGTGACGAGCAGGGGGAGAGATTCCATCAGGACCTGAAAGAGATAGAGACCAGGTATCAGGGTCGCTGGGACTGTTGGAATCTGAAGAGAAACCTCCCTGCCGCTGAGCATTCCAGGAGTTCGAAGAAACAGAAGTTCAAGCCCTGAAGTTTGAACAATGGTGAAGCAACATGCAATTTACGTGTACTTATCTTCTTCAGTGCCCACCATTCAGTTTACAGTAATCGATGTTTCTATCAGGTAATCAATATATGTTGTTGGCAAAACATTCTTTTCTCTTAAAAACATATTTAGGATTATATGTGTTGATAAAAATGTAATCGATTTTGTCAAAAGATCTGATTGTTTTCAAATCAACCTTGCAAAAAAAAACCTGACCAGATAGAGAGAAACGAAGGCAATTTCCTGATTCAGCAGTGCAAAAATACCCTAAATCAATTGTAGAAATCTAGACAACATTCAAAAAGTAAAAATTGTTGCCCAGTGTTATTAACTAGCTACATGGCTTCAAACTCTCCATCAGAGCTTAAAAGGATCTTTAAAGCTTCCTGGTTGTCATGATATTAAAATTCTACCATCTATCGTTAAAAAATCACAAAATAACTAAGTTTGATTTGTTGTTATTTCTTATTTCTTTCTCTCTTTCTTTTTTTATTGCATTTTACGATTGTTATTTGAGCCGTAAGGACAGAAAAATAAATAATTTTTACAGATAAGGTAACTGAGACTTATCAGAAGGCAAAATCTAAATCTAGTCATAAAAATTTAATTTTCACTCAGACTGCTTATTTAAAATAAAATAACCTTGGAGACGAGAAAAAAGCAAGAAAAATAAGATGAAAGAGAAACTAAAAAAACACTGATAATAAAAATGATGTCAATCAAAATCGTATAGACGTAGATTTTAAAATAGATATATTGTAGATATTACAAAGTAAGTAGATAGATAGATAGATAGATAGATAGATAGATGTGTGCGTGTGATAGGGAGAGAAAGACAGAGAGAGGTAAAGATGAAATTCAATTTTAGTAGTTACTGACACAGCGGCTATATTAAATTGAAAGTTGTCAAATTACTAATGAATAATTGATATCACTATTTAATAAGTCTATTTATTTGTTGTCCTTATTATTTTTTTTGTTTTGTTTTGTTTCGTTTTGTTGGGTGATTTTATTCTAATTATTTTACTCTAAGCAAACAAAATTAAATACCCCTCTCTCTCTCTCTCTCTCTCTCTCTCTCAACAATTATTAAACCTATTCGTTCAAGAGGAACTGGTACTTGATTTTAGAACAATGAATTAATGTGAAATGAAAGGAACATTTTTATGTATTTTGTTCAAATGTGAAAAAAATTCCTGAATGTCTTTTCTCAAAAACACTGACAAAAGTATCTACTTTTTTTTAAACTGATAGAAATATTTATTCATTAATCTACTTGCTTATTTCTTTCTTTATTTTTTAAGCTGTTAGCAATTTCGAGCTGTATAAAATAATGTGAATGAATAAGAAAGAGAAACTTAAAAAAAAAAAAAAAACTGTTTCATGTGGCTTTCGTCCAAACCACTTAAGCATCTCCTTCAATAATTAACGATTTGTGCTTGGGGGTGGAAGAAAGCTTTTCTGTCCACTTGAAAAGCAATTGACACAAACGAATCACCGGTTGTTTAATCAAATACATCGACCAATAAATTTATTAACTAAAACAACAACGAAAGATTATCTCCTAAGATTAATTTTGATGTTCTTCATGAAAGCAGCTTATCAAATAATCGTCTCAAACGGGAAGAAAAAGAAATTGTTTTTTTTTTTTGTTGTTGTTTTGTTTGGAGGGGTGTTTTGTTTTGCAATTTCTTTTAATATCAGTACGTACAAGGAAAAAAGTTAAACTAATATAAACATTGATTTACTCGCAAATAAAAGTTTATTAAGTCAGCCCGAGTTAATTGGGTCATTATTTTGTGAAGTAAGAGGAATCGCATTCTAGCAGGTAGGAGAAATGAGTATATTGAGAGTAGCCTCCCTTAGTCGTTTGCTTTTCTGAGACATATTATCCTTAACCACGCGAGACGGGATCTCCTTAGCAACTAAGTGAGTCCGTTGCTAAGGAACCATGACATATCGGAGACGCCAAATCTGTCGCCGTTGTAGAAACAGTTAGAGAAACTACATACATATATACACACATATACATAAATATGTATGTGTGTGTATATATATATATATATATATATATACACATATATATATATATTTGTGTGTGTACATATGTATATACTCTAATAGAAGACAGTGTTGAATTTTTTCTTTCGACTCAGGGTGCACGAGGAAAGGCAGTTTATTGAGCTGTACACTTCAATGTATGTATAATTAATTAATTGATTATTTATTATAAAGGCAGAGGAAAACTTAGTATTTAGCTGCTCTAAGTGCTTTATTTAAGTAACTTAATTTATGGAACGGGTTTTTTGTTTTGGTTTGGTTTGATTTGGTTTGGTTTGGTTTTTTAGTTTTTCTTTTTTCGTTTTTTGTTTGTTTGTTTGTTTGCTTGTTTGTCTTTTTTTTTTAAGTGACCAGACAAGAAGTATATAAGTAATAATAGTTTATTAGAAAATATACGTTAATTTGGGATTAGGTGAATTAATTTTTAAGGAGAAACAAAGAGAGAAAAAATTGTAGCAGAAACATACGGTTAGAAAGACAGGTTTGAACTTAAGCTTAGTCTGGCATAAGACCGCAGTTGCAGAGGACTGAATACGAATTGGACTTATTTGTGTGTGTGTGTGTGTGTGTGTGTGTGTGTGTGTGTGTGCTTTAGGGACAAACTTAGATAGATAGATAGATTTTTCATTAAATGGCATATCAAACTTTGTAGTTTTTTTAATGGAGAAGGATAATAGAGGTGCTATTTAATCCATAGCTGTGGGAATAACCAGATTCATAACTTTCCTAAAAGTTTTAGTCCAAAAGTGAACATAATACAATGACTGGAGTTTGAACTCGCTTACTATGATCCACAGTACAGCACGTTAGCCACGTCACCTAACTGAATCCTTTCAAAGAGATAGTTACTGGCTGTAATAGATAGATAGATAGATAGATAGATAGATAGATAGATAGATAGATAGATCTGAACAGAATGAAAAATCTCAATAATCTATTTGAAGAAGAGATAAGCATAATATTTTTAAAGTTTCAATTAATATGCAGATTTCATTTATTTATTTATTTATTTATTATTTCTTTATTTCCATAGTTTTACTTTCTACTCATCTATAAATAGAAAAACATCAGTTCAAATAGATGATATCTTCTTTGACTGTAAAATCAGGGCTTGACTTAATAGACCCCCAGGGCTACAGGGTTTGTGAGTTAACCACTGATCTTTAAAAAAAAAAAATCAGATCAAAGAAATATAAGATTATTTTGATAACATTAACTACTATTAAAATGAAAACATTTGCATAATTTCTTAGAAGCAATTTTCTCGAAAAATTCATATTGAAAATATAGTTTTCAATTACCATGTTTAGTCATTTTTGTGCCATTTTCAATAATACATCTAAATTCTTTTCAATGTTTAAGAAACTCTTCTCTCCTTTCAGATTAATTACTATTAAATATAAGATTGGAACACTGTTTCAACATAAGGGAATATGGAAGTTAATCAATTATTTGATACAAAGGAGTAGATATCAGGAACTTGCAATGCTTATATATACACACATATATTCTGCATTCACGAATGTAATAACTTTCTACTTGGTCTTTAGATTCCCTCTTTTACTGGTAAAAGCCCCAGGGTTACTGTTCCTAAAGCACATGACTTGTACTTTTATATGCCAATACTTTATATAGAATACCAACATAATTATTATTCAGAAATACTGACAGATGTTTAAAGATTGTTAAAAATGTTTCTTTTGATATGTATTGTGTTTGATAGCTTATAAGATGCACCTCAATTTTTGCAGGCATTTAAAAATAAATTAATGGGTTTAAACAATAAATGTTAGGTGAAGGGTATTTACCTGACATTTACTAGTAACCTAAACCTTTAAGCTTGATCTTATAAGATACAGGATGATTTTTCTGGGACCTTTTTGGAAAAAAATGTATGTCTGATAAGTGGTCAAATATCAATAAATAAGCAGATACTATGGATCCCAGCTTATCTAAATAGATCTAAATAAAATTTTGAAAAACGTACATGCACATACATGATTTAAATTACTTAGAATATATACCTTTTTCTGCATAATTTAAAAACATTTAATTGTTTCTTTAATTGAACAAGTTATGTAATTACTTATGATAGAAATATTTAAAAATCAAATATGTACATAAGTTAATCCTCTTCCAACAAAAATATTTATTGTCAAAAGTGAAATGAAGCTGATTTTTTAAATAATTATTTTCATTATTGATCAAATTGTTTAACTAGGAACAATTGGACTGACTGATAATAGCAAGAAATATTTCAGTTGCTTCAACAGTGAAAAGACCAGTTGAATCTTGTTTTGTTTTCTTGCTTGCTTTTAAAGAAAGGATGAGAATAGAATAAACAATACCAATAAGAAAAAATTATTTTTGCCTTTTATAAGAAATATTTATTTAATGAAGAAAACCAAAATAAATAATTCTTTAGGAAAGAAAACCAAAAAGAAAGTCTCAAACTGAAAAATTATTATTAATTTTTCTGTGTTTATCCACAATTAATTAGTTAAAAGTAACAAAAACAAACAATATAAATATTGAAATTGTTTCCAACATGAGAAAAATTGATCAAAATATTACAAAATCAAAATACAAAATTTACATAAGTTTCATTTCAAAGTTTCACTTTTTCTCAAACTTGTAAATATTCTCCCAATTATAAAAGGATTTATGGTTTCTTTCAACACCTATTCTAAAAAGGAACAGAACTACACCCCAAAAATAAAATGCTTGAATATTTTATGAAACCTACAGAATTTTGGGTTCTGTAAGAAGTTTCAAATCAAATTAATTTTAGATGAAGAAAAAATTCAAGATGCAATTTTTATTCTTTTTTAGAATGAGGGAATTTCTTTTAGTTTCCAGAATTTTGTAATTTTCTTTCTTTATTTTACAACTCTTGGTCTGAAAATTACACACACACACACACACACACACACACACACATACATGTTTGCAAAATGTTTGTAATTTTCTTTTACAACTTTTGGTTTGAAAATTGTACACACAATGAAATTAATAGATAGATAGATAGATAGATAGATAGATAGATAGATAGATAACTGGCTGTTTCTAATTTTTTTTTTTTTTTTGCTTTGAATGAAATATTCCTCTCTTTAAAATCCAAAACTGTTTTAGTTTACATTTTTATGTTAAATGGCTTTTTATCTTCAAATTTTTTGTCACAACAAACATCTTTAAATTCCACTCATTCAATCTATTTTATTTTCAAGGCACAACATTTTTCATTTTTAAAAAATTTATTTGTTAGATCTGTAGTTTTGGTTGCCAATAAGTTAAACTAGTTTAAATAAGTTAAAATGCTTGTTTTAAAATTGTTAATTGAAATATATGATTATTCAAATGGCTTTATAATATATAGATTTTGCTTTTAATTCAAAATGCAAAAAGCCAAATCCCATTTTCAAAATTTTATATAGAATATTGTATTTTTATGCAAAAATAATTTTTAACCGGTGAAAGGATATCATTTTAAAATCAAAAAGAATTGCTGTTACATTTTCATTATTATCAATTTTTCTGTAAATTTTTAACCCTTTTGGTGCAGAAAGCAACTTAAGTTACCCAAATATAATTAAAGTGTGCAAGCAAGATTCACCTTTAGTCTACATCACTTCAAAATTTTGGATCTAGTATGATATACCTGACAAAAGCATTTCTTGTTTAATATACCCTGGCCCTAAAATTTAAAAAGATACTTCATTACATCTAAAACTTGAAATTAGTTTGATGAAATTAGTTTGATTATTTCTACATTTTTACCTCATTTCATCAAAATCAGCATATATTTTATCAAACCCTTGTTGGATTTCTAATTATCTACAATATTTACTTTTTCATTCACATATTTTATCTAATTTATATATGAGGGTCATTCAATAAATAAGGGTGATTTTTTGAAAAATGATTTTTTTCCAGAATTTTTTTCCATTAATGTCAACTCTGCATCACTTTGATTTTGTTTTAGCCACTGGCCTGATTTGAAAAGATAGTCCATAGATTGAGAACACATTAAATGGATTCAGGTGCAGTGGTCTATAAAGAAGGTCATGCTGATAGTCTGCTGTGAAATGAAAGGACCCATCACTCTTGATTTCTTTGAAAAATATGCTACTGTAAATAGTTCCTATTGCCAACTCCTTTGGCAAAATTCACCTTATTCATAGAATGATCCTAGAGATTATTTATGAAAAAAAATTTACCTGATATTATTTATTTTACTTGTATTTCCTTTCCCCTTTTTAACAAAAATTTTATTTGTTTTTTTCATGACAATACACTAAGATCATTATTCTTTGACAGTGAGAAACAGCCGAGATCAGAATTCATTACAAGATGTTTTTAATCTTCATAGTTTAAAAAATAATGACAGCAAACCTGGCATCAGTAAAGATCAAGAAACAGGAAAAGGGATTCGTTTATAGGTTTGATTTGAATTTCTGCAAATCAATGGTTCTTCATGCTTTGATTGGTTGGGCAGCTGATGTATTTAACCAGGCTTTACAGAAAATAAAGAGGACATGTGTTTGAGTCTATCCGAAATTTTTCCATTTATTATTATATTTGATATGTCAATAAATTATAATTAGTAGTAGTAGTAGTAATAGTACTTTTTTGAGAGTTTTTCCCACAAGTGTTAGCAGATAGTTTGTCACTGGAGTTTGAGTGACAGCAAGTTTTCTCTAGTCTCCAGGACTCTTCTTAATATTCTGGGAGATCTTAATAATGCTTAAGTCTTGATGGTCTCCACTTGTCCTCTTATTTCAAAGTCTTCCTGTCCCTTCACCAATCTTCTGAGGATTGTCCTGAGAGCACCAATTACAACTGGTATCACCATCTCCTTCATGTTCCATTGTTTTTTAGTTCTCTTGCAAGGTCTATGTACTTATCTCTCTTTTTGCTTTCTTTTTTATTTTACTCTGTGATCTGCTGGGACTGCAAAGACCACTCTTTGGCAGGTTCTCTGTTGTTGTTTTTTTTTTTTTTTGGTTGATCATCATTAGGTCTGGTCATCTGGAAGAGATTAGGTGATCTGTTAGTATCTCAAAATCCTAGAGGACTTTGTGTGTCTCATTCTCCAGGATGAATTCTGGGTTGTGCATATACAACTTGTTTTGTATACTCAAATTTCAATTTCTCGCACAATTGCCACCCAGTTATGTGTAGTCTTATAGTTTTTTTGTGCTAATTTGCTGCATTCATTTATTATGTGGTTGATCATATTGTCGCTATCACCACATAACCAACACTTGCTATTTTGTTGCATCTTATCTATTTTCACTTTAGTAGTTGGTCCTTATGGTATTGTTTTATGCTGCTATTAGAAGAGATTCAGTTTCTCTCTTAAAGTTTCCCTTTCCTAGCTATGTCCAAGTCTCCTAGTGTGAGATTTCACTTGTTTGTCTCTTGAAATATCCATACAGTTGTTTTTCTTCACATTTTTGTTTTCTAGTTATTGTTGCTTTGTTGATCTTTGTGTTGTTTGTGTTGTTTCTGGTCTCTGAGATTAGTCTTTCTCTTCTTTTTTATGTTGTCTTCAAGTTGTCATATCAATGCTGGTAAGTCTTCTTCCTCCTTCTTTTTACACATATAGTCTGCCTATGACATATCGTAGATGTAAGGCCTAATGCATTATCATTAGTTTTTTTGTTCTCTGGTCCACTTATTCTTCCTTCATCCACTTCAAGAATGGTCCCAAGTATCTTACAAGGGAAACAGCCCGGGTGTTTATCCTTTTTTATGAGATTTCTGCTACATAGTTTAGCTTCAATTAGTTTTCTCATTTTCCTGAAATACTCTCTTTTTAATTTTTTTTTCTTTTATCTCCACTTATTTGATGGTGTCTGCTTCCATTATTCCCAAGAGCTTGTATCCTTTTCTCCAAACATTCTGATTTTTTTTCTTGATATGGCAGTTTTATACTTTCCTTCATTTGTCATTTTCCACTTCTCATGGCACATTTTTCTATGCCAAATTTCATCACTATATCCTGACTGTATATTCTCATTACCTGTATTAGGGTTTCCAATTCTTTTTCATTTTTGGCAAACAGTTCTTGTGACTTAGTAATTTCCTTAGTGAATTTCCTTCATATGTGATTGAGTGGCATCACTTCAGTTTACCTATTTCCTCCTGCTGTCAATTTCTACTCTCCAGTTTTTCATGGTTTCCTCCGATAAACTTAATGTCTTTGTTGGATATCTTCTACATTTTGAGACAGTCTATTATCCAGCTTTGTGGGACCATATTGTATGCCTTTTTTTGTCAATTCACACCATAGCGAGATTTTTTCATCTTGTTTTGCTCTCCTTGAGTGTGTGTTGATCAATGTACAATAAATCACCTATTCCTCTTGTTCCCTTGTGGCATCCTTTCCATTCTTTGAGGAACAGTCCACAGCTTATTAGTGAGTAGAAAATCTTCTCCCTAATTTATGCTGTTAGTATTTTTACATTATCAGTAGGCATGTTATAGGCTTATACTTGTTGGGAGCAGTCTTTTTGGAGGTTCTTTTTGGATTAGGATTTTTTTCCTTTGGTTATCCATTTGAATATATTTGTTTTTTCTTAGCTTCTGTTCATTTCAGTAACCAGTCTGTCATGGATGGAATTGAATTTTATAAACCAGAATCCATTAATGCCATCATGGCCTGGCATTTTCCAATTTGGTACTGTTTTAAGTGTTGCTCTGATTGAATCCAGGTGGATTTTCGACTTCTTTATGTTCTTGTAAGTCTTTTTCCATGTTGTTTATCTATTTGGCTTTTCTGTTATGTTCTCTCCGTTCCCATATTTTGCTCCAAAATTGTTTTGCTTCCTTTGCATCTGGTTGTTTGTAAGTTTTTGTGCATACTCCACATACTTGGAAGTAGAATTTTCTTTTTTTGTTTTGGAATGTCCTGTTTTGTCTGAATTGTTTGACCCCTTTCTGTATCTTTTTAGTCTCCCATCTTTCACCAGTACCTTCTCATTTATTTCCTCCAGTTGTATTGTTTGTTATTATTATTATCATTATTATTATATCAGACCTGTCATAGAATGATGACTAAGGTGAGTTATAATTTTTTTAGATTAACTGAATTTATTTGTTTTGATAGGAAAAAAACAGCTTATGAAAAATGATGCATCATTTAAAATATAAAGCAATAAAATTCACAGATATATTCAAATTTCTATGAGATAAATTATCTTTAGAAAATAGACTAAATAACATATTTGCCTGTATTTCCTTACCACTTAGTGTAAATTTGAATATGTATGATTATTTCTATCCTATTCTATAAATTTTATAATTTTTAACTAATTGTTTTTAAATACTGTTGTTATGGTAACATAACACTCACTTCGAGTGGCAAATGAATATTTGCCTTGTGTTCATAAACAGGTAACATTGTTATAGTAACTGCTGGTAACATAGAAAAGTGTTATATCCATCCATTATACATATATACATAGGTTGTATTTTATATTTGTGATTGATATTTATTTTATTTGCATTATATTATTACTTATATCACCTTATTTATGTTTTTGATTTTTTTTTAATTCATTTGTATTTCTTTTATTCATACAATAGTTATTCATTTTCTTTATAATTGACTTTTTATAAGAATTTTCTTGAAATGAATTTTTACTATTTTCTTTTGTCCTTCAATCTTGAAGCCAAAAAAAGAGTCAAAAGAATGGGTAATTCTGAGAGGAAGAATTATTTTACCCAGAATTCCTCATTCAGAAATATTATCCTCTTTCATGCTATTTCAAATATCTATGACCAATACTTTGAATACAGTATGTACTTACACAACTCCCTCTGTCATTGGCAGGATCTGACATAAGGTCAATTTTTTAAATGGAGTAAAGCTGCTTTGAATCCTGAGTATTGGTTTTCCTCTCTGCTTGCCTTACCAAGACTAAAAAACACAGTATTCCCTACTATTTTAATCATAATGGTGGGAAAAACAAATGGATTCATAGCTTTCTCAAGAGAAATGCAAACTCTAAACATGCCTCCTACTTTCAATAGAGTAATATTTATAAAAACAATAGAAAATGCTGATCATAAGTATTTGAACAAACAGAAGATCTGTTTTTTCTATTTTTCTTGCTTAACATTTCAGAAACCAATGACTAGTTTTGGCCACTCTTCCAAATAGCAATCCAAGTTTGCCTTTCATTCTTCTCGAATAAATCTGTATCATATTTTTGAAGGATAGAAAAAAACTTGCTTTCTTTTTATTTACCAATTTAATTCTATTAAAAATCATTTTACACATGGTCAGTGAGGCTTAGATTATGCTGTTCTCCTTGTGACACCACGTGCGGTTGAGTACTTAATTAATATGTAAAAATTAGAATTTATTAAATATATTCTAATTAATATACATATATATCTCAAAAACAAAAAAGATCCTTAAAATAAGTATCGTTTTGGTCAAGGCTTATATGACCTAAAAAGCTGGTTGATCGTTTCTAAAGGTCTGTTTAGTGTGAGACAATCGTTTTTGATTTTAAAGGTCAGTTAAGTGCGAGACAATTGTTTTTGATTTTAAAGGTTAGCAAATTTATTTAGTTTTTAGGTTGTCAACTGAAACTTCATCAATCACAATGATGAAACTGGTCATTTCGTAAAATATTTTTCTAGTCCTTATCTTGAAGGTCAATGTCAAAAGGGAGATTTAATTTTGCTCCACCCTAAATAAAGGTAAGTTGGGCATGCCTTATCCAGTCAGGTGAGGCTGAGAATTTTTTTTGTTCAACTCCATTGCTCTAAACCTTTTCCCATTGATCAAAGCATCTAAAAAGGGTTTTCCCTATACCTTAAGATATAATCCTGAACTAAGATTGGCTGACCAATGGGAATATGACTCCTAATTGTCCCTTATTGGACAACCGATCAAAAACCATTTTTAGTCCTGATATTGATCTATAAAAAATGGGATGATTAAACAAATCCTCAGAGAGGATAAGAAAAAGGGACCAAGAAGAAACTCAAGACTGCCAAAGAAGCATCTCTTCCATTCTAGACCCGAAGTACTCCGAACAACCTTCACACGTTACAAAATTTCAAAGTCCCAGACTTTAGAGATGTTAGTGTTACTCTAACCACACCTCATCATCACTCTTCCTCTTGGTATTCTTTCTTCTTCTTTTTGCTAGGAAAGCAAACCTCGTTTGTTTGTTATTTATTGTCTCACAAACATGTTTCAATTAAAACAATTTTTTGTTGTTTGACAACAGGTTTTCTCTATTCTTTGAGTTGCTGGACAATCTAGCCACTCATATTACCTGACCGTCAGAAGAAGATCCAGCTGAATTGTGTCAACCTCCTTCCGTGGATCTTTCAAACACAATGTGGGCACGGAAGGATTTGACAAAGCAAACAGCCAGAAACTAATGTGGTAGTCATGAAGACAATAGTCACAAGTACTGTGACTAGTAGTCACACCACATTGGGCTCCCTGACTAGCATAGGACCACACCCTTGTAGAAGGGTAAGACACCCACCAAAAAAGGGTATCCTTGGTATGACACAAAACTGCATATTTTGGTTGTTCTTGTGTTATGTTCTTTTTTTAAAACCTCAAAACTAAAAAGCAATGAGAACATAATCTGCTTTTTTCAAATACTCAGAACAGAAACTGTAGTTCAGAAATTTATTTACTTTGAAAATATTCTGAGTAAATTAATGCTATTCATAAGTTGGTTTCTTTAAACAGATTTGACAAGCATTGTGTATATTTATAAAAGATTAAAAAAACTTAGACTGATTTTTGAACAAGTATTAAGACATTTTATTTCATTCTTTGTTTTTAGGTTTGGAATATTTCGATCAATTGGAATATCCACTTGAAATCCAAACTACAAAAGCTATAAAATAGAGAAAAAAAAGAAAATAATGGAGAACATATTAAAGAAAACAGCACTTGTCACTTTCTGCAAATTGTTAATCAGTTTTCTGTAACAAGAATTACAAATCTGGCCATATGAAGTGGCAGCTCTTGAACTACTGAGGTTGGAAACATTTTCGGCAATATAAAGGCAAAAGCAAATATCAAGTAATTTTTGGTATCACGAGATTTTACAACAAGATTTTACACAGTATCTCACAAGAAATATTGATTGAAGATGCCTGCAGCTAAAACAACTCTTGAAATTTCACAGGTAAGTAAAGAGTGAAAAATCCTTGATATTTATTGATAAATAAGAATTCTTTTAGGCCAACACACATGCATGCACACACACACACACACATATATACATACAAGCATACACACATATACATCCATTCACACACATACATACACACACACAAATACACACACACACACTCACACAAACATACATGTACTCAAGTACGCAAACACAAACATACATACATGCATACACACAGGCATACAAATACACTCACACAAACATACACACAGACACACAAACAGGACCACACACACATACAAACACATGAACATGTAAAAACATACACAAGTGCATGCGCACACACACACATACACACAGTGACATTCACTGACATGTCTATAAGATAATTTAATAAAAATATCTAAAGAATATATTATTTCACTCAGAACATACAAACATACACATACGTTCACACACACACACACACACACATATATATCAACATCATCATCATCTAGACATGTCAGCAGCATGGATTCCTTTGACTTTCTTTCACCATTCATTCATCAATCAGCTATCTTTCATCTACCTGCCATCACACTTGATAAGTCCTCTAGACGGTATCTAATGCCTGCACAGAGCAGACGAATGTAATTTTTTACTGGTTGGGCAACACTGGTGTATCATAGGAGAACGTCACTTATGAGTTTGTTCTTTCTTCTTCACCAGTTCCTAGCATGTCTTGATTATCTTATGTATATATATGTGTGTGTGTGTATATGTGTGTGTGTGTGGAGATATATCATCATCATCATCAAGTCGAACAGACAGCTCTGAGTTTCCTGACTCTCTCTCTCTCTCTCTCTCTCTCTCTCTCTCTCTCTCTCTCTCTCTCTCTCTCACCATCCATCCCTATCATTCATTGTTCCTGGTAGGTTGTCTATGTTACATCCTGTGTCCGTATAGAGTTCATGTAAATCAGTCTTTGCTGGTCAACCAACACTGACATAACTTCACGAGAATGCTATGTGCTATTTTTAACAAATCCTAGAAGTAACACCTCACAAAACAGCAGCTATACTGCTACTTACCACCCGTCAAACAAACCATTCAAGTAAGACGAACAAGATACGTGGGATTCTAGTGGAGAAGCAAGGACGAACTCATCATATTTATCATATTTACCCAACCCCTCCGCTCGGGCAGGATATGACACAAGGTCAATTTTTTAAGCGGAGTTTAACAGGTTTGAATTCAGAGTTTTCCTTCTCCTAGACTAGTTGCCTCACCAAAGCTTAAGAACCTAATCTGCCCTACTATTCACCCATAGCTGGAGGGAGAATAATTGGATTCCTACCTTTCCCAAGGGTATTAGTGCTATGTGAAATGCAATCAGTCCAGGATTTGAATTCGTGTCACCGTGTCCAATTCCTGCGACGATAACCATTACACCACGGGCACCTCCAACTCGCAAGGACGAACTCATAAGCGTCATTCTCTTATGAGTTCGTCCTTGCTTCTCTAGCAGAATCCCACGTGTCTTGTTCGTCTTACTTGAATGGTTTGTTTGATGGGTGGTAAGTAGCCGTATAGCTGCTGTTTTGTGAGGTATTACTTCCAGGATTTGTTAAAAATAGCACATAGCATTCTTGTGTTTTTCCTATTTAGCTTTTTCTATATATGTTTTGTTATCGTCCCTGTGGCACAACTTGGAAAAAATCCCGTTTTATTTTAATGGATAGATCAAACTTCCTATTATTGATAACCTATTGATAGCAGTCCACGACTTTGCTTGTTGTATGTTAATATCACATTCAGTCGATGAGATATTAGTTCTGAAGTATATGAACTTGTCAACAAAATTTACAGGTCTGCCACTTAGAGTGGAAATGGTTCCTTCTCGTTTAAAACATGTGTACTCAGTTTTATTTGCGTTCATGTGGAGACTAATGACTCCAGCTGCTTGCTCTAGGATATGCAGTCGGGGTTCAACTTGGGCTGCTGTATTTGCAAGAAACACTAGATTATTTGCATAGTTTGCGTCTGTTATAGTTCCTGCATGATACCGCCTGCTTCTTGCTTTTTTTAACGAAAAACCATTTTCTTTTATTTGATCTATCAACGGTTGCAGTACGTATTCTAGGCAGATTATAAAAAAAAATATGGTGCTAATTTATCTCCTTGCAAGATTCCAGCAACAATGTCGAAGAAGTCCGTGATGGAACTATTGGTTTCATGTTTTTATAAAGCATCCTTATAGCTGTAATAGTTTCTTTACGGAGACAATATGTTCGAAATATTCGCTTCATCTTTCCTGTGTATGGAATAAAATACCTTTAAGAACAGTAATGTTGCTTTTGAGATTTTTTATACGAACAAAAAATGTAAAGGTAATCAAGCCAAGTATAAACATACTTACATTTATACTCTTAATAATACATCTTGAAATTTTCCTTATTCAAACGCTCTCTCTCTCTCTCTCTCTCTCTCTCTCTCTCTCTCTCTCTCTCTCTCTCTCTCTCTCTCTCTCTCTCTCTCTCTCTCTTTATATATATATATATATATTCCACATTTATCCAATTTGATTTTATTGAATTCTATACCTCTATTTCTAAAGACTTATTAAAAAGTTTGAACCAGGGTAAGAACTTTATAAACCCCACAGAGAAGCAAATAGAAATGATCTTAACATGTAGAAAGTCTATTCTTAAGGATAGTAAGTCTCTTTGTATATAAAATTACACAGATAACTTTGACGCACAGGTATTTATATATTCTAAGTAGGATAAATTTCTGAACTAGACAAATCGTTAATTGATAATCAGCGAACAAATAAATTACGTTGTAATTATTGAAATAAAGATGATTGCTACATGGAAGGAATGTATATTTCTGAGAAAGTGGTCTCCCAAGCAAATATTTTCCCTATGGAAAACAGTAAGGAAGAGAAAGTTTTTAATGGAATCTCGGCTAGAAATTGGAAACAGAGGTTCTACAATCATAGATATTCATTTTCCAATCCTTTGCTTTGAAAAAAAAAACAACCTTATCGTAGTGTTTTGGGAGTTTGAAAGATTGGTGTCTGACTCCGCAAATCAAGTGGAGATTTATTGAGAAATTTTCTACTCTTGGAAGCTTGAACAGGAAGAAAAAATGAGCATCATCATATATAAATTTACTAGCCAACTATTAAGTAAACGTAATGAACTAATATTTAAATGCCGACATAAAAACAGATTTAAACTTATATGGTAAAGGTTGATAAATGATAAATTGGTAATAGAAAAATTGATTGAGATAATAATAATAATAATAATAATAATAATAATAATAATAATAATTAAAAAAAGGAGAATTTACAGAATGGGAAAAGAAGGAATAAAACTGATAGAATGGGAAAAGAAGGATAAGTACCTAGACCTTCCTAGGGAATTGAAAAAACTATGGAACATGAAGGTGACAATTATATCAATAGTGCTTTTAGTACAGTTACTAAAGGATTAAAGGGACTGGAGGACTTGAAACTTAGTGGACGAGTGGAGACCATCCAAGCTACAGCATTATTGAGAATGGACAGAATACTGAGAAGAGTCCTGGAGACTTGAGGAGACTTGCTGTGACTCAAACTTCAGTGAAAGACCATCAGCTAGCGCTGATATGAAAAACTCTGCGTAAATATTAATAATAATAATAATAATAATAATAATAATAATAATAATAATAATAATAATAAATACTGACAACACGATAGATAACTGAATGACAATCACCAGGAAACAAGGGAGGTGCCCGTGGTGTAATGGTTATCGTCGTAGGAATTGGACACGGCGACACGAGTTCAAATCCTAGATTGCGAGACTGATTGCATGAATCCAATTATTCTCCCTCCAGCTATGGGTAAATAGTAGGACAGACTAGGTTCTTCAGCCTTGGTGAGGCAACTAGTCTAGAAGGAAAACTCTGAATTCAAACCTGTTAAACTCGCTTAAAAATTGACCTTGTGTCATATCCTGCCCGAGCGGAGGGGTTGGGTAAATAGGATCCCCAGGAAACAAAAATGGGAAGGAAAATAACTCTATGGACGTTTTAAACGACAAATAAACAACATCTCACACGACAAAACCGGGAACTGGCTAAGAAAAGGAAACTTTAAGAGAGAAACAGAATCTCTCCTAATGGCAGCAGAACCAATCGTATCAAGGCGAGAATAGATAAGACTCAACAAAATAGCAAATATAGGCTATGCGGTGACAGAGATGAAACCATCAATCACATAATAAGCGCAGAATTAGCACAGAAAGAGTACAAGACTAGACACAACTGGGTGGGCAAGGTGATCCACAGGGAAATGTGCAAGAAATAAAAATTGACCATATCAACAAGTGGTATATGCACAACACAGCACCCGTCCTAAAAAAAATGACACGCATAAACACCTATGGGACTTTGACATACACAGAATCACCTAATCTCGGCCAGAAGACCAGACCAACAAAAAACTTGCAAAATTGTCGACTTTGCTGTCCCGGCTGACCACAGAATAAAACTGAAAGAATGTGAAAAGAAGGATAAATACCTCGACCTTGCTAGAGAATTGAAGAAACTATGGAACATAAAAGTGTCGATTGTACCAATTGTGATTGGTGCTTTTGGCACAGTGACTGAAGGATTATTAAAGGGCCTGGAGAATTTGGAAGTAGGTGGACAAGTGGAGACCATCCAAACGATAGCATTATTGAAGACGGCCAGAACACTGAGAAGAGTCCTGGAGACTTGAGGAGGCTTGCCGTCACTCAAACTCCTGTGAAAAACCATCAGCTTTCGCTGATGTGAAAAACTTTAAAAGAGTAAATAATAATAAATTAGCTATACTTGTAATAGTGCTTAATTTTTTATTGTTAGTGATATAATTATCATTGATTAATTATTCTAATGATATTAATGATTTTAACGGTAATTAGAATAGCAGTATTCAGAATAAAAATATATAAAACGGTTAAGATATAAAAAAAAAGACTAAATTTTAAATCTTAAATAAAAACCAAATAAAATCCTAAAAATATTTTATCTAATCGTTGGTTTGATATTTGTAATAGCATTTATCGCGACGTTTATCTTAATAAAGAAATAGATAATTAAATAGATTTTTTCTGAAAATAAGATAGGTCAACTTATTGAAATTATTTCAGCTGCCAAAAGTCCTGTGAATCTCGTGAGATAAATTCTTGTAGATACATATGAATACAAAACATCACACCTGGTTTTGACACTAACTGCTAGCCTTTATCTTTTGTCCCCCAACTCTTTATTTTTACACGTATTTCTTTTTTTATAACGAGTAAGTATCCATTGAAAGAATATTTTTACAGTTTTTTCCTTCCTTTATGTAATGGCTATCCGAAGAGATTGGTTCCTCATATGGAGTGACCAGCTAATATAAATTTATAATGGCGAAATGACGATCTGTTAAGTTTTTCTTTCAATTATATCAATTTGCTCTGTATAATATTCATAAATTTATATTTATAACTATCCGGAGGTCGAATTAGCAATAAAACCTTGGCATCTGACTTCAATGGGAAATACATAGGTAGTCCAACCATGTTTTACACATAGCATGTTGATTTTCTTTGTCAGTAGTTTCCTTAAAACTAACCATTAACTCATTTGTTAGCTCTTTTTGAATTAAATGACTGTTGACCAAATATTACCATTAAACTCTCAACTTAGTTTTCAGACTGCAGCTGGAAACTAGTAATAAAAAAGCATCCTATTTGCTCTAGTTTAAAAACATATAAATTAATCAATTTGCCTGTCGTAAATAATTGATATCTGTTCGGCCTAATAGTTTCTCTCTTTACAAAGACAGAATGACTGTTTATGTTCTTTAACTGATACAAACATTAATGTTCCTGCTTTGATCTATCAAACGAATGGGGCATGACCAAAATGAGATGGATCATTAATTAGGTGATTTCACATTCTTTTTTATTACTCTTAAAAGACAAACACACTTTTAAACAGATTAAACTGATTAAAAACAACATGCTTTACATTTTAAGTAGCAGGGAAAAGTAAGTATGTAAAATATATTTTGAAATTCCCATTGTCAGCACACTTGTATAGTTACACCTCTTGAACTCTAACGTAACGTCTGTAGAAAAAGCTAGATGGGAACTACACAAAAATACTGCATGTTGTTTTGAACAAATCCTGGAAGCAGCACCCCACAAAATAGCAGCTGTACAGCCCCATCTCAAAAACCATCCAAGTAAGACTAACAAAGTACGTGGGACTCTGCTGAAGAAGCAAGGTCGAACTCACAAGTGACGTTCTTCTTTGAACCCTTACTTATGGATGCACCAGTGTTGGCTAACCAGGAAAAACTAATTTACATCAGCTCTGTGCGGAAACAAGTTGCTGTTTTGAAGACTTATCAAGAGCAATACCCGATAGAGATGGATTAATATAGTAGATTTTACAAGTACTTACGAGAGGTAGGAAAATCACGTTATGCTTGTCTTCTAAAATCAATATTTGAAATACAAACTCAAGATACCTGGGACCAGTAAATACATATTTCAGGAACCCTGCAGACACCCAAGAGAAAGAGAGATAGAAATTTATATATATATATATATATATATATATATATATGCTAGAGGGGAGTTAAAGGTGTTGCAATATTTTGGTAACATTTGGCATAATTCGGCAGTTGTAGACGCTTTTGCTAAGTTCGTTCAGGTTATGAACCACATTAGCCTGTAGATGCCGAACTTGCCTGATACTCTCCGAGTGCTACCCGCTGGATATGCTTCGGCCTTGGAACACACGGTTTTAGGACAACCTGATCTTACCTGGATGTCAATGTTCTTACAGACTTGGTGAAATTTTCTCAACTATTTGGTTACTATGATCATCTGCGCCTTCACCTTTCACGCTACAAATATTTTTTGGTTGCTTCCACGATCTTATGACCCATTTCCAACTCCCAAAGCATAAGTTCCCAAATTAAACCACATTGCACGTTCATCTGCGGTTTTCAAATCACAAACGGAGTGATGTCATTAACAACCTGATAGCTCACGAACTACCACGATACTATCAACTAAGGTTTCAACTGATTCGATCACGTGATATACGCCCCAAAAATTAGCACGTCGCAAAATATTTCAAATTTTTTGACTCAGGCTAGTATTGACAAATAAATAAATAGGTGATACATACATGCCGAAGTTATAGATTTTAATGAATGAATCAATAATAAAAAAATCAGTTTACTAATCTTACTAAAATATTTGCAGCCCAACAAACCCATGAGGAATACCCTACACACACACACACACACACACACACACATAAACATGCCTTCGTTGATTTGGAAGTTGGGGAATTGTAGTTGTTTATTAGTTTTTAGTTTTGTTTTGTTTTTGTTGTTATTTTTTACTTTTTTCAAACAAATTTTTACTCACAATGACCCTTAACACTCATTAATTTTCCAACTGCTTCTATTAGCTTCTCTGAAAAACAACACACAAATCAAAACATTATAAAAACAAAAGCTGTTTAAATAACAAGCAAAAGATTGACCAACTCACTTGAATAAATCTCTTTTGTTTAGAACAAAAACATCATCGTTTCTTCCTAGCCGTTATGGTTCATATTTTCTAGATCCACAAATATAACAGTGTGCTGGTCTAATTAACAGTCTAACACAATAACAATGACCAAAACTCATGTTACATGATAACTCGATGAAATTTGTTATTAATATGTAGTGTAGAATTTGAGTAAGTTCTAACCGTTAAACGTCGTAAAAATACCGTTGGATAGTGGGTTGATATCAAATGATGACACGACTCACATTGGTTACATGATCATATGATCTTGAAAAGTCATACAAGCTAGGAATGATTTAGCGTCAGTTGGCGATTAGCGTTCGAATGGAGTGGTTGACTGTTCCATTGACGTTCGCCAATTCCCCGTTAGGTTACGGTGGGTGATGAAATGATTGGCTTAAAAAATAGATTAAGATGTGCTTATAAATGGTATCCGCGTTGTCATCCTAGTAACGAAGAACTAAAAATGTTGGGGTTACAAACAAGATACGACAGAGATAAAAAAATTTAAAAAAATAAAAAAAAAGCAGATAAGAACAAAATGTCGGCCAACAAAACATGAGAGAAAAACAAATAAGGATTTGGACGTAGAACGACCGACAAAACAATACAAGATCGAAGATAAGAAATAATAACGAAACGTATAAAGTAAACCCTAAACTGAGTCTCCACTAAGGATATCCAACACTTGGTACTATCATTATGTATAATTATGATAGCTAATTTCAACGTTTTTTTAGGCTTTAACCGAGCCATTGGCCTATTGAGTAGAGTGTTCCCCAATGGTCCGGCAGACCAGAGTTCAATCGCAGGTCGAGTCATACCAAAGGCTCAAAAAATGGTACTTGATGCTGCCTTGCTTAACTCAGCATTATAATGTACGGATCAAGGGTAAAGTAGAGCAATTCAGAGACTGGAGTTGCGCCCTCCCCTACACCACGGTGTAGGGAGCCTTTGAGTCATCCTCAACTAAGGTCGCCAACTTTACTTACTTTACTTTTTTGGTTTTAAACAATTGCTTTTAATCATTGCTCAATATTTTGACTATATATATATGGGTGTATGTATGTGTCCACTCTTATTCATATATTTTTTCATATAAACATGCACATATGTACACATGCACACATCTATATACTCTTGACAAATAATACACACACATATGAATACATATTAGGGGTTATATTTAAACACGTGCACACGCATACACCCATAGACAGGCAAGCACTAAAACCCAGAGAATTATATATTAGACAAATCAATTGAAATGTCTGCCTTACTGCGCAAGCTCACAGTACCGAGCATCTCATATAAATAATTACATGTCATTACAAGGCCAAGTCATTCCATATAAAAATCAATTATGTTTCTGGCCGAGAGTAGAATGTCACACATCTTTGCAAAACCGCCGAAATGGTTTTTCCTGAAGATCTCCAGACGGTAACAAGTCGAAACATCAAGTGACTAGCGTGAATATCAGGACATACAAAACCTAATAAAACCGCCAAAGCTAATTACTACCACACAGTTTTGACGGTGGGGTGAAAAGAGGCGCGAGAAATCCACGTCACGTGTCGCTTCGTTTCTTTCCCGTTTACAATTGACTAGAATGTATCTCGACTTACAAACGACGCCCGGAATGGACACAAAAACGTACGAACAATTTCCTGATGTAGAGGGAAGTCTCTTCTGACACATGTTAAGAAATTCTCGAAGGGGACTTTTTAAGCTTTACTTCTTATAAACTTCACATTCTTTATATCAAGTACATACCATATTTTTCCTTTTTATTCTGAGACCCATTTGCTGTACATCAATGATTAACAAAATCAGTCCCTCCTTACCTCACCATATTCACTCCTTTCTGAACATTCTTCTATTTCAACCGTGTGCCAGACATAATTTAGTAAATAGTTATTTAACTCCAGAAGACATAGACAATTGTAGATAGTAATGAAAACTAATACAATTCAGGGAAAAATCCAAAGATCGCTCAGTCAGTGGAGCTGAGACTACGCCGACTGAACCTCATTCGGGGGAGGGGGATAAGGTCCTCCTCAGGCATTAAACTGCATCCAGTATTGAGACTTTTGTTCTGAAGCTCTAGGGTCTCTAGAGTAACCATTATTCTATTGGCATGACTCCCACGTTCTCTCTGACCCTGAGTGATCATGCCTATTAGGGTCTCTGCTATGGATCAAATAAATCAGCTTGAGTTAAAAAGAAATATTTACTCGTTTAAAATAACTGTGATGATATATCTTTATACCGTATATAGTTGGAAATCGTAATTATTTAACTGATATCGACATAAAATAACCCAATGAGGATTGAAATACCATAAATCCAACCAACCATCTTGTGAAAGAAAAGAAGCTGCGTTGTTTTCCGGATGGCAGGTAGATTTATCATCATTAAGGCGTGCTGATTATACGGACTCCCCCATCTCTCTCCCCCATCCCAATCAGTCATCGCTTTTGATATGTCCTTTAAACGGCATCTTGTATCCAGAATGAGTTGATGAGTGTAAGATTTGCTGTTCGGCCAACCCTGGTTTGTCC